>JAUMHR010000082.1:6773595-6785775 GCA_032361145.1 Enteromius fasciolatus
ATACTTTCTTGGTAGGTTACATTTATTTTTTATAATTCATGTTTTCCAAAGTTGTTGTTGTTGTTTTTCTCAGTGTTTTTGTTTTCAGTGTTTTCCCTTGCAGTCTTGTTTTCTTCTGCGTCTAACTAAATGAGTCATTTACTCTCAGTCTGGCCAAGGTCAATAGATGCCAATTTAAAGAGCAGCTAATATTAATGGCCAAATGCTAATAACTACTAAAAACCCACTATATGAGGACTCTGCGATAGTGATGTGGGGTCATGAACAGGTAATGCCCAAATCAGACTTGGCCAAAACATCCTTTCAAAATGACTTGCTGAGACAAACAAACAAGCAAGCCTCTTGTGTTCTTTCATATTTATTATTGTATCAGTCCCACTAACCCTGCAGAGCTTTCAAATACATCAAAGCTTTGTTATGTCTCAAATCCTCCCGCCAAGACAGGCTCTTTTCAATCTGTGCCGAACATCTGATCTTGCAATTTCACATGAACCAAATTGGATACATTCACAACGCATTCACAAAGAATATCCAGAGCAAATTAGTTGCCCCACTAATATTAGCAAAAGAATAGAGTGAGAGAGAAAAAGTGACAATAAAACAGATAGCGGGAGAAACATTTTAATTCTAAACCTCTCACTTTAATGCATAGTGCGATTGCAGCCCATAGGCACCAACAAATAATTGGAATCCAAACACGTACAAATTACTGCCCTGCTGTTGCATACCAGGCGCGCAATTTTGGACTGCATGATGAAATTATTTGAAACTCGACATAAAAAGATCACGCATGGAAAAGGCTGACGCAGCACCCTAAGGACGGAGTGTGGAAATGATCTACCGCATTGTTTGATAACAATCTCTATTGTTTGATCAAATGTGATTTCAAAATTAACAAAGGAAGCTGTACAGTTAGTAGGGAATGGATTTTACTTTACAAATTATAGATAATATAATCCTTTTTCTAAGTAGGTGAATAGTTTCTGATAAAATTCTTCACTGAATGGGAATAAAAAAGACTGAAGTGCAAACACCTAAAAGCTGATTCTTTTATTTATTTATTTTCCGATCCTTTAAAGAAACTACATTTTAGACAAATAAAATATATATTCTGCAATATTTAGAGATAATTAATCAACAGTCTGTTATGCTAGATCTAAAAATTGCAAAAACAACACTTATCATTAATTAATTTTAATTAATTGATGAATTCTCCTCAACACACACTCTTGTTAAAAAATTATTAATTAGTTGTTTTTTACTTAAATTTTGCATTGTATTAAACTACTTCTAAACAATACATACACAAAAAAGGTTCTTTAGTTAACAACATTAGTTAACATGAACTAAGAATGAAAAATGCTTCTACAGTATTTATTAATCTTAGTTAATGCTAATTTCAGTATTTACCGATGCATTAATTAAATCCCAAGTTGTGTTTGTTAACATTAGTTAATGCACCATGAGCTAACATGAACTAATCATGAAATAATGATTGTATTTTTATTAACTAATAGATCATACTAAATATTAATAAATGCTGTAATAAATGGATTACTCATTGTTTGTTCATGTTAGTTATGCTATGCTGATATTAAAAAAAAAAAGCAAAAACAAGACTTTAAATTCAATTAAATTTTTAATAATACAAACTCGCATTTTCACTAGTGGCCTCGCACTCACATGTCTTAGGATTCTCCTGAATCCCAAAAGTCAAATGTAGCTGCCGCCAAGAAAAAAAAAGTGGCTCTCTCTTCCAGGACTGAAATGACATCTAACCCCCGTGCTAATAAGCAATCACACAGACAGAGGCCCATGAGGCCTGCGGGTCTGAGGAATGGCGTAGAGCTTCATGGGGAGGTAGAGAGGCATAGCAGTAATTAAGCAAGCTGAATTAAAGGTGCAGCTCCTTCCCTCCGCTCCTGACAGCCCCCATTTGCTGTTTTTTTTTTTAATAGTAAAAGCCAAGTCGTTGCACTACTGTTACTGCCTCCCTTTATAATTGTGTGCAAGCCCTGAACTGTGAGGTGCCTGTAAAGTGCGAAGGTCTTGGTGCTAAATCTGCTTCCGTGCCCCCATTCTCCACGTTCTCGCCTGAGCACTTTGCAACTTCACGAGCAGTCCCGTCTTTCACACCTCCCACTCTTTCCCGACACATTCAGATTTAGCTCTGAGAACAAAGGACTTTGCTTAAAACTGTTTTGAAGCTACTTAAAAAAAACACAAATAAGGTTGTGCTGATTCGATCATGTATAAGCATACTGTACATTAGCATTTTACCACTTGCTTAATATGTTGCATCACTACTTTAGATTTTTTTTATCAAATGAATTTTTGCATTAATTTCCTTCTTGTCTAATGAGCACAACAGGATAGATTCACACAGATTTACTTGGTAAAACGTCAGATTCAATTAAAATATTGCATAAGAAGGTTATGGTTTGAAGTAATAATGACATCATTTAGCCTGTACTACTTTCCGTCTTTCTCTTTTACTTACCAAAATCCATTTGTAAGCGCATGTAAGTTTTACGCAATGTTTTACTGCACTTCAAACAGAATCAAACAAGAGAACAAATCACATTTCGATGTTTTAGAGATCACGCAGATTAAACGTTTAATGGCTGTGCGATAAGTTTAGACGTCAAGAAAAGATTGTTTGTTATGTTGAGCTCAACAGAAAACAAAACAATAATGCATGTCCTCATAAGGCTTCTTAAAGCATTGCGATTTGTAAAAAGGCTATAGTTTTGATTATTGCAATTGCAAAATTTAATAAAACTGTTCAAGTTTCTAAAAAAATGTGCGCGCAATGTGGTACTATTATAATTGTAATTTTACTGTAAAATGTATTACGATTTTTAAGAGATCATGAAGATTCAATGGTGATTGGTTGACTAGAAGGGTCGTTTAGGTGTCAGAAAAACAACCTCTGTTATGCGGAAATTAATTAGTCCTCTTAATGCTTCCATTTTATTGTGAAGCAATTAACTAAACTGTACTAAGAGTCGGGCCTTTTGTGTTGTAGCTAATAGAAGCTAATAAAACTGATATATTTGTGTAAATATGTGCTGCTAGCTTTCATGCATGACAACAAGTGAACGTTTCTCATGAACAAGCTCAGCAATCGATGCCACTTTCAGTGTCATTCGCAGTTACCATGTATCATGTAAAACGCCGTTAATGCGTTGACCACCTTCCATGAAAAAAAATTACGCATGAGGGCTTGATTTCCTTCTAAACTCTCTCTCAGTCACTGTCCAGACAACAATATTGTCCCTGCCCTCACCTAATTACTTTGTAATGAGTCTTGTAATATAAGCGGTGTGCTAGCGTAACCTGTAAACCTTAATTAAGGCAGCCACCTTTAAATGTGCTTAACCTCAATGTGCCAGAGCAAAACTATACGCACATAACCTAACATAGAGCTAGAGCGGCAAAACATGATATTTGGGAAATTGTATGTTTACATTATTCGGACCTAATGAATTACAGTCAACCCGTCAAATTACACATTAAGCATTTATCACTGCTTGATACCATATTAAAAAACTGACATGCACAAAATTAGCAGTAACAGTATAATAGGGCACAATTTTGGACTATTCCAACTTTGGATATGAAAATGCGGCAATGCATACTGAAGAGTAGCTTCCTTATACATATGCAAGACTTGTTTGTCATGGTAGGACTCGAATAGGTCTAGATCCGCTATTGTGTTGTGAATTCGAAATATGGTGGGGTGACACTGTGTCTTGCGGCATGCTGGGAAGTCCTCAGCCAGGAAGGCTGCACCGAGCGCAAGAAGTGTGCGACGGAACAAAGACACTTCCTCAGTAGGCTACATCTGTTTCTCCTCCTCTCTCTCTTTTTCTGTCTTCAGAGGATGGCTGGCATGCAAGCAGTGATGCCAGCAGTGGCAGCTTAACCTATTTTCGGAAATACCACAGATTTCTATTAATAGCCCTGCTGAGCAGCAGGCCTCTCCGCACATCCCCGACGGGTCCCACAAACTCACTGATAACATCCTCTCCCAGATCACCTTTCAGCCATGCTCATGTCGTAGCATCACTTTTCAATACTAAAATAAAAACAACAACCATATTTAATAACGTTCTGGACTGTAAAAGGAATATTGCGTTAAAGCTACAGTGTCTGGGAAAGATTCAGGAGAAATTCTTCTACTGCGTATTTCCTCTTCCCAGAAAGAAGATAGTTAAGAAAAACTGATATCTTCAACGTCTTAATACTCTATATGTACATCATAAAACTTAAACTCGAGTTGTTCAACCAGAGGGTTTCAAACTATCCTTATGATTGCGTACGGCTAACAAGACTCATTACCAACTTTTGCAAGTGTAGAGAAAACTTGCTTGTTGACGTCAAAGAATTAAATCATCATGTCTCTATAATCAAACTTCATGATATTTTACGTCAAACTGGTTTGGACAGGTTGTGCAACACCCAAATTGGCTAATTAGCAACTTTTAAAAATGTGGTGGAAATTTGCTTTCTGTATTTTTTGTTGTTAACGTCAAGGTATCAAAACATGAAAGCATTTAATGAAATTTTACGGTATTCTGCAAAACATGATACGTTACTGGTAAAAGCTAGTCAAACTGGCATTGGACAGGTTGTGCAACACAACACCCTATTATAGAGGAACAAAATTATGCAAAAATAAAAGAAAATACCACCTTGTTATCAACTTTTAAAAGTGTGGAGAAAAGGCTTTCCATATTTATTATTGATGACGACACCAACAAGGCATTCAGTCAAACTCCAAATATCTATGTTTTTCTATGTTATTTTACGAGTTGTCAACTTGTATGAATGACCTACATCTAACCCCACCCGCCACTGGAGTTTAAACTAATCGTACAAAATCGTACGAGTGAAAAATACTTACCTAAAAATACTAATGCAAACCTGATGTTTATGCACAGTCTTATCTTGTCATACTCTCAACATCGTGATGGTGTCCCATGTCTGGCCCACCACACCTCCCCTTTCATATTAAATCCTTTTGTTTCCACCCTCTCCTGTCTGCCGGGTGGATCTGGCTCTCCCATCCTGTCAGAAGGGCCCGTCACTCCACCGGTGCCTCCGGATTAAAGGCACCATTTGTTTTCAGTGGTTCTGACAATCACTCCATCTCTCTCAGTCTGTTCATCTATTGTGCTTAGCCTTCTGCCTCACTGTCATTTTTCCCCGTCCACTCCAGCTCTCTGTGTGTGTGTGCATGTGTGTGTGTGTGTGTGTGTGTGCATGGCATTTGTCACAGCTCTCTGACTGACATAATGGCCATGCCCTCCTTCCTGAGATCAAAGGAAGTGGAAAAAGGCTTTTCTGCTCAAATTCCAACGAGGCATTTACATATTTCCAAGCCGTTCTCATCAACGGCAGCAGAATCCTTCTATCGCCGTTCATTAGTCAACCGTGCTGAGTGTTGATTTATTTTTCCTCTCGACAATAAATCTTTAGTTCAGGAAGCTCGAAAAACCAGAACAACAGTTAGACAGCAGGAAATGTCGGAAAGAGCAGTCATGTCGGTGTATCACACATTTCATTCTCTGTCGTCATTCTCCCTTTCCGTCCATAAAAAACAGCACTTCTGGACTGACCTTGTAAAAGTTTACTGCGCACAACAGTAAACAGGAAAGAGTAACTAATAAGCTTCATCCCTGACAATTGACCTCCATTTTGAAATGGAGCATCTTAAAATCCAAATCTCCAAATCAAGTATCCTAAAAGATAGAGTAATTTTTGCATCAATAGCATCACCAAAGAATTATTTATCTGTATCGCCACAATTGGTTTTTCAGATTGACCTGCCAAAAAATAGTCAAAATCCCTCTAACATTAGCACTAAGGACTAGTCTAGGAGACAAGTTACAGTAAGCAGTTAAGGCTGGATTTTTTTCAGCATGTAATGATTGTTTCAAACAGGTTTTGTAACCACTATTGGTTAGCCAAAGATACTTCAACTTACACCACTGGCTGTGCTAATAGTACTATAGCTAAGTTTTCTTCTCACTGTTTCTATGTGCATTTTGATGTATTGCATCAAAAGAAGGTGATTAAAAAATAATAATAATAATAATAATAATACAAAATCTCCTAATTTGCAAAAAAATGTTGCACTCACTTGAGGTGGATTTTAAGTAAAGAGTAAATGCGAATAATGAGAGATGAAAACACATGATGTTGTTGCGGCCATACTGAAATGACTGAGCAAATTTACTAATATATATATATATATATATACAGTGGCTTTTATTAGTTTATCAGGAAATGATGTTGTTGTTCTCTTTGACTAGTCAGATTAGCCCAATCTCATGAATGTGTGTTTAAATATGCCAAATAAAAAAAAATGAAAACCTGTGGTATTGATACGAAAAAATGGATTTTGGCGTAAATACAGTATGACATGCACGTGTTTGGCATGCATATAATACGCAGATTTTGCATACATATGATACAAAATTTGTTTTGATATGCACTTTTCGCATACATATGATACACATCTATCCCACAACCCCTAACCCTATCGCGTAGCATAAACACACCAAAGTCCATTTTTGCTTATTTATGCCACGAGTTTTCGTTTTTATTCCGCGTGCTATTTATACGCACATTTATGAGTATATGTCGGGTATGTCAGAAAGACACAGTGCTTTATTCGCATAATGTTTACTGTGATATTCCACTTTTTAAGCGTAAGTTAAATTCGCAACTTTAGATGAAAACAGAGCTTATGTCAGACCGTAAATAAAATGTATACATGATAATATTACATTTATATTTTTACACGCTTATCAATAACATTATGTTTGTCAAATAAGCTTAACTTAAAAAATTTAATTCATTTCATCGAATCCTACTGCAGTGAGTAATGTTTTTGAACTACAGAGCAATCTGGTTAAGCAGCACAAAACAGAGGGAATGGGGTGGACCTTTCTATTAGCAAACACAGCAGACATTATGACACATTTGAAGACTAGCTTATTATCCTCCATAAAAACGGTCACAAGGGAGAGATTCACAACATCTTAGAATAGCGCATCAATAATTTTTGCTTTGTGTTTTATGCTCGGTCCACAAAATGGACAAGCTACGGAAGGTCACTGAACCTCTTTCCACAGAGGGTTGTCTAGAATACTCCACTGTAAGTGCCATCTCCTGATGAATGGTAATGGCCTTAAAAAAACACATTTTCCACCTAAAAAGAGAAATAACCTTCTCCACATGGAGGAAAGTCCATCTAAAAGCAGGTAAAAGGGGGATAAGTGGCCAGTTCACAAGAAAAGACAAGTAGCTCAAAGCAGAGCTGGCTGATAGAGGAGGGAACATCTCATCCTGACATTCAGAGCTACGGTTCCTGCCAGGAGGGCGGCTGAAGCACTGCATTTTTCATGAATCAGCCTTGTTGCGTATTATAGTATTTACAGATGTTTGCGTCTTTGGACTGTCAGACTTTTAAAGAAGCCCTTCAGCCAATGGCCTCCTCTAATTTTAAAACAAATGAAAATCCCTCAACTGCCGTTTTTATTCATTGACGTTTCCTGTTTAAACTTGGGAAGTTGGGACGAAGCATTCTCTTATCATCAAACGGCTCATAGCTTTTAGCTTACATCACAGGCGTAAACTACAATTTACTACTTTGGACTATTTTGGACAACAACAACAACAAAAAACACTTAAAGTCAAAACAAGTCAACTTTAAGTTAAAACTGTGTATTGTAAATGTGTTTATATCATTTAAACCTTTACAAGGTATCAGAACTAATAGACAAAAAAACAACAACAGTATAATTTATCTACTAGAAAACAAGAAAATTGACTAACAAAAATTCTGTTAGGAAGTTTTCTTAATTTTCAGATATGAAAATGCTATGAACCCAACATTGGACCATACACCATACGTTTTATCTAGAAATAGCATGAAAACCCTTTTAAATCACTGTCCAACAAGGTTAGCTTTACATTTACAAGCACTGAACCTTTCTACAGCTTGGCTTTCAGCTTTTGCAAGAACTCCTGTTGTTAAATCCATTCACAAAGGAAAAGACAGAAATTAAAATTGTTTAATGCGTCATAAGATTATTACTAAGATGTCTATCGTATTTCTCAATCCCTCATAAACGCTTTAGTACTATAGCTCCCTTGAAGGCAGTTAAGGATTGACGCACTATAGTGGCAGATGTAAATGGAGCCGCATTAAGCACAGACAATCAGACAGCATCAGGTTTAGGTCTAAAGAACCTTGTATATGTTTGGGTATAGTGCTCAGATGTTCTCTGTGCCTTTTGTATTGTAAGCTAGTGCAAGCTTATCCTTGGACATCTTCATCTGCAGAGCGCAAAATATGCGCAAGAGGCTTTCCAAGCAAAGCAACTATAGTCTATTTATGCTAAACGCAGCAAGAGATCTATATACCACCCTCACGTACGATTACAAATGTGTCTCAAGCTTTGCAGGCAAAAACCCAATTCCAACTCCATACTAAATTAAAAAAAAAAAAACCTTAATAAAATGCTGAGCTCAACTGATCACAGGTGAAAAGCCTGAAGGGGAAAAGCTCACCTGTTAATACAAATCAAGAGACAGCATTTGTTAGGCCCGCTGAACAGACCTCATAATAGCTGTTCATACTGAACACCGCAGGCTAAGATGACTACAGCATGCTTTAATTGCAAAGAAGCAGCCACTGTAGAGGGACAAACCAAGTGATCCGAACGACCGCAACCTCAGACAATAACTACAGTTGCTAATCCTCCTCCGTCATTATGGTCATGGTTTATTACCGCGCTTAGCAAACTAACGCTGTGTTTCCTGTGTGGATTAGCAAGCTGATTTATCGCCGAAACATGTTCCTCACTCTGAAACCTACATTTGATCCGTTTAAATCAGAACTTAATGATGAAACAGATACACAAATATCTTAATTTGCACTTATCTTCAACGGAATTTTGTGAATTGCGTAGCTACAAACAAACAGTAGGCTTTTCCCAATGAGTACCGGCATTAACAAACCATGCATCTGTGCTCCTTTGTCACGTTTTGGGGAAAAAAATCAAATAAAATTACATTAGCATCCTCACCGACATTTTAGCCAAACATTTAAACAACCTTGGGGTCTGCATCACCAATGCAGTCCATATTGAGACTACTCGCAAGACAGCACAATCTCTAAAAGCTGACAAAAAGTGTATGTAAATATTTGCTGACTTGTTCTTATCTTCACATCCCCTCATAGAATAATACATAAGATGAAAAGAAATTCCATCCTGAAGAACCAATTCTCTGTGCAATCCTTTAGAACTCATATTCAGTTCCTGTCCCAGAGGCAGCTGCATCACAAGTATAATCAGGTACGGTTTAGGATGAAAAAATTGGGCCTATGATGTTGTAATCTGGCACTGACAGGACGTTCAACTAGTGTGTACGGAAACAGTCATAATAGATACAAAAATCAATTATTCAGTGATGTCAATTTGTAAGTCTTCAGGAATAACCTATAAAAAAAATAACTCACATCCTTTCTTTATTACCATACTAAATTTTGAAAACAGTGGTTTTAAAAGTCACATCTGAGGTATAATTGTGCATTATTTATGCATAACAAAATGTCTGAAGTATTATTAACCACAGACCTTGGAAAATCACGATTTTAAAATCCCATTGGAAATTCCTAAGGGAACCCAATGGCTTGAAAATGCTAATTCTCTTCTGGGTTTAGCACTACAAGCCGAAAAGCTCTATATTTTAGACGTCTAATTGATGGGACTATTCAGCTCACAGTAATGCACTAGATAAGGTGCATCCACATAGGCTTGACATCCATCAATGCCCAAGAGGGCCATCATTATTGAAGAACAGTCAACTCAGATTGGATCTTCCCTGGTGTTTCTGTCTTGTATTATTTGCTGCACACGTTAATACCTCAAATAATATAACAACTTACATGTCACCATTGACGCCATCTGATCAAAGAAGGCTAGGCGCGTGAGTGCCATTCTCCTCAGAATTGGCGCGCTTTCATAACGGTCGACTTGTGGTAAGCAACTTTCTTAAGTTTCTTCTGAAACGGCACGTTTTGTCATCTAGAGCTTAAGCAGTTGTCATAGAAACCTAAAATTAAGAACAAAATTAACATTTCACCTGGTTTTCTCTAATTTGGTATGGTTTCATTTAACCAAATGAAAACGCAAACTCTCGCCCAGGAGAAGTATATTCTCATTACGCTGACATGTTCGACGCAGTTAAACCTCATATGAAGCAAGGATGAACGTAGATGAACGCCTGAGCAAATAGAGCCTTATTAGCATAATTACAAACACACCGCTGAAATGAAGCCTAATAGTAACTGACACTAACGAAGACAAATGCGAATATTCTGTTTCCGACACATATCGCTTGTGGAGAATAAATGAAGAACGAGATTATACCAAAATAGAGGTTTCATTTTAGCATTGTCTTCTTGTTTGAGAGAAATGACGTATTCAATGTCAGCTGTCAAGTAGAACGTCACGCCACAATGTAGAACGCGCCGTGGTTCTTATGACGCACAACCGAACGTGTTTTAAGTGCAAATATGATCGGATAAGTCAAGCTGCGCGTTTTTCTATTCACTATTTGTGCGTGTTTCATTACTCTGGCTGCTGTTTGGATCATTTAACAGCTCTGTTTTTGTAAGATGTTGAACAGCATCGAACATTTCTCTTGGTAGGTATATAGCATAGGCTACGTGTAATCATATTCAAAACGCCTGTTCATTTGCGAGAACTGTCAGATAGAACAAGGGTGCTCTGGGGTGGTCGGAGTATTTCCCCGTTGTAACGGATGGAAGAAAGAGGCAAAAGAAAGTCTGTTTAAATATGAATTGTCTTCTAACCCTCTTTGCCCCAGTTCAGAAAATTAAACTGAAAGGCAAGGTTTTCAGCCATAATATGTAATGGAAATACACAATATTCATACAAGCAACAATGCAAAGGTTCAAACTAAGAAGATAAGTTCTCTCTAAAGTGTAAAATATTGGCTAAAAAGGGCCTGATATTACAGTTTCACAAGACTGTATGCAACCGATATGTATTTAATGATAAAATGACACGTATGATTTATATAATAAATATTACAATAACGCATGCGTCACTAATGGGTGATGTGCACGAGACAAAATATATATAGGCTATAATGTGTAACATTACTGTAGCCTAGTGTTTACTACCAAAAAATCACTCTCGTATTAAGGGAATCACGCGTTTACCTTTGTGCATGCCGGTGTAGCGGTCCTTTAATACTGTCAATTCGTGGATTTTCCCAAACTGTTCGAATAATGGTTTCAGGTCTTTTTCCTCAAGGTTCCGCGGTATTTGCCCGATAAAGAGTTTTATGGCATCTTGGTCTTTCATGGTGCCGTTCTCCGGATGAATGGAGATGGATTCTGACCCGTTCATGGGTTTAGGAAATGGGATCTGAGCGTACTGGTGCTGGTGCGGGATTAGGAGGAGTGGATGTTGGGTCGGTGCTGCCCCGGGTCCAGTGAAAAGCAGGCTGGAGTAAGCGGGATGGGGCGACTGTGGGTGCTGCTCCCTTCTTGTCTCAGTCTGAGTGAATCTGGCCATTCTGAGCTGGGAGCAGACTGGATAATAATAATGACAACACACACACACATACACACACACACTGAGAGAGAGCAAGCAGTCAGCTGGAAACACAGACTTACTTTCTCGGCGCTACACATACACACATTTAGAGGAGATGTTTAAGGGTGGGGGAGACGCCGCGCCATTTCTTGCTCCAGAGCGACACCCAGTGGCCAATGCGGGCTATCGGGCCTACCGTCGACGTGGTTGTCGAAAACCGCTTTAGTTTTCCTCGGAGTACTTTAATGTTGAGTAAAAGCTGGACTACAAAAGGATTATACGTTTATGGTGCGTTTGAGTTGAGTTGAACACGAGTTTTTTGGTCAAAAAGGACATTCAAGTTCACACAGCTAGATGCGCGTGACGCTACATACGTTTGGAAGACTACATCCGGGTGAAACACATTTGCAACTAACGCAAATGTATTGATTTAATAACAGCGTTAGCTGTTTTTACGGACATCTAGTGTATTGACTATCTGTTAATTAAGTGAGGGCATCTATTAGCTATTTAAATGTATCACCAATGGCAG
>JAUMHR010000082.1:6806702-6818894 GCA_032361145.1 Enteromius fasciolatus
ACATCACATGCAACACGATAGCAATAGTCGATATTTGTTAATGCCCGATCCTCAACACTTTTTATCTCATAATCATAGTCTGTATAGTACTGAGGAGGTCTCCTGTCTCTCTTTGGATATCGCGCACTCTGACTGCTCTCTCTTTCACCTTTTAAATCGGTTTTAACATCACACTCTACTTTTATTTCTTGTGGAATTTCCTTAGTCATGTCAAGTTTTGGTAAATGGGTTTCAGCTCTCTTCCTATGTTCAAAGTGTTTACACACGTCCTCTGTTTGAGTATCACATTCATTAGTACGCTTTGTAACAAACTTTACCAGCCTATTTTTGAGTACTTTCCCTGTGTCTGGATAAAATATAAGATATGCTGGACTATTCTTATCATAACCAACAAATACTCCCTTCTCACAGCAAGTGTCCAACTTCTTCTTGTCAAATTTGTATGAATAACATTCTAAGCCAAACACTCTCATTTTGGAAAGGTCAGGTTTTTTTCCAGTCAGCAGGTAATATGGAGTTTGTCCAAGACGCCTATTATACAGTAGCATCTGTTTCTAATTACTGCAGCAGTTTGTACCGCATATGTCCACAACTCTTTTGGTAATTTACTCTCAATTAACATACATCTTGCCATTTCAAACAAAGTTCTCCAAGCTCTTTCAGCCGTCCCATTCCGATGGGGCGAATAAGGAGCTGAGGTCTCATGTCTAATGACATTTTTACTGAGCAGTGACACGAAACACAAAAGATGTTAACTCTGTTTCATTATCCGATCTTATACATTTGATTTTACCATACCAAACTTCATATTTCAAATTGGACTTGTCAGTTTTACCTTTGATTTTCCTCCCATCTGTAACACTCTGCAACTTTGACACATCATCAAAGTTACAATGACCTAATGTTTCATGCCATGTCTGAAGGACATAGCACACGTTACACTCATCAATCTCATTTGTAACTGTACTCAAATAAAACAATCTATCATACATACCGTATGAATATCAAAAGTTGTACCATTTTTGTGAACAAGCTTATTCTGTCCTTCCTTGAAGATGACCGTCGCTCCGTGCGCAATTGCTGCCTTAACGGAAAAGATATCCTGGGAAAATAATGGCACATAAAGTGCCTCCATCAACATCATGTCCACAACATGGCCTTTACTGTCTCTTAAGCGCACTTTAGTGGTACCTTTCTTCAACGCAATCCCGCTAGCCCGCTCTCCATCAGCCAACTCCAGAATATGTCTCTGAGGTTTGAAACCTGGATCGAACTCTTCAAACATCGCAATATCTGACAATGTGCTTAGTGGCTCCTGAGTCTACCATAAGGGCTTTCATTTTTCCTCCGGCAATCGGAGCATTATCCACCTGCTCCACCTTGAATGCGGATGTATGGTCCTCCTCCTCGTCCACTGTCTGCTTCACCTTATCTCGCTTTCTCCGCCAACAGTGCAAATCTTTATGAGTGGAGCGGCTTTGTGGCCTTTCTTTTCCGCAGTTGTAACAGGTGAGTTTCCCACTCCAGTTGTCTCTTCCCTTGACTTTCATCACGCTGTCCTCACTCAAGCCAGCCGAGCCAAACTTCTCTGTGCTCTCATAGCTCCTCAGCTTTGTTTTAAAATCGGCAAATGTTAACGTTTCATCAATCTGTGTAACGTAAACAGAGAATGGTTTAAATGCGTCAGGCAGACCCTTTAAAATCATTGCGGTCAATAAGCCTTCACTCAAAGTCTCTCCTGCATTCCACAGTGCTGTGATGGCAGTCTCTGCACGAATAATATAATTGGTAACTGTTTCATTTACACCTTTTTGAAGAGACGTCAACTCTGTGTACAGACTTATCACACGTGGCTTCCCTTTACCAGCGTAATGGTCTCTCAAGATCTGTAGCGCCTTTCTCCCATCATCTGAGCCACAAACTCTTCCAACAACTGAATTAAGACTGCATATGCCTTTTCATTTTTACTGGCATCTCCCTCCTCATCATCCTCGGCGGGGGCTCCACCCAATATAGTAGATCTTAGGTCGAGCAGATGCAAATGCGCCAGAAACTTTGCTTCCCACAGTTCATAATTTCTTTCATCTCCGTCGAAACATAAACTTTGCTGGGCCCATAACCTGTTGGCGCAGCCATCCTTAAAAGAGCTAGGAATACCAGTTGTCAAACATGATGGAGGATAAAACACTCAAACAAGCAAATGCCGTTTAGCCTGCGTGCACACACAGTGAGTATGAGCGGCGGCTATTTATTAATTGCACACCTGTGTATCACCACACCCACTTCCAAGAAACTAGGTCACAGGGTCAATTGAGAACATATACAAATTACATAACTCAACAACTTTATTCAACAATGTCTTTGCATCACCTTCCTCTGGCATTATTGAAAGTAAAATGGTGCAGAATAATTAAGTGTATTTTTTTGTTAGTAGTAAAGTAATAAAAACTACAAACCACACTTTCATGCATTGACTTTGAATTTTAAATAGGCAAACACACAGTAGCTTCATCAGTGGGATATGCATATGGGAATGCCATAGCGTCTTGTCCACATGGCGTCTCGTTCCTTCGAGGATCTAGGGTTACATACGTAACCTTGAGACTTTCTGCCATATTGTTCACAGTTTACGAGCATGTCTAACATTAGCATACACAGAACAGCTGTTAAGTTTAGTGCTTGCTCATCTTCCCCCATGATGCAGACCTGTATATGGATCCAACTCCATCATCAAGTTTGCAGAAGATACCATTGTGATCGATCTCATCAGCAACAACGATGACACTGCCTACAAGGAGGAGGTCCAGCATCTGGCCAATTGGTGCACAGACAATAACCTGCTCCTAATACCACCAAGACCAAGTAGCTCATTGTGAACTTCAGGAAGGAGAGAAGAGGCTCACATGATCTCATTCACATCAACAGGATGGCTGTTGAGTCTGTTTCATCCTTGAAGTTCCTGGGGCCCCACATCTCAGAAGACCTGTCCTGGACCACCAACACCTCCCGCCTGGTCAAGAAGGCTCACCAGCACCTCTTCTTCTTAAGAACACTAAGGGTGTACTCACACTAGACATGGTTGTCTTGAACCGGGCCAGAGTACGATAGATCTTCATCCCCACTCCCCCTCTGGCCTGCACATATGATTTCTGCAAGCGTGCCGGAGCGCGCTTACGTCATTATGGTGAGGCGGTTTCAGGATAAACAAGAAGGGCAGCGCTCTCGCTGAACGCGATGGAGTTAATTACTCTATTTACTTTTTGGATAGTAATTTTGAGTCATTTGGTCCACGGTAGTCCACAGCCCTCTTACAGCTTATTGTTAAACAAGCATTGCACCTCCGCCAGAGACCGAAGCAACCCTTTCCTCGCTATGTCTGTTTTGGAGCGTTGCAAAAACGTGACATTGCGTGCCCTGTTCCTTGCTCCAGCGCGGTTGTGCTCACACTACATGCGAACCACGCCCGAGTCCAACTGAACCGTGCTCTGGCACACCTCTTCCAAGTGAGCCAAGTCCAGCTAAACGTACCATGCCCGGGCACGTTTTAGAGCACTCACACTAGTCAAACGAACCACGCTTTGGTGGGCACGGTTTAGACTGCCTGGTGTGAGTACACCCTAAAGAAGAACCGGCTGTCCTCAGCCATCCTGTTGAACTTCTATCGCTGCACAATAGAGAGCATCCTAATTAACTGTGTCGCAGTGTAACTGTGCCTCTGGCAGACGCTTCTGGTTACCCCGGACAAGAAACACTGAGAAACAGCTTCTTTCCCAGAGCTGTCTCCTTTCTGAATTCTGCCCCACACTGACTTGTGCATCGCCTTCTTGTACATATCTTCTATAAGAAAACTTCTAACTATATCGTATATCCTGCACTTGCTGCTTATTGCACTGCTGGTTAGACCTAAACTGCATTTTGTTGCTTTGTACTCGCACATGTGTAATGAAAATAAAGTTGAATCTAATCTAATCTAAAGTGACATAAGCCGAGGGAATCAAACCATTTGCACACAGATCCAAACTTTATGTCAAGTTTGTGCGCTAGCATGCTGTTTGAATACTATGCCATGCTGACATGTCCTCCAGAAAATAGGTGAAGAGGGAAGGTAGCCAAGGCTTCCTGCAAATATCCTGATTGCATCCGTCCTGCTTCTGTCCTCTAATTGACTTGCAAAACGAACCTCAACTTTGTTTCCCACCTGGTTGTTATTAGCTGCCTGAGCATGTTTACATCCACCATGCAATTATACAGCTTGCCCACGACACACCCCCGTCAAATGAGGGATGAGGGATCACTGGGGATACAGATCTGAAGAACCTCATCATAATGAGGAAATCTGAAAAAAAACAACGGTAGCCCATTGAGAAAAGTGATTGACAGGTTGATCAGGATGCACATGCTGTCATGCATCCAGCGCAAAATCTTTAAAATATTAAAACAATGAAAATACAACCATATTAGGTTGCGTATATGCAGCTATATGTTATCTATCTATCTATCTATCTATCTGTGTGTGTGTGTGTGTGTGTATATAAATATATATTTATACACACACGCCATTTTAATATTTGGAATTGTAATAAGGTTTTTGTGTTTTTAACATAATTTAATATAACATTTCTTAGCATTATGTTGTTATTATTATAGGTGGCAATAAGTGACAATTTCTATAAAATAGTCAATAAATAATTTGCTCAACTGATTCATTCAAAAACATTAATTTATAATTCTAATTCTGTAAAACACAAAAAAACCTATTAAACTGTCAGAATTATTGCAGTTAGCTAAACTAAAACATAAAAAGTTACATGAAATAAAAGAAAAACTACCTACTTAAACATAACAAAATTTTACTAAAATGAAATTAAGAAGTAAAAATAAACATAAAAAGGATGCAAAATGTAAACAATTATAATTTAAAAAAAACACTTAACCAGACAGAGTTATAAAATTGCAGGTCAATTTCATTGTCTTCAATACATATTTTTTCTTATTGAACATGATTAAAATATTATTATATACTGCTTTCAGACTTTTTCATCACCGATCTTATTAGCTTATTATCTTGTTACAATGTAATCGTATTACCTTAATTTTGTAATGCCTTTAAAGCCATAAAGACATATTTAGGTCGGGGGCATTTTACATGACTGCAGCAGATCAGAGCTGAAGTGCTATCATAAGAGACTAGATTCTTATGCCAGTCAGAGCAGACTCATTAATTCAAGGAAGCGCAGCGATGGAGTGTTGCATGCCCGTTGGGGCATTCGGCTTGAGTTTACAACTGCCAACTGGCTTACAAATGTTTATCATGGATTTCCTGGCTGTTTATCCAAGTTTTGTGCAATACATCAGTCTTGAAGCCGTGTGCGGTAATTGGCAGACCTCAGCTGACAGGTGGTACAAGGAGACGCAGAGAACTAAAAATGTCTCTAAATCCGACACCCTCACTTCCTCCAAAATTTTAGAAATTAATTGTTGCCCAAAGGCATGAGCAGACACATGAAAATTCTGTTGAAATACTCCTACAGACAGTTCAAGTTCAAGTAGTTTCCAGCTGCTGTTCAGTAATATTCAACAACCTCTTGGTTTTGACAAAATGCTATGTAAAAGGCCTTGGGTTGTATAGACAGAGAGAGACAGAGAGCCGACGGCATCTCTTCTCTCAGCTTTCTGAAGAATTAACTTTTAAAGACAGTAAACAGTTCAATACTTTTCTTAATAAGTCGAAAACCTGCACTCTGGTGACACTGAAAAGGTTATCAAGCTTTCCAAGGAGATTCATTTTACCATCAAGTTGTCAAAACTGTCATTCTTTTACTCTGTCCTTGCTGAATAAATGTTGCATACATTTTTTTTTTTTTTTTAAATCACAAATCTTACTGATGCCAAACTTATGACCTGTAGTGTGCATACAAGTTGTGTGTATATATATATATATATATACATATGGCTTATTCACAGTATAACTCATGACATTTTTTTTTTATTGCAAACATTAGGTCAAGTATGGGAAAAAATCATGAATTGGAAATTGGAAGTAATTACACATATTTAAACCAGAGCATAACGGTCTGCATCTCTTCTGTTTTTCAACACTCTTAAAAGGGTCATACGATGCAAAGTTTTCCTTTCTCTTTGGAATGTTACAAGCTGTTAGTGCATAGATAAGATCCCTAAAGTTGCAAAGACAAACTCAAAGAGTTTCTTTATAAAAGTTAGGACTTGTTCACACCCCCTAAAACAGCTCGTTTAAACAGGAGTGCACACTACATCGAAGAGTGGGTTTAACGCCGCCCAAATATTCACTTAAAGAAAGAATGCGGAGCTATTATTTTCACTGTAGTGTTGCTGCAAGCGCCATGTTCTGGAGATGCTGCGTTTCGTTGTGAAAGTGAAACTACTTTGTTTGTGCTTCCAAAAGAGGACACAACTATCAGTGGTTAAAGTTGTATTTACAACACTGTTCCAGAACAATTAAACACAAATTAGAGTGTGTTCAGTGCATTTACGGAGGACGGACTCCTAAAATCTCCTAATATTTATGAGGGGTGATGCAACACAACGCGTAAAAAGACAGTTTTAGTCATTATAATCAGTAATTATGTCCCCACTAGATGCAACAAATGCCTAATTTAAAAGTGGTTTTATTATTTATTTTTTTTATCATCACGGCATTATATTAAGGGGCATAACATTTCCGTTAGAGCTCATCTCGCATAGAGGTGTACATGTAATGTATAGTATGTGGAAAATGTAGATTTTTTAACCTTAACCCGTAAACACATAAACACATTGCATTACACCAAATGCACAAAATAAGGTTTATTTTTCGCAAAACGTAAAACATTAAGAACTTTTTTTAAAGAATGTAAACCTCAACAAAGTCACGAATGCCCGATTTCTTTACAAACCAAATCTTCAACGTTGTTAAAATGCTTTAGAAAGCCTAATCAGTAGCCATGTTTGTCCTTGAAGAGAGCGAATCAATATTAAATGTTTGTTTCCATTGTATACTCTTCTCCACTGAAGCTTCTGTTCGGCGGTGTGCTTTTCCATAGTCCATTTTATCCCCCGGTCACAAACGAGTGTGTCAGGTGAACTTCAAAGGCACATTTCATCGAGAAAAGGGACACGGCCGAAGTGCATCATGCCTGCACCATCGCTAATCGTTGCCAGCGGATTCAATTTGCACCCGTTCGGCTGGAGAGACATCCTCATCCTCAGCAAAGCCCTCTGGGAGCTCGACTGCAATCTCTTAAGAGGGCTGTCAAGGACAAGGCAGTAGATTACAATGAATAGCAATCATCACTCTCACATAGGTACATGTGCACATACATCTGACGAATTACCGCGCTCTTTCGCGCATCCTTTTCTCCGGCTAACGCAATCAATGTGCCATCCCCGGGCCTCCATTGTGTTGTCAGCGCAGATGAGATGTCGTTTACTCAGCAAACTTGAATGACAGCTTGTTGGCACACTTAGTTTTATTGTGCCACTGGAATGCATTATCCTTAATAACCCCTGTATTTTTTTGCGGTTTATTTTGTGCATGTGGAACAAAAGGGGTCAGACGGTCCCCTGCAGGTTTGACCTGCAGGGAGGCCGTGTGCTGCTGTTGATAAATTGCAGTGTCTTTGATCCACAGGCTCCCTGACAGCTGCTGATTAAGTATCGAGGGGTAAGGAGGCAATGAGCGAACGCCATTGCGGTGTAAAGACTCCCATTTAATCAGGGCATAATTAAAGCCTTCTGTCTGCATCCGTCCTGAGCTTCAAAGCAAACCACTGTCGCCTTTAGACACAACGAAAAGGTTAACTGCCACCGCTGATGTCCTGCCAAAGTGCCGAGGAAGAGATGGGGTCCATCAGAATTGTTTTTTTTCATAGCCTTGTTTTCCCCTCAAACCCCAACGGCTTTGCCCTGGGTCAGAGGCTCAGGCACCATTAAGAAAATGAATGCGGCTCTGTTGTTGCTGATTTTTTTTTCTCATCCTTTTTGCTCTAATCTTTTTCTTTGCCAAGCATCCATCCAGACGCTACACATCTCTGCCCCCTTTTCCTCTCCCCAGAGACGTGGCGTTCTCGCCAACCCACCTTTAACTTTCTCTTTCTACTTCCTCACCCTGGCTTTTCATGTTCCTTCTAAATTCGCATCGAAAACTGACGCAAGGGACCAGAGATGGGAAAGTGAGAGTATTTCAGTACTTTTTTTCTTTTTTTTCACGAGGTGTGAAATTAATAATGGTAAAACCAGTGGTTTTATGGCTGTACACATTAGGTTTTCTTAAAAAAGTATATTTTACCGTAATAATGTAAATAATTAAATGATGATCTAACATCTAAATTATAAATATATTTTTGTATTTCCTAAATATAAAATGTATAATTAAAAAGGTAAACACACACACCTATACATATATATATATATATATATATATATATAGTGTATAGGTTTGTTACCACATAATATTAAATATGGATACATATGTATGAGTATACATCCACATGTGAGTTGCAGTTTGTGCCAAGAAAAAAAATACTAATGCAGTCCCAATACTACTGGATTAGAAAGGCTTTTTGCTAATTTAAGTGGATTGCACAAAATGTGATTACTAAATGTTCCAAAAAAAGTAATTTTTTCATTTTATTAATTAAACTGAATAAGTAGTAATCTCTTTTTGGCTTTCTGAGTTTAAAAACATCATCTTAGCCATCTCTCTTCTATTATGTTTAATTCGTGCATATATTCCCTCGGTAAGTAAATGGGAGTATGGGTTTTAACCAAGTGACTATTTAGACAGGTTAACAGAAAGCAGAAATTTCTTTCCATTTTATTTTTTCCCCATTGACCAATTAGGGCTACAGTGAAATTCAGTGGCACTTACATGGCCTGCAGAAGCAATGACAGTCCTACACTTTCCTTTTTTGATTATGGCACACATTCTCTCTAATGGACGGTAAAATGGCTAGATTGAATGACACTGTAATGTCACAACAATTTCAGTTCTCTCTATTTTCATTCCATTGTCACCAATATAACCTAAACCATTTTATTTATTTATTTTTATCTTGTTTTCATCTTTTTCCTCTGCATTTTTCCCATCAATGTTTTTTACATCCGACAGTCAGACAGCATCATTAATCTGTTCAATATATGCATTAATTTTAGTCCACAGGAAATTGAAATTAAGTTTGTTTTCAAGCATGCAAATGATCTATCACTCTATATATTTGTTAGTTTCAGAATACTAGATTTCGTCCTACACTTACGCACACCATGAGTAATCTGACAGGAACAATTTAGGACATTCTGAGCATTCTAGGCCGTGCATAAATCATAAATGATTCACTGTGATAAATTATTAATAACTCATTGACTGAAAACATCTTTTCATATCTTGATCAATGGCTGCAGAGTGAAAATCTTCTGAAGATGGTAGACGTCAAAGTGAAAATGTTTTTAAAACATCCCTAACCATTACATCACTGTGAAGTAAAGAGGAGCATATAGACTTGAATATATACGCTATACTAAGAAATATAAACATGAAAGATCCTGAGCAGTAAAGACAGATTCACACACAATGTTTTTTCCTTTAAAAATACGAGATGCAGGGCACTGGAATGCAAAAAATAAGATCCACAGAAATGTTTTTTTTTTAACTGTGACAGTGTGAAACACGACAGTTTCTCTTCCGCAATCACACGTCTGCGCTTTGTTTCCCGGCGGACCGAAAATAAATGCAACAATTGCGTCCCCCAGAAATCAGATCAAATTCAGCCAATCAGATGACGACTTCGACACTGCTGAAGTGTTTCCAGAAAAGTATACCATATGCATCAGACGTTTAGCCAACGTTCGGTGGGCGTGACGTCTGAAGCTGAGACTACTGGGGTGGTACCTTTTCAAAAGGTACACTTTTGTACCTATAAGGTTCAAATATGTACACTTTAGGTACCTTTAAGTTACCAAAATGGACCCTTTAGGTACGAACATGTACCTTTTAAAAAAAGTTGAGAGTGTGATTTTCATCAAAAATATCTTAAATTGTGTTCCGAAGACGAATGGGGGTTAGTGATTAAAGAGTAAACCTCCTAATTTGCAAGCAAAAAGTCAAATATAAAAAAGTTTAGTGATTTGAGAGTTTGTATCACGTAGTTCTGAGACACAAAGTTGCAGTTATCTTTTTTTATTTTTTTAATCGGTGGCAGAAATGGACTTACAAAAAAACCCTCAAATTCAAATGCAAAAATGAGTTTTGTGTGACCACCCCTAAGGGGTAATACACCTAGAATTTGTTTAATGCGTTTATTTTAAGTGCCGTGTTTGAAAGGCGTGTCATGTGCGAGAGGCAATGGTCAAATTCAAATTCATCAAGCTACACTTTGTTTACATAGGAACACAATGGAAAAGCATCACAATGGAACTAAAAAAAATATTTAAAGGCATATTTAAAAGTAGTACATGTCATGTACTTTACATTTGAAGTTATCTAAAATTATGATTTTGATAAACAGACCAAATAACCTCTTATGGGCTGTTAACAACTGTGATTGAATTGAGCTCAAGAAACAGATCAGTTGTGAACAAATCAAGTTTTACAAATTCAACTGAATTATATACTGTGTCCAAAATATATATACCATACATATAAACCATTTTGAATACTTTATGGTGTTTTGGATCTTTTCTGGTTATTTGTGTGTGTTTGTGTTATACAAAAGAAAGAAAGTCGTGTTGGTTTAAAACGAAATGAGAGGTGAACTATCCCTTTAAAAAAGCGGAGAAGTCTTTTTCTAGCAGTGAATCCTCTGACTTTGGACTTTGGAAATACAATACAGCAATCACTGACATCATCGGGTGATAAAAACATTAAATGAAGGGGTCTTGGGTATGTGCTACATTTTCACAATTTATATTAGGATTAGATTACAGGGCTGAAGACTAGGACGAAGCTTATTGAAATAGTAATTTGTTGTAGAGGGCAAAGAGGAGATACAAATTTCAGACACTGTGATTTCAGGCAATGACAGAACAGACTCATTATTCTAAATGAACAGATGCTTTAACCTTCATTTCGAGAATTACATTTTTTTTTTAAAGAACAAAAAGATAAGATAAAGTGTTGGGAATGAGATGGTTGGATTCGCAGACTTCTGTAGGTCACCGAGGATCTGGCACTCAATTGGACATTCGTGCGAGCATAGTAGATTAAACTTGGGGGTCATGCTGTCTTGGCCGTGCCTGATCAAATATATGGAAATGCATTCCCCTGACAGCTCGAGCTTCTGCTTTTGCTTGCATCTCAAGGCCGAGATGTCATTTCCTAACTTTTCCACTTATTTTCAGCACAGAATTTCATATGATATAAGACTGCAGGGATTTAGAAAAAAAACAAGAAATATGGCACTAATTTAACAGCAGGGAGAGTCCGTTTTCAATTTCATACTTACAGGTGTCCAAACTAAATAAAAAATGTGGTGAGCACTCTCCATATCTTTTTCATATTCAGATGGCAACACTCTATCAACACCAATTACTTTCCCATTGTTTGCATGCGGACAGCTGGGGATAATGAGAACCAGTTGAGCTGACGTTTTCTGATAAATACACATGTTAACAGGGATTCACCAGCCATGCTTTATTAATGTCTTGTTTGTTTCATTAAAAAAATATGAAGTTGCTTCAGCCTCAACAAACATGAATGATTATTGTTCTATATTATGGATGTAAATCCATTCCAACTTTTAATTGAACATCATAACCAGCATTTCACAACCAGCATTTAATACTGGTCACTAAATACTGGTTGACTCAAGTTGACTGTTGTCTTTAGAATCTTATGAGTCATGTTCACACCGCACCAACAGACACTGACCAACTGTCATTGACCGGGGAAAAAAATGGTTGATCCTATATTCACAATCCAAATATTACTCTTATTAATGTATGTGTGTGTCAATTTTCACATGAAAAGACGGTGAATTAAATGAAATGAGCTGTTGGTGAAGTCATGGTTGTTGTAATTTGTAATGTAACCAACTCCAACCAACATCTGACAGGGGTACCACACTGATCAAACAGTCAGTTGGCGTTTGTCTGGGGGGTGTGAATTAGAGTGCGGATCGGGCCGCATTTTTCTGTCCGAACCCGGCCCGCGTCCGACAGAGCAGTAACCGAACCCGACCC
>JAUMHR010000082.1:6838853-6850417 GCA_032361145.1 Enteromius fasciolatus
GGAGATGCAGATTTCATTTTCCAACAGGACTTGGCACCTGCACACAGTGCCAAAGCTACCAGTACCTGGTTTAAGGAACATGGTATCCCCGTTCTTAATTGGCCAGCAAACTCGCCTGACCTTAACCCCATAGAAAATCTGCAGTATTAAGGCAAAAGGAACCCCAACTAAGTGTTGAGTGCTGTACATCTTCATACTTTTTACGTTTTTTACTTTTGTCCTTTTCTGTTGGCCAAGATTTCTAATCTAATTTTCTATTCTAATTTTCTGAGATACTGATTTTGGGGCTTTTATTAGTTATAATAATCAAATCATTGAAAGAAACAAACACTTGAAATATATCAGTCTGTGAATGAATACGTTATACAACTTTCACTTCTTGAATGGAATTAGTAAAATAAATCAACTTTTTGAAGATATTCTAATTATATGACCTGTATACATATTGTCAGTCCATCATAATC
Organism: Enteromius fasciolatus; assembly: GCA_032361145.1. Taxonomy (NCBI): domain Eukaryota; kingdom Metazoa; phylum Chordata; class Actinopteri; order Cypriniformes; family Cyprinidae; genus Enteromius; species Enteromius fasciolatus. The sequence continues at coordinate 6,839,318 of JAUMHR010000082.1, forward strand.
AAACTGATGACCTTGGCTTTGATTAGCTACATTCAGTAAAAAGGGGAAATGCAAGTTATGTTTGTCTGTGGAGGAAATAAACAGACAAGTTTTCCCCTGTTTTTGTTTTCCTGAACTTAAACTATCCACTTCAAAAGAGCTGCGGTGCTCAACGGGACGCTAATCGAACGAGACTGTGACCAAGTGCACCAAACTTTAACCATGACCTACGCTTAGCCTGCAGAATAAGAATTGATTCCCTTCAGAAACGCTGACAGCAGTTTGATGAGGACAAATTACAGCTTTTCTTCCACGCCGTTGATTCGATGTGTGGGAAACATGACTAAGCTGTTTGCCATTCTTCTAGTCTGCATCACCTTCCAATAACTGTGACAAGGTTTCAGTCCAAGCCTAATGACTTGTCAACCAAATGATACATTACAGACCGAAGAACCCCTTGTTCTTCAAGCATGACATTTTCCTCTCAAGTTAGCGGCGAGAGGATATAAGGTAATTGTAATGGGTTTTTCCCCCTTAAGGACTGGATGGAGGAGATTTATCGGCCAGAAAACTCACCTCTCAATGGGCTGAAGTCTCCATGTTGGCTGACCTTCGTATCTGTAAAGGGCTTAAGATTGGGCAGCAGGATTAAGGTGAAAGACAGAAGCAGCACCTGAGAGACAGAGGAAGTGTATGTCACAGCAAAAAAGGCCATTAGTGAATCACATCTTTGATGTAATATCTGTTTGTTCTCAAGCCGTAGACAGGAGTTTTCTTCATGTTGAGGAACAGATGATTGCTTTAAAGAGTTAGTTCACCCAAAAATGAAAATTCTGTGGTCAGAAAAGTTTCAAATTTCATAAAAAATATCTGAATTTGTGTTACAAAGATAAATAGGTATTGCGGGTTTGAAATGACATGAGAGTGAGTATGACAGAATTAAACTTTAAGGCCCGGTTTCACAAACGGGGCTTAGCTTAAGCCAGGAGTAGGCATTAGTTAAATTAATATTATTTATATTTAAGCAACTTTTACAAAAATGCCTTATATGAAAATATTACAGGTGTGCATCTTAACACAGAACAATGACACTGACATGTTTTAAGATATGTCAGAGCAAGATATTTTCATGCTCAAACATGCAATTTAGTCTGGGACTAGCTTAAGCCTTGTCTGTGAAACTGGGGGTAAAAGTATTTGTCAAAGTCTTGACTAGTCATAAAACACAATAAAATCTGCATGTGAGATTTCGGATGACAAGTTTTTTTTACTTTTACTCAATTAATGTTATTTGTGTAATGGCCAAGCCAATTTTTCATTAGCCATTACACCCATCTATAGTGTCAAGTAATCCTTAAGAAATGGTGATCAAGAAACATTTCTTCTTACTACTGTCGTAATGAAAACAGTGCTACTTAGAATTTTTTGTGATACTTTTTCCCGGGATACTTTAATGAACAGAGTAAAAAATAAATATAATTAAGTTTTAAAATTCTTGGCTGACTTCTGACGTGACGTACAGCCAGAAGTCAGCCAAGAAGCCATAACTTGACGCTCTAGCCAGAGGTGGCATTAATGCACCTTGAAGCTGTATGCCACCCGCCATTAAAAACAAAGAAGGAACTCAACACCGAGTCAGTTTTTTATGTTATCATTTTAAAACTAAAAATATTTTTGTAACACAGTTACAGTCTTGCAGATTTATCAGATTTGCAGAGCTTTAAAGTAGCTAATGGGCACTATCCACTAGCATTATCAAGCTTGGAAGAGCCAGGATAATTAAAAATAATTTTAATTTGGGGGGTGGGGGGGATTTTGACTTTGAAAGAAAACTGGGAGTGAATAGTAGCAAATCCCAGAGAAAGTGCTATGTGTTACGTATGTGTGCAGTGTATGATTTTTAACGCCCAGAGCATGATTACTGTATGCCTAGATCTTTCATGTGCTAATGTCTCTTCTTTTAACCCCTCACCAGAATGCAGGTCCCAGTCTGGGCCGTTTTGTTGGATCCATTCATGACCATCGCCTGCAGCCGACGCAGTTGCTCCATCAGGGATCTGAAATGGAGAGAGCGGGAGAAAAAGTTCAATTTCAGGAGCCTGTATGGGGTGTGCAGATCTGCAAGTAAATGATTTCCTCACATGTTGCATTTCTCCAGCTGGAAGACTTTCCTCTGCAGCTCCTGGTTGTGTGCGCTGCATGTCGCCATCCTACGAAAAACAGATTTCCCATAAGAACCATGTAAAAAAAAAAACAGGTTGCAATCAAATCCACTTTCGAGTTAATTCTCAGATGCAGCTGTGAACTTCCACCTGATGTTTTTCCAGGGGTTTGTGTTCAGTAGCTGCAAATTGCATCAACTCGGATTCTGATTTTTACTATGATTTGACGCACGTAGCTTCCGCTTTTGCTTCATTTGTTCGAGCACAGCAGTCGATACCTGCTCTCCAGGCCGTCGATGTATTCTTTCTTCTTCTTCCTGCTCTCTTGAGCCGACTGCTTGTTGCGGATCTTTCTGCGGATTTTCTTCAGAATCCTTTCCTCGTACTTGATCACAGGAGGGAAGCAGAAATATTGAGCTACAAAGACAAACGGCTGGGCTCTACCATTATGAAGTAATTGCCAACTGAGGGTACCTTAGTGAGCGGAAACTGATTTGGCAGAGTCAGTCCTTCCTTGGCAAGCAGTCGTTTCTCATCCTCTGTGAGAACCAGCTCCTGGTAGGACTGCTGGCTCGCCTTTGTGGCCTAGAATATCAAACGGACATGAAAGCAACAAATCCAATCAACGTCTCGGTGTGCCTGGATGCTCAGAATCCTATCGAGTTCACCTTTTATCTGCTCTCAAGTTCACCTTTTCCCTATTCTGCCTTGTGTGTTTTACCTAGCTTCATGCCTGAGTGCAAACTCACAGGCTCTGGCGTGCCAGATAGCAGCAGGTCCTTTACAGTTAGGGGGAATCCAGAGTTGGGTTGCGCCTGCGGTGTTTCAGATGCACGCTGCATCTCTCCGGGCCTGTCTGGGAAGAAGCCAGTCTCCCAGCCATCTGCTGCAACAGATAATACTATTTATCCTTCTTTGTTTGCGTGTGTAGAGATTCACAAAGCTCAGGAATTGGGGCTTATCTTCAAATCGTGTAGCAAAACAGCACAATGCAGTGAATCAATAAGTGGGAGGCTAATCATTTGTGTTTACAGAGTCTCGAGTCACCACCAAGACTTGCCTCACGATACTCACTGAAATTAAAAGGGAAGTTGGTGTCGAGATTGTATTGTGCCTGGGACATGACGATGCGAGGCTCCGAAGGAGGGTTTGCGGTTGGCGGCGGACTGTCGATGTGATCCGAATGAGGATCTTCGCTGATCCCACTGTCGCTAGGAGAGGGCGACCAAACTGGAGATCCAGAAACGGAGTCGTAGCCACCTAAAAGTGCGTTGAAGAAGTCTTTGTTACCCTGAGCGGGCATCGTCATCTGCCAATCGAGAGTACAAGTTGGTGAATGATGAGATATTGAGTTGGTGGAACACAAAAGAAGATTTTCTTCAGAATATCTTCTTTTGTGTTCAGCACATGTCAAAAAGATTTGGAGTGACATTGAGGTAAGTAACTTGTAATTTTCATTTTGTATGTTAAAATTCGAAAAACCAGAGAAGCTTAGAAGAGAAGCCAGACTTACATGAGGATCTTGACCTGGCCAAGGCTGATTGCTTTGTGGTCCCATAGTCTCATACCGTAAGATGCCGTCATTTTTATCAAAGAGCAAATCGAGTAGTTCTAACCCTTCACCACCCTGAGATAGTGAATATATTTGCCATATATATCATTTGTTGCCAGTGTGATTCAACGGAAACCAAAGCGCCAAAACAGTTGAAAGCAAGCAATTGTCAAAACAAGATATCTTTTTCCATTTTTATGAACTTTGCACTATTTTTACACAGGCAGGCTAGATAACGTAGTCTACGTTCAATACCAATTATCACGTAAAAACTGGAAAAAATTGTAAACGTTAGGACTTACCTGGTCTGAAAAGTTCTCCATTGCTGTGACCCAGGGGTAACGCAGTCTAAAAAATCCTTGAAAAAACGCCAAAAATGGGACAAAGCAAAAATATCTGTCAATCCTTACTCTGTCTTTGTTCCGCTGCTTACCCAGGACAAAGTTCGAACTCCAACGCAGCAATCAGGTCATCATCCTGCTGCATTTGATTGGCTGTTCTTTGTTGGGATGTAAGATAAAAAATTGTGGGAGCACCCTGAAGAAATAGCAGTTTGTATTTCAACCAAACATACTGCTACTTCTGTGGTAGGCAGTATAAAGTAAAAATCAATGGCAATCATATATTAAGCTTGAGTTTTACCAGGTAAAGCGCGTCAATAGGACAAACTCACATGTAAACATAATTAGTTCATATGGGGGGAGGGTCATATGCTACCAGAAGAAGTTACAATTGGTGCCCTTTTTATTTACTTTTATTTTTTTGACAGTGCACCAGACTTCCCTTCTCCATCCTGGAATCATTCCTTGGAGTTACTTCAGTGTTTCGGTGCACTTGCAAGTAAGAGTTTCAGGCATTTGTTATGGGAAAACACCTGATCCAGAGCCAGTTCAAAGGTCATATTTCCCTTCTGTCTGAGGTAATTCAACCTTTCACACAGTTTTGATGATTAAGAAATATATAATATACATAATAAACATTATTATTACTAGTTGTAGAAAGTAAGTACTTTCATTAATGGTAAAGATCTGTTTTGAATCATATACATTTCTATTATTTTTAGTTTTATATATATATATATATTTATACAATATTATTATTGCTGTTTTTACAGTGTAAGTATTATTGCTTTTATCCTTTCCACTTCACCAGACTATTTTGTTTTGGTTTTACTTAATATATTGCTTCTCTGCCTTTATGAGACTTGACTGTAGTATAAGGCATCATTTTTTACATTTATTTCTGAACGGTAAAGACCTGTTCTCACCTGTTCTTGACGTCAGAGCTGCTTTGAGTCACGCAGGAACAACTATCATCTCATCAGGCACAGCGTGTCTTTTCTTAAAGCAAATCTATCTCCTTCTACTCTTATTTCATCAGCTGTCACACAAAACTTTGAAGCTGAACAGGCACATCGTGAAAGCTATCGTGATTTACAAGGAATCATCTATTGTGTAGGGTGTAGCTTTAAAAAAAACATTTCTCATTCTCAGAGGAGATGTGTTGTTTCTCAGACGGGCTTTGTTGAAATTTACCAGAGCCGTTTCTTTGCTTACTTTTCATTAGCAAGCACAGATTCAGCCATCAATTAAGGCACAATGTCATTTGTATGCAGGGGAACTTGTTGCAACGGCACCGTCAGATTTGCGTATGTCCACTGTGCTTACTCACCATCAAAGTTAGCAGCGTCACGCACAGGGTTCAAAGCATCAGCCACCGTTTTACAAAGCACTCACGTACCTCTCCACAAGAGCCATAATTAGACGGTGGAATTCCTACATGGAGTGTCAATTTCAGGGAAAGTTTGAAGGAAAAGTGAAGGACGTTTTTCCTGGATCTTCTTCGATACATCAGTGTATTTTCTGTAAAAGTAGCTTTTACTAAGACAAAAGCCTTTTTGAAACATCACAGTTAGGAGAAAATCAATGGTGTATATGACTTTTTTTTTCCAGATGAATACAGTTATATTAAAAATAATGGATGAAGATCCATCCTGCTTCACAATGGCAGTGAATGAGCATTGATAAAATAACAAAATGCATCCATCCAACATAAAAAGTGCTCTACACGGCGGTCTCTAACCTGGCGGCTAAGGATATCTGAAATAAATTAACGCTTTGTGCAAGAAAATATCCATATTTAAAACTACAGAAACTGTAATCTCTAGCTAATTGTTGTACTGTTGACGAGAAAGAGATAATGTAGGACGTAGATATCAAAAATAACAGGTATTTAATACTATTCTCAAAAATGGAACTCAAAGAATTTATATACATTATGGAAAGTTATAGTTGGATGTTCATCTTAAATGTTTGTTTTGGAACATTCAGAAAACATTCAAAACTAACATTCTTGTAATGCCTGCAAAATAATAAAACAAACAAAAAAAATGCTTTTGCTGAACACAAAAGAAATGAATCTTGAATACAATTAGTAAATTGCTGTAGTTATGTAGCTGGTTTGCCAGTAATTTACTGTAGATGAACAGTGATGTAGATGAATGAACAATAAACAAAAACAAGTCTTTTATCTTTACAGAACAAAACTATTAAAAACAGCCTCATAAAAAGAATTCTGGGAAACAGAAATCCTCTTCAACCTTTTTTAGTTTTCTCTTATATTGGTTCCCAGAAATGCTTTGCATGAGGCTGTTATTACAGATTTTACATTTTCGGGTGAACTATTTCTTTAATTTTTACGGGAATGTAAGCAAAACATTCAGAGAACACTTTTTTGTAATATAAAACCATGGTTAAAAAAAAAAAGTGAAAAAGAAACAAAATGTGAGGGGTTTTTTTTCACTGTAAATTATAATATGAGTTATTATTTTCTGTTTCACTAACAAAAACAGTATTTTACTGTAAAATTAAATAAAACAACCCCTTTAAGGGAGCTTTTTTTTTTTTTTTTTTTACTAAGCATTAGCAGCCGTAACCAACATCCCATGAATGCACCGACTGAAAAAAATATATTTTCAGCTCACTTCATTTATTGACTGACACTTTTTAGCCACTCAGACGGTTTGAAGGCTCATGCGCCTGACCAAGTCGCTCTTTTCTGTCACTTTGATTTCATCTCAAGACGGACTGATGCTGTCCTATTGTGTCACTGTCAAAAACCGCATGCTCTCTGGTTTGATTAAAATGGTTGTATTCAGTGAACTAGTAACCTTGATGTTGTTGCATTCTCTTCTTCCTCCCGTACACCTCTCAACAAAAGTAAAGATTGTTGTCACACAGACAATAACAGCATAAATGCAACGGTATACTTTTTTCTCTACATACAATCCACGTGGGCGCTGTTACCATCTGGATGCTCCAGCCTCGCGAATCTGTAGAATAGGCTGCAGGCAAACAAAAATAGGGCACAGTGTTTAGAAACATTCTCACTCTGAAGTGCAAAATCTGTCATTATAGTTGAGTGCATGCATCCAACTGCTCTTATGCCCTTGGCTCCAAAGCAAATGCATGACTCGAGCCAAAACCTGCAATGTGCTGAATCACATATTCAATCCAGCTGTAACATACATCATCTGCCAGCTTTTGCACATCACAGGACTGCCATTGAATGTGAATCTTGCAGGCAAGCCTTTTTTCCGCTAAGGACCAGCCCATCATACAGGGACAACAGCCCATCACAAAGCACTATATAGACGGAGTGATCTTGCTTCGCCTATTTATTTATTGCTTCACTTCTTTTCCAACTTCCTACCAGTACGATGCTTTTCTTTCAAATTAGCATTTATTTCTGGCTACTTTGTATGGGTTTCTATGATTATACTTCTCAGTGGCTTGAGGCTGGGATTCAGTGCATTTCAAGTGAAAGTACTTGATAAAGATATACAACGAGTGGAGAGCATTCACTCAGTATGATGGCTTTTAGAGGCTTTTGAATCTGAACTCTTCATATAACTATATATATTGGTAAAGGCTTATATGTGGCCCTGCAGACCTCCATTTAAAAGTGAGCTGTGAAAATAACATGACTTTTAGTCACCGTGCTTGTTATTGTGAAAGCTGTTTATTTAGGCCGATCGTATACGTGCCATTTTTCCTGGCCAGGATTTCTATACTGCCTAAAATATCTAGGTTTTGGCTTTGTCTGTGTGTGCAGACAAATGACATTGGTTCAAATGGCATGATGTATGACACTGGTTCCTTATGTTTTCGAAACACTCTTGAGGTACTATCCTTGCCAGCACGTGTCCGGGAGAAATGGTTATTCCACTCAGCCTTGTTTATATGCACATTAAATTCAATATGATATCTAACCTTGTAAAGCAAATGAGATTTTGATTACATAATTCCAGCCAAAACACATATAGTATCTCCACATTGCCTACTAAGTCACATTACTGTTGGAAAAAACTGCATATGCAGGTTGGTTTTGAAGCATGAATGCTGGTTTGAGCTGGTCCTATGCTTGGCCTAAGCAACTGTCTTCTGCTCAGGACCAGCTTAAACCAGCTTTTAACCTTAAACCAGTTTATGGCCAGCCAAGGACCATCTTAAACCAGCATCATGATCTGTCAAATATATGCTTTATCACCTTTAGCATCACTTTTTACCCCCACTTTTTACCCTCAGATGTTCAATCACAACTGCAAGAGAAACTTTAAAAAAATGAGTGATTGATAGTGTGTAAATCAGTTTGCAAGACTTTGGAGACATTAACTTTGGCTTTGTGAATTTAGCGACGAAGCGCCACCTGCTGGTCGAATGCCTGTTTTATTCCGAATACATAAAGGAAACTGTTTAAAATGTTTAAATGATCAATGTCTGTATGCCATTTCGTTTGCCTGTACTTTACTAGGATTAAATTATATTTTATCGCTTTGGATACCCTGTTCTTTACATTTTATGTCATCCTAGAAACTGATACTGCACCTTTAAGTGCGAGCCATGGCCCGACGTCATCACGCACAATTTGTGCGGCGCGCGCTTGATATATATTCATGAGGGTTGATTTCCTCTGTCTTTTCCCCGCTTGTGTCTTAACGCGACAGGCGGTGTAGTTCACCCTTAATCCAAAAACATCGGGCAAAATGGTAAGTGGGTATATGATGGCGTTTTCTTTATGCGTTAATAATCTTCTAAAGTTTGATATTTTGTCACGATTTAAATGGTTTAATTTGATTTAATAGTGAGGACGCTGCACGAGAAGCTTATCAAACATTGACCAGAATATGAATTAAAATCCTGTTTAGTCTAGAAGTTCATGTGTACATTCACTTTTGAGAATTTTTTAGGCATTTTTAGTACATAGTCTGCACTGAAATGGTGTAGTTCACGTTACTTTTTATATGTTGTGCTGGCTAGTTTTATTACCCTGGTTTCATCAAAGCCTATCCACCTTTTTCCTAAACGCGGAAGGAAGCCTATGGTTGCGGTAAATAACTAGGAGGAAAACGCTGTTTTCACTACAAATCCGTGTGTTCATAATTAAGAATGCATTAAAGTAAAAGACGCAATATCTTCAATATCACGCAGCAAAAGGGACCGTTTTGCAACTATTGAAGGCGTTAAGTTACCCATAGAGTTAAAAAAATGCTGCACGCATGTCTAATATCAGGGAAAAGGTCAGCTATATTGATTCTCACGTGTTTCAGTAGTGTGTAAACCCACTCAATATTTATTTGCACATTGTTCTGCAACTGTTTTATTGCCTGACTAAAGTTAATGAGACTTTAAGATGTATTAAAAGGTACACCAACATATAATCATCCCAGATGTTAATCCTCTAGAATTAAGAGATTCCATCAGCTGTTAGCGCTCGTTATTGAAATACACCACACAATATACATTTTTACTACGCTTAAGGCCACTTTTCATAAATTCATTAAAATGGTCTTCATCTTACACTTAAAGGGACAAAGTAGTTTTGCTCCTGCATAGTTTGTATTAGTTAATGCCTCTTGATCGATAGGTTGTCATAAAACCATTTAGGTACAATACTTTCTTATAACCAGAAATACTCAAAATTTCTTCTCTTTTCACCTCCAGGTTTACCTCACAGTAGACCGGATCAGTGTTATCATGGACAAGAAGCCCAATATCCGTAAGATGTCTGTGGTCTCGCACCTTGATCATGGCTAGTCTGTTTTAACAGGCTCCCTGGTGTCAAAAGCTGATATCACTGTCTCGGCCTGTGTTCGACAGACCCGTTTCATTGATCCGAAGAAGGACGAGCAGGAGTGTTGCATCAACATTAAACCCATGTGAGTGTTAAACATTTCAATTCCACCCCTCAACACCTAAATCTGTTAAGACTGGCATACAAGGATTGAGAATTAGGTGCTTGTTGCCAAATACACAGATTGACTTCACCGTTTGCACCCACAGTGCCATCTCTATGTTCTCCTAAAGCGCACTGATAATGATTTGGCCTTCGTTAAGCAGTGCAAAGAGGGCTCAGGCTTTCTCATCAACCTAATCGACTCACCAGGGCATGTTGGTTCAGAGGTTATGGCTGCACTTCGTGCCACAGATGGTGCATTAGTGGCAGTGGATTGTGCATCTGGAGAGCACATCCATTGTCTTGATGCTAAAATTGTGGTGGTTTGGTAGACGTAGGTACACTGTTAAGTGTTTTTTTTTGTTTTTTGTTTTTTTTTTGCAGCGATGCCATAGAAAAACACTTCAGTGAACAGTTCTTGGAAAGTTAAACATTCTTCATAGAACTCTAGATTCCAATGAAGAAGCCTTAGTGTAAGCAGGGTACCAGATGTGTGTGAACTTGATGTGACTTGAAGGCTGAAATGTTGCATTATGCAAGGCTTATTTATTCAAATTGTTAAAAATTGCTGTTTTGCAGGTGTGCACATCCAGACAGAGACTGTGCTCCGACAGGTCATTGTTGAGAGAATAAAGCCAGTATTAATGATGAGCAAGATGGATCGTGCATTGTTGGAGCTGCAGCTAGGCCCTGAAGAGCTGTACCAGACTTCCCAGCGCATCATTAAGAATGTCAACGGGATGAGAATGGACCTATGGGCAACATTATGGTGAGTGCCTCATAGCTTGCTCATGGGACCTTTTTAAGTTTTTCGAAGAAATTACCCTATGCTGTTTCTGTAGTGAGTTGTAAATCGATTGATCTAAAATATTTGAAGTACACTAAGTGTCTACTTGTTAACATTCTGCTCTTAGATCGATCCAGTCGTTGGTGCTGTTGGCTTTGGATCTGGACTTCGTGGATGGGCTTTCACTTTAAAGCAGTTTGCGGAGGTGTATATGATTAAGCTTGCTGCCAAAGATGAAGCCAAGCTGGAACCAGCCGAGCAGTGCAAGAAGGTTTGAGGACATGATTAAGAATCTTTGGGGAGTCTGGAAATCCCAACAAAACTAAATATAATGTAACGTTTCTTGATGTAATTTGTGACTGTTTCTTGCAGAAACTTTGACCCTT
>JAUMHR010000082.1:6871470-6883367 GCA_032361145.1 Enteromius fasciolatus
GATGAAATTTCTTCCAATATATTGAATATCGTAGATATCGCGAATCGTGATATTATCATTATCGTGGGCCATATATCTCCACAGAATTGAATCGTGAGTTACCTGTATCGTCCCACCCCTAAACAGTACATGTATTTGTCCATAACAGTCACGGTTTGGTTCATGCAGTCAGACGACTAATATAGTCAGTTATAGGGATCAATCCAAAAGGGGGCGCACGCAGTAATTTATAGGAAACTCTATATTGCTTTTGTCCCACAAGCGCCACCTACTGCTATAGAATAAATTAGCATTTTAATATAGTCCGTCTGCTGTTTTTGTTCTGTGCAGCTGTCTTACGCTGCGTAACTTCACAAATCTAAAGTCAGATCATTTATTTTGGATTTAAATCTTCACATTCTACATTCTAACTCAAAACAAAAAACTGCCCATGCTACATGTATGTAGCACTACTGTCTGTTCAAAATAAATGAAAAAAATCTCCTGTTGTCCTAAACTCGCATCGAACCGTGATCCCAAAAGCTAATTGCATACCGAACCGTGACTTCTATGTACTATTCCGTTTACTATTGGTCACACAGACCACCCTAGCAACCATTTTGAACAGCTTAGCAACACACTTGCATCCACTCACATATAGCAAAATGTTTTTGCGCTTGCGCTTTGTTCAGACAAAACTAAATAGACACTTCTGAGACACTGAGAGCAAAACCACGAAAGCATTTGGTTGACACTGCAAAATTCTTTCCAACTTCATCTTGAGTCATCTATAAGCCAGATCTGCTTCAGCACTTCTGTATCTTGCTGTGTGATGTCTAACGCAGCACCACCACTGTCCCCAAGAATAGCCCCTGTGGTCTGTAAGAAGGATTGGTTTTGATATCAAAGTTAAGGCCATTATTAGGATTTGATGCCGCTTTAGAGACCTTAGTCCAATGGAGCTTCACTTGGAGCGGCACCGAAGATGCCCAAGGCACATATGGCATTGTTGTCTGCACCCTGTTTGGTTTTTATTGCTTTTTTCTGTTTCTTTGGACATTTAATATAGTGCCTCTGTCCTCCACCATTCTCTAGGGTCTGTTTTTTCAGCATGTCATGTCAGTTTGTATACAGTATTTCATAAAATTTTGTCTTAGGTCTCTTTATTTTGATGGGAGTTTATTAACTGATGATATATTAAACTGAGAAGTGTCTTCATATCATCATAACAACACATGAATATCTCTGTCCATCTCTTTCATTCTTAATACTACCCTTCACTTCATCTTCTAGTGAGATTAACAGGCTGGATCTGGGCCTGACAGTGGAGGTATGGAACAAAGGACTGATCTGGGACACCATGGTTGGCACATTGTGGATCCCTTTGGGCAGCATTCGACAGTCGAACGAGGTACAGCCCAGATGGCCGGCCTGGCCCCCAACAGCTTGCAGCTTTTCTCACCCTCTGTAGAGCTATATGTGTAGATCTGTAGCTGATGCCTAGAATTCAATCTCATTGTAAACATGTTGCAGTAACCATTTTCTGTAAGACTCTATATGTTAATATTTATTAATATATTCAATAATAATATATTTTATGAACTAGCACCAGAGGAATTTGTTTATGCAATATTTGTCATAAAATGTGCTAAGCATGGCCCCCACTGAGCAACTCGAATGATTTGTTAAATGAAATAGCTGTGACATCTACAGAGTTCAAAGAGTGCAACCCTTTGGTTACCAGCAAAGATCTATAACCTCAAAGCTAAATATACCTCAGTAGATAAGCCAAACTAAATAAACAGACAAGTAGGGGTGGACGATATACTGGTAAAAATTTTGGACTATCATCTCTATTGCGATTTCTTTACATGTAGCGTTTTCACACATTTTTGGGCGTTTCTTTCACTTCTACAGACAACATGTCCCTGATCACAGTTCTTTCTTTCCTCTTGTAGGAAGGTCCAGGACAATGGCTGACTTTAGACTCCCAGGTCATTATGGCTGAGAATGAGATCTGTGGCACCAAAGACCCCACGTTCCATCGAGTGCTTTTGGATACACGATTCGAACTGCCATTAGGTATCCTTGCTGTTTTTTGCTTTCTCCAGTACTTCATTTGGTCCAAACTTGTCCTAAGTTTTAATGCTAACCATAAGTTTTCATACTTCCAGATATACCAGAGGAGGAAGCTCGATACTGGGCCAAGAAATTGGAGCAGCTCAATGCCATGAGGGACCAAGATGTGAGTCTCCTCATTCAACTCCAGTCTTGTTGTGTTTACAGTCCTCCCCAGAGCCCAAGGGCAGAACATGCATTAATTTGAGTCTGTCGGAGAACTCCTGAGAGCTGAACAGTATTTTTTTTATCTTCGCCTTCGGAACTACTGACCTGTTAAAATAAATAGCACCTGTTCAAACAGTAATTTTTGTTTGCTCATTTTGCAGTACACATACCAGGAGGAGCATGAGAGACCACTTCCAGTGCCATCAACTCAGTGCTGTGAGCTTTCAAGCGCTACTCACACTAATACACACACTATAAATTGCAAGGCCCCTTGGTAGGTTGATGTGTGCAGAACCTCATTAGTGGTTCAATCACCCCATCAGCGGGTCTAATATGAGACTGCTTTATCTCTGAGCACTAGATGGATGGCTTAGAATCATGAAGTGTAGAGATTTCCTTTACAGTATTCAGTAATATCTCAAGCATGGGTGGGTTAAGTAGGAGCGGGAAGCTTTGGCTTGCCGAGAGACCATTTTTTATTGCTTTACATCAGAGCTATTAACCAATAGCACTTAGCGTGCATGGGCAAGGTCACAATCCTGCATTCCAAACATCCAAATTTACGTCTGTGTCACACCTGGTAGTTTTACAACCTAGATTTATAACAAGCTGCTTGTTCATGGTCACACAGAGGCATAAAAAAGATAAATTTCTTGGCCTGCTTCAAATTTTTATGCTGACTCATTGTTCTCATAGGTAACTGGAGTCTATGGGGGGACCAGCAAAGTAAGTAAACTTTGTTTTATGGGTTTTCAAAGAAGTGCATGAAAAAAGGAAAAACATTAATGAGAAAAAAACATATTACAGTTATTTGAAATTCTGTACTTTCTTTTCAGATGATGATCCAGACAGTGCTGTGGACGATCGAGACAGTGATTACCGCAGTGAAACCAGCAACAGCATCCCGCCTCCATTCTACACCACTTCTCAGCCCAACGCATCCATGCACCAATACCCCATCCGTCAAATGCACCATGGCTCCCGCTACAACGACATACATGACTACGACTATGATAACCAGAGACCCATTAGGTACATTTTCCCAATTCCTGGTTGCATTCTACTTGCTAATTCTAGTCACATTAGCATCTATCAGTTAGTAAAAGCATTCACTATGTCTGTGCGACTTTCCTCTGTTCTTATTCCTTTGCACTGGTGACTGTATACAAACGTTGGATGAGGGGGCATTGTACACACTTCATGGGTTTGGAGCCACACTGGTGCCACTCTGTGATACGAATGCAACGTTTCCTCTCAGTTGCTCGTTTTGGCCCAATTCACTTCAAAACGAGCTTTTATTTCTTTTACATTTTGTCTTACAAAAGTGGTATTCCCGACATTCTTGCATTGCATGCTGAGACTCTTGCCTTGTCCCAAATGGCACCTGAAGCGCCTTCTCGAAGACATTTTACCACAAACCCTGGTGGAAAAAAACCTGGTTAGTTATGTATTTTAATATTTTAGCTGGTTTGAACTGGTCTCTAGTTGGTAATGAGCTGGTTTAAGCTGGTTAAGAGCTGGTCCTGAGCAGAAGCTGGTTGCTGTCCAGTTTAGGACCAGCTTGAACCAGCTATCATGCTTTAAAACATACCTAACAAGCATATTCTGTTTTTTTCAGCAGGGCAGACTGTTGAGTAATTGTCCCTTAAGATATTTTAAGCTAAAGGAGGCATAGCTGCCTCAAAGCAGCCATCCTACAGTCTTGTGGACTTAACAGATGCATGCAAGCGAAGGCCTCCAAATCAAAATCAAGTGCGCCATTTGGGACAGGACTCTGTTATAGTCTCTTGAATTCTTACAAATGGAAAGATCCTGATCCCAAAGTGATGCTTTTTTGATACGAGTCTCTTAGCAGTTGGTTAACCATTACCTTAAGTTGGGTCATTTTCCGTCCAATGTGACCTGATGAGGTGAGATGAAAAACCAAATAAGAAAAAATACATTACTCATGCTCCTCCTCTTCCTGCCTCCCCCCATCCCCTTCCCTCCCACCAGACGCTATGATAGTTTAGACTCCGCCACCAACGGCCGCAGCGATCTCGATTCGGCTTCTGGCTCGAGCAGGCGGACCAGCCGCCAGTACTCCTTAGACAGTAGGCACTCGCTCTCTGATAGGTGGGTCTCCGTAGCTCCTACACCTCCACCCTCTTCCACCTCCTGCTCTTCTTCCTGCTCCAGCCTGTGATTCCGTCCTGCTGTGATGATGTCGTGGAATTGGACTTGTCTGGTCCTGTGGTCCTCGCTATGCTTGCCATGCATGCGCTCCAATCCTTCTTTTACATACATGGTCTATTGATATATATATATATATACTCTATCTATACCTCTTTGTATATGTATCTATGTCCTCTATTATGAGTGCTGTGTACCTGCTAATGACCTGTCACGTGTTACTAGATAACCAATCCGTACGTCTCAGAAGCTTTTTCTTGTGTCTTCTGTACCGTGTAATCGGAATTTGGTGCAGTTGCCGATGGGGGTCCACTGGGTTGGTCACACAGTCTGTTTTTTTTGTGAAGTCTGTTATTTGCCTGCTATATGCCTGACAGAGTTAGAAAATAACGTTGCCTAGTGTGCGCTAATTACATAGCCTTTAGACACACTAGGCTGTGTGTGGGCTGCAGGCGGGACCGTGTCGATGGCTGTGACAGAGATCAGGGGATGTTCACATCACTGATTTATCCTTTCAGCATCTCATGGACAAAACCTTTCCAAATGCCAAAATTTGTTGTGTGGAAGACAGGAAATAAAGCTGTGTGTGTGTTGTGAGAATTTATGGGTTTGTGCGTGAGGAAGTGAGAAAAGGTGACAAGGATATATGACTAACTGGCGCAAAGGCTTGACAGAAGCGTGATTGTATGTGTAATTGTGTGTGTGTCCTGTGGCTCTCGTATTTCCTCCAGTCTGAAGCCCAGATGCTTTTTGGCTCACAGCCTATTACACACCCCATCTCTTTCGTTTCTGATTCTTCATGCATTACTAAACCTTACATCCCATAATCGATAATGTGTGAGTGTGCGCTTGTGTGTGGCAGCGTGTCCATTTTCTCAGTCTCTCTACACCTAATTGGCTTATTCATCAGCAAAGATAAATGGCCTTTCATTGTTTAAAGTGTCACAGGAAAACACTGCATCCCCTTTTCTGTCAGCTCAGTGTTTCTCTTTTTTTTTAAAAATGTGTTGTCCTTTCTTAAATCCACTTGGATGAATCTGTCAACTGACAACTCTTCCCATTGCCATCTTAGCAGTTTCTGAGACACTGCTCTTTTTGAGTCTGTTTGTTAGTGTGAGTTTTTCCCTTTGACTCCCTGAAATGAACCTCGGGATTCTGTCTTGTGTTCTCTCACCACCTTACCTGCACGCATACATCCATAAATAAGCAGAAACTTTTTCCCTGCTGAAGAGAATGTCTTAAACCCACCCTAAATTTGTTTGCTTGTCTTAGCTGGTTTAAGCTGGTCTACTGGCCTGACTTTTGAGAGACCCGTTAAAACCACAAAACCATCTTTGGCAGGCTTAAGGCCCTGATATACTTCAAACGAAATCGAAGTACGGACTGACATGACATCATTTCGAACAAAATCAAGTTCGAATCAACTCACCAAAGCAAACTTTTTGGGGAGTTCGTTTTAGCTCCTTAACACTTTTGAGCTACCATTGGTCCAAGGCGGTTACGCATTTGGTGGATGTGTTCTGAAACTCCACCTTCTTTGATGCAGAATTTGTTCTTCTCTTGAGGTCAGGCAAGGGAGCAACACCTCCAAGTCATTATATACATAGAGCTGCCAAAGATAGATCTGCACCTTCACAATCGCTCGCGGAGTGACTTTAAAAGTTAAGTGAAAGCAATTAATTCCTACAAAGAAATTACAATGAAGCTTGTGTCAATGACCCAGAGTTATGCAAAATGCAACGTGGAGAAACACAAGATAAGTTTTCCAAAGCCATGAAAAGGAAATTGTAGCAAGCAAATCAATATTACACAATACTGCTCTGCTGTCGTTGTTCTTCTTCTTTCAAATCGAATTTAAAATGTATACAATAAATAAACCTTTGTTTTTAATCAAACTTATAGGCTAAGTCCGAGTGTCGCGTCATGCTTACATTAATCTACACCCTGCCTCCAGCAACGAATAGCAAAAAAGAAGTTCATTTAAAGTATATTGGGGCCTTTAAGCTGTTGTGTTCATCAGGGAGAGACATCTATCAGCTGACAAGTATCATTTTCCTTTGTGGTTGGTCGTTTGTGTTTTCTTTGCCTCACATTTTACGACCCATAAACTTGTATATCAGCATTCGCCCATCTTGTTTCTTCCATGACTTAATATAACTAACAACTCTTTACTCCCACAGCCCCACCGGCAGTAGTCGCTATGCCTCCTCGGGTGAGCTGAGCCGCGGCAGCTCCCAACTCAGTGAGGAGTTTGGTCCAGAGGATGGTGAGAGCTTCCGAGGTTCCGGAGAGTTCTATGACGAGAATGACTCCTACCATTCCTGTCATTCCTCCGTTAGCTATGGTAAGGACTCACCTGGTTGGGATCCAGATGAGCCGCAGGGCGTCTACAGTGATGATGGGGAGTATAACAAAGATGGAGGTGAAGAAGGTGCACTCTATAATGAGGTGGATGGAGAGATCTATGAGCAGGAGGAAGGGCAGTATCCCTATGAGGAGGAAGAGGAAGGAATGGTGTATGAAGAGGATGAAGACCTTTACCCATTGGATGGTACTCTCAGTGAAGAGCAGGAGCCACCTTACACCCCTACCCCAACCAGCACTGCCCCAACGTTGGCTCCTGAGGCCCCAACCAGCCGTCCACCACTGGAGAAACAGGCTTCCATGCACCAGCAACAGCCACCACAGTCCCAACCACCATTCCAGACCCTGGAGCCCAAGCGAGAATCTCCACCCCCACAGCAGTCACTTGATGTCTTTGCCAAGGTACCTCGTACCTCGACCCCACCACGAGTCTCAGAGTTGGAGTCTGAGAAGGTCCCGACACCTGCAGGCAAGCTGGCAGCTCCTTCTGAGGAACCTTTGCCTACCCTTGCTACCGAGGTCCCGCCTGAAGCAGAACAAGAAAAGAAAGAGGCTCCTCCAGAGAGGTAAGCTTCATGTGCCGAGTCCTTGGATGAGACTTCTATGACCTTTTGCTGAATGCAAGTTACATCTAACTATTTTTTTCATCCTTTCCCAGCACACCAAAGCTGGAGCCACCTCTGGACCCTGCAATAAGGGCCAAAGCCAACTGGCTGCGACTCTTCAACAGGGTTCGCCTTCAACTTCAGGAGGTACATGAGGTCTTGTGATACCTGACATTGATACTACCTTTGTTTAATCAGCTTTTTCAGTATTCAGTAACCAACCATAGTTTGTTTGTGTATGGTTCTGTTGGCCAACATTGGGTTGTCAATTTTTGGTTTTCTTGCCCTGCGTTGTTGTCCTTTTTCTTGCCTGTCTTGTCCATTTCATGTTACTTTTTGTCACTTGTTTTAAGTTTTACATTTTACTGTTACATACATTTGCAAACAAGTTTTTGTTTTGAGATTTCATGCCTTGTCCCTCTTTGTGTTCCACCCCATTAGTTTTTGCTTTTTTGTGTTTTTTCTTTCAGTTTTTTGTCATTGCCATAGCGATTGTCATGCTCTTCACTGCTTTACTGAAGCTGGACAAGCAGTCTGAAAGGTGGGTCTGGTTATGCGTGGGTCCAAAGTAAACACATTTTCCTGACCGATGACTGCGACGTGCTTCATCTGAGATACTCATGGAGTTGTTATGACAGAGTAATGATGATGGATATAAAGATGTTTGGCAAAGCCAGTCTAATCATGAGATAGGCCTGCCACTGACATCAATGAGATCTGTCTGCTGGAGGCTCTTTTTGAGTCCTATCAAAAGTCTTTTTTTCTTAAATATATATTATATAATTGAAATTACATTGTGGTGTCTGCAAGGATATTGAATATATGTTTAATATGGTTTAGAAGATAGATAAAAGAGAGATATAGAGCTCTGTCACTGACCCTGCTGTCACTCCCTGTTGTCCGCAGGCTCGAGGCGAGACTCCAGGACTTGCGTCACTCTTTTTGCAAGCAGGGTGAGTGTCACCAAAGGGCTGCAGCTCATTTTCAGAACAGCTATCTGTCTGAGCAATTCAAACCTCTGAAGTTAAGCTACAGATATCACATGTTTTACAAAAGTATTTACAATGTTTCTTGAGCTGGGAGCATTTTAGTTGTATTGCTGTCTGTGGAGAGTCAGATGGCTCTCTGAAATCATCACAAATAGCCTAATTTGTGTTCTGAAGATGAGCGAAGGTCATATTGCAATCGCAATTTTCAATACTGCTCAAAGCCCTGTATATACTGTATATATATATAATACATCTACTCATTTGATCCACAGGCCTGGAGGTGCTCTTTACAGCATAGACAGCATGCCTGACCTACGCAAGAGGAAAGCCATCCCTCTCGTTCGAGACCTGGTGAGTCACACAACCCTGCTTCAGTACATCAAACTTTCAACTAAAGCATTGCTGGATCCAACATCACCTTCCCAACTCTTCAAAAGCACTGTCCATACGCATCAGTGTGGTTATTTTGGGAAGCAGTCTGTCAAGGGTCTGTAGTTCACGGAAGTCTCTGTGGCACATCTGTTTGAATCACGGCTACAGGGTTAGACGTTATTAGAGCATTACTCAGCTTCATTCACCCTGTAGACTGATGAATCTCCAATCTCACGACTGCCTCAAAGTCTCCTTTACAGTCCCATTCATTTTGGCTTGTGTATTTTTTTCCTGTTCTGACTTCATTGCCTGCTAACCTTGTTTTGTGCCTGTAACCTACTTTGGGAGCTTGTTGAACTTTTCCACTGATGCTTAAAAAAGGTTAGGAGGCAAATAAAATCAAACATCATTGGTTCTCGCTTGGATGGAGGAAATATAGATGTTAAAACCAACATAGAATCCAAATTGATCCTACTAACACAAGTTTCTAGTCTTACCGTGCCTAATCTATCAGTGCATATTCAAATACAAGCAAGTTGTAATATAATAAAAACATGTAGCTAGTAATTCAGTCTGCTTACAAGCAAAAATGCATTCACTTAGTGCTAATTTGATGTTTATTAACTACATTAAAGAAGCCGCAGATTCCATTTTTAAGTTGACTTGTTAACATCGCTTTCTGCAAAACTTCTCATGAGATTGACATGAGAGTTAGTTGTGTATTGATTAAGCAAAGTAACAAGAGCCAAAAAAAAAAAACCCGTTCATTAGCTGACAGCTGTCGTGTAGGTCTGGCTGTACTTATTCAGCCAAGAACGCTCCTGGCAGCCTTCACTGGAGATCTGTCAGAGCAGGCAACGGCACCAGGCTTGCTTTGACACTACCGACTGGAAGATGAGGCAGAAATTACCATACTGCACTAAACAGCTCCTCAGTTTGTCGGTTTTAATCCAGCTTAACGTCACCGATACCGACTCTTAGGTATCGGTGACGTCCGAAGCCAAAGTGCTGACTTGAGCAGAATTAAAATGCATGTCAAAAACAATTCAACTAGAGACAAAGTACCTCCTGCCTCTTTCTTTTTTCTCTCTGCTCTCTCTGTATTTCAGTTTTCCACATGCACAAGCACTTTCGTGACCTCTTTACATAAATACTTTCTCCTTGTGATTGAGTCAGTAGATTTATAAAAAATGATAACCTTTTTTTTTAGCTTAATCAACCCTGGTTGAGTTAATGTACGAATCAAAACGTGTTATCGTTGGGAAACTTCTAAAATGTTTTTGTTTTATTTCTTTTTTCCAATGCCTCACCTCCTACAGGCAATGGTAAGTATTTCACTTTTCAATCAACAAATACCTGTATTTATTTTTGAGTCCTACAGTACATATGTTGTCTCTTGTAGTCTCTTGTCCAGAACTCTCGAAAAGCAGGCATCACTTCTGCTATGGCCTCCAGCACACTTAACAATGAAGAATTGGTATGTCAACAAGCCCTGTTTTCTTCCTGGATATTCATATTTTTTCCGTTGGGAACTGTTTTTCGTTGACCTGTTGATTTATTATGACCATGCAGAAGAGTCATGTCTATAAGAAGACCCTGCAGGCTTTGATCTACCCCATTTCCTGTACTACACCACACAACTTTGAGGTGTGGACCGCCACCACCCCCACCTACTGCTACGAGTGCGAGGGGCTTCTGTGGGGCATCGCTCGACAGGGCATGCGCTGCACCGAGTGTGGGGTCAAGTGTCACGAGAAGTGTCAAGATTTGCTTAATGCTGACTGTCTACAGAGTAAGATGCTCTTCTTCACTCTCAAATGTTGTCTTCAATACAAAAAATACGCTATTGCTTAAAAGATAAAATTTTCAGAAATCAAGAAGTCTACTAAGATTTAGGTATTTCTTGTTGGATGTAATAATGAATAGCAGTCGTCATTTGTTTATTTATTTATGTTGGCGCGATTCATTTGTCGTTCAGCCTCACCTACTAAAGAAGTGAGGATAAGGTTTTTTTTTTAATCTTTGCAAATCGCCTTTTTCTAATAATGTGCATAGTTAGAAAGTTCCTCGGCTAATGTAAACAGGAAAATGAATGGCTGGCAGAGCTCATTAGCATTTAAAGGAACATGGACTAAAATGACTTGATGAAAATAGAGCTGATTTTGACAGGGTATTTTAACCAAAGTATGTTATCAACTAAAGAATCATATCAACTTGTGGAAAACGGACACCCGATGACCCCTTTGATAAATCAGAATGTAAAATCAGAGTAATTATATTTTACAGCGCATAGCGTAAAACAGAAACCGTTATTTTAAAATGTAATAATATTTCACAATATTACATTGTTTTCCTGTATTTTTGATCAAATAAATACATTGTTGATAAGCAGAAGACACGTCTTTAAAAAGATCAAAAATCTCACTGATCCCACAATTTCTGAACTGTAGTATATATCAATATTTTTTATATAGAAAAAATAATAATAATTTTAAGATTTCTTATTTTTACCATATTTAAATATTCGTCAAAAGTTTGGACAAATAATAATTTTTAGTCTCTTACGCTCACAAAGGCTGCATTTTATTTTAATTTAATTATTATTTAATTTTAATTATTATTGTGAAATATTATTACCCTTATTATTACAATGCTTTTAGTTTTTTTTCTTTAATGTATTTTATTTCTGTTATGACAGCTGAATTTTTAGTAGCCATTCCAGCATATCGCTTTAATATTGTATTAAGATATCAATGTATTGTGTTTTATATTTTCAGATTTTATTTATATTTTTCTTTTTCCCCCCAATTTTATTTGAAATAGAAATCTTTTGTAACATTTAAATGTGTTCACTGTCAAGGATTTTGTGACACTAAAGACTGGAGTAATGGCTGCTGAAAATTCAGCTTTGCCATCATAGGAAAAAAAAATAATTAAAATATGTTGACACTGTTATTTTAAACTGATTGCAAATGTTGAACTCAACCATGGTGAAAATAAGAGACTTCTTTCAAAAACATTTAAAAAACCACATCCATTCCGAACTTTGGGCTTTAAGGGTGCTTTCACACCTGCCTCATTTAGTTCGGTTGAATCGCACTAGAGTTTGTTTTCCTACTTGGTGCGGTAC
>JAUMHR010000082.1:6883467-6897449 GCA_032361145.1 Enteromius fasciolatus
AGAAAAATGCTACAATGTATCATTTTTTGCCCTTGGTCCGGACCAAATGAACCGAACCACAGATGTGAAAGCACCCTAAGTGTAAGTATGTGGTAGTATTTAAATAAACCTTATCCGTCTTTTACAGGGGCGGCGGAGAAGAGCTCTAAGCATGGAGCTGAGGATCGAACGCAGAACATCATCATGGTCTTGAAAGACCGCATGAAGATCCGTGAACGCAACAAGCCTGAGATATTCGAGCTGATTCAGGACGTGTTTGGAGTCATCAAGGGAACACACGTGGCGCAGATGAAGCAGGTGAAGCAAAGCGTCCTGGACGGGACGTCCAAGTGGTCAGCCAAGATCAGCATCACCGGTAATGACCCACTTTGACTAGTAGTTTATGACATATTGGTTATATTAATATTAACCCTGTTGTTTTTCCCATCAGTATTATGTGCCCAGGGCCTGCAGGCAAAGGATAAAACCGGCTCCAGCGATCCTTATGTTACGGTGCAAGTAGGCAAGACCAAAAAACGAACCAAGACCATCTACGGCAACCTCAACCCTGTATGGGACGAGAGCTTCAATTTGTAAGTGATTCAAATCTCAATTAATATGTGTCAAACTTATTTTGTTGAGGATCAGTGCTAATATCAAAATATCTCAACAGCGAGTGTCACAACTCTTCCGATCGGATCAAAGTGCGTGTTTGGGATGAGGATGACGACATCAAGTCCAGAGTAAAGCAGAAGTTCAAACGAGAGTCTGATGATTTCCTCGGTCAGACTATCATTGAGGTTCGAACTCTGAGCGGAGAAATGGACGTCTGGTACAACCTGGGTGAGTAGCCAAGCGTTATATAATGAGCTCTGCCAGCCATTCTTTGCCATAACATAAATGTTATGTTATGTTCATGTTGCGAGAAGGTCAGCATTTCAACTTTGAGCCCATTTGCCAATGACCTTTAGAAGAAGCGAGGCCCAGGATTACAGAACAATTAGTGTGATATCATTAGATGGGCGTTCGCATATCATATCTTGTCTCTTTGTGATATATTAAAATGACTGGCGTGGCTTGTTTGCTCGGTTTCACTCACTTTCTTGCTAACATACTGTAGCAACCTTTTACAATTGACATTGCGTAACACTACCTTGTGAAAAAGACACTTAAAAGTTTTATCACATACTTGTATAGTAGCATTGACATAAAATATGGATTAACTGAAGCTACACATTTTACTTTTTCTCGCACTTCTAAAATCAACACAAGGGTCTATTTGATTTTGATACGATTATGTTTGCCATACCGATTTTTATTTTATTTTATTTTGTTTATGATTTTTGTACAAATTTATTTTTGATGCATTTTAATGAGGATTTTAAACGCTAAATTTTTTTTCCGCGTTTTTGCCGTTTTTAATTTTTGCATAAAATTTTTATACGATTTTCTTTTTTCCTGCGATTTCTGTATTGAATTATTTTTTTAATGGGTTTCTTATGAAGTTATCTTTTTTTATGTCTTTTTTATGTTTATGTTATCTTTTTTTATATCTTCCTTTCCATATTAATTTATTTTTTACAACATTCGTACAATTTTCATTTTTAATGGGATTTTTTTCATATTTTCAGTGGGGGTTTTGTCAGCCCAATCTCAAAGCAATTCATACATATTTTATGAGGTGGCTAATTCATACAAATTTGTACAACCTCACTTTCATATGCTTTTTGCTAAATCGTAAGTATTTTACGAGTTGCTAATTCATATGAATTTGTACGAATTACCTACACCTAACCCCTCCCCTAAACTAACCCATCTCTGGATAAATCGTACAAAATCGTACAAGTGAGGTTATACACATTCATACAAATTAGCCACCTCATAAAATACGTACAAGTTGGTCATGATATAGCAACTTCATTTTATCACACAGGTTTTTTTCCAACTTACCAACTTGTAACAAACTTCATTTTTCTTCCTTTCAGACAAGCGTACGGACAAGTCTGCTGTGTCTGGAGCCATTCGCATGCACATCAGTGTGGAGATAAAAGGAGAGGAAACCGTAGCTCCGTACCACGTCCAGTACACTTGCTTGCACGAGGTCAGTCTGATGCTGTCATGATCCTATTAGTCATTCTTAGTTTCCTCCTACTATTATTTATTACTATGGAGTATATTAAATTAGTCCTTAGAGAACTGATACTCTTTCCATCTCTCTGTAGAACCTTTTCCACTATCTAACGGACATCCAGAACAACGGGGTGGTGAAGATACCAGATGCCAAGGGTGATGATGCATGGAAGGTCTACTTTGAAGAGACGCCCCAAGAAATCGTAGACGAGTTTGCCATGCGCTACGGAGTGGAGTCAATTTATCAAGCCATGACGTATGACTCTCCCCCCTAAGTTTTGCCATTGAAGTCTTAGCTGTTTGCTTATGTACTTTCTGTTTCTTCCTGTTTCTAGACACTTCGCCTGTTTGTCATCAAAGTATATGTGTCCTGGAGTGCCTGCCGTCATGAGCACCCTACTGGCCAACATCAACGCTTACTACGCTCACACAACCCAGGCCACCAACAACGTGTCTGCCTCGGACCGCTTCGCAGCCTCTAACTTTGGGGTGAATGCTTCATCCAACCACACCAAAAAGAAAGATTTCAGCATTGAAGAGTTCGTACTAATAATTATAATTTGAAATGGTTTTGTTTTTTGTAGAAAGAGCGATTTGTCAAGCTTCTGGACCAGCTTCACAACTCCCTGAGGATTGACCTCTCTATGTACAGGGTATGTGGACTTTGATTTGGTGTTCCCTTGAGTAGTTTTTCTTGTGTCTGTAACTAGAGGTAAATGGTTGGTGTGGTGTTCACCTGCTGGGGGTTTCACTGAATCAGACAAATGAGATTGGTTTGTTTAATGTGACTGCATATTAAAGCTTAAAGTTGTATTGAAAACAAAGAGACACCTTTTCTTTTCTTGTGTGTGTTAAGAATAATTTCCCAGCTAGCAGCCCTGAGAGACTGCAGGACCTCAAATCTACTGTGGACCTACTAACCAGTATCACATTCTTCAGGATGAAGGTTAGTTGTGAATCCTTGATGTTGTTGACTTGAATAAACTTAGTAAATATATAAAAAATGTATTTTTATACTTTTTTTGGTACAATTTTTGTACAAATGCAAGTTTTTCATGTAATGTTTTTTTCATTTTACAGTACAAGTTTTGTCCAACTTCTTTCTATTTTCTGACTGGGTGCTTGTCTCATACAATTTTCACATGGATTTTAATTTTTGTATTGTGTTCTTTTTTTTACCGATTTCCATGCAATTTTTTATGATTTCTTTTTCATGCAAATCTCTAAAATTTAGTTTATTTTCTGTGTGATTCATTTTATTTGTTTATTTTTTGTACTTAACGATTTTTATTTTATTTATTTTTTATGATTTTTGTAAAATAAAAATTCATGCATTTTAATGAGGATTTTCTTTAATTTATGTTATACTTTTTTTTTCTCCGCGTTTTTTGGACCGGTTTAATTTTTGCATAAAAGTTTTATACGATTTTCTTTTCAGTATAGTTTACAATTTTATTTTTTCCTGCGAAAAAAAAACGTACTGGTTTATTTTTGAATGGGTTTCTTATATATCTACATTTCTATATTAATTATAACAGTTTACCAAAATATTTTAATAAAAACTTTAGTGATAAAATATCTTTTATCATACAATTTTTATACAATTTTCTTTGTTTAATGTTATTTTATTATTATTATTTTTTCCACAATTGTCATTTAATACAATTCTCTTTTTTCATGCAATTTTCGTATTCATTTTTTCATACAATTCTTGTGCACCTTTATTTTCCACATGGTATTATTCTTCTATTTTTATACGGTTTTTGTTTATTCTATTATTTCTGAATGATTCTCTAAAATATTTCACACCACTTTCATTTTGCATACATTTTTTCTATTCAATTGATTCATACCAATCGAATTATCCATGAACTTCCATTAACTTTTTTCTCCAGGTCCAAGAGCTCCAGAGCCCTCCTCGTGCCAGCCAGGTAGTGAAGGACTGTGTGAAGGCTTGCCTCAACTCTACCTACGAATACATTTTCAACAACTGCCACGAGCTGTATAGTCGAGAATATCAAACGGACCCGGTGAGTCGATGCTTTCGGGCCCACCGGCCCTGATCAGCCCCAAAGCTCTTTACCCCGGTAGCATCCGAGTCATTTTATCAGAGCAGTTCATCTTGCTGCTTTTGTTTATGCTGCTTTGAAGATGTTACAGGCTTCCCTCATAAATATCAAACACTCTTCCTGTTGAATTAAACATCTAACCCTGGGCTACTTACTATATTTTGCTGTGAAGCTTTGCAGGTTTGTTCTTTATCGTGTTCCCCTGGAGTGGTTGGCATATTTGTGTTTGTTTGTTTGCTGGCTGAAATAAGCCATTCCTGCTGTGCGCCTTAGTGGGCTAATTTCTTCCAGAGTTTGGCAGATTATGAAAAGCCATAACATGCTTCAAGCTACCATTTCAAAATGAATTCCTTTTGTGCAGAACAAAAAAGGAGAGGTTCCTCCAGAGGAACAAGGTCCAAGTATCAAGAACCTAGACTTCTGGTCTAAGCTAATCACCCTCATTGTCTCAATTATCGAAGAGGACAAGAACTCCTACACCCCCTGCCTTAACCAGTGAGTCCAGCACCATTTTACTGCACAAAATATACATTCATTAACTTTTTCGGGCTCTTAATATTAAGTATTCTTGTTCACACAGGTTTCCACAGGAGCTCAATGTTGGAAAGATCAGCGCAGAGGTTATGTGGAACCTGTTCGCCCAAGATATGAAGTACGCAATGGAAGGTGAGTCTAAGCTAAGAAGCTTTTCTTGATCTGTCTAGCCTTTGTGTTGCTTGATTCTTGGTCTTGTAGACTATTTTGTAGACTCCAGAAGCTCATTAAAAGTTTCAGCTGTACGTCTGCAGTGCTCATAACTTGACTGACAGATGAGATGCAATAAAAAAAGTTCTTTTAGTTTTAGATTTTTAGTTGGAAACACAAGCAGGGTTTCACATTGATAGCCACTTAAATTTCATACTTGGTGAAAAGTCGACATGTGGCGGAGTTCTTCTCATCTGCTGATTCGGTAGGGGTTCTCCGCTCTGCGCAGATGTGTTATGTGGCATTATATCTCAAACTGTTTCGTGAAGAGCTTTTGTCTTCACCTTGTGGCTTTCAGAGCATGAAAAGAACCGCCTGTGCAAGAGTGCCGATTACATGAACCTGCACTTCAAAGTAAAGTGGCTCTACAATGAATACTGCAAAGATCTGCCTTTCTTCAAGAGCAGAGTGCCTGAATATCCCACGTGAGTGACTCCTGACGTCACCCATCTCGCACACGTATTATCCGAGTCATGCACACTCAAAATGTCACTGTGACCGTGGTATGATGGGTAATAGAGCTTTAGGTGGTGATGTTACTCTGCAGGTGGTTCGAGCCGTTTGTCATCCAGTGGTTGGATGAGAATGAGGAGGTGTCTCGAGACTTTTTGCACGGAGCCCTGGAGCGCGACAAGAAAGATGGGGTGAGATTTATGTCTTTTGCCTTTTGGTGCATTATCTTCAAGGCCATTCGATGCAGATGCAACAAATACCATAGTTTATAAATTAATAAAAACATATAAAGGTATAAGTTATGTATTTATAAACAAGATTTGCAGCCAAATTTGACAGGTTGTATCTCAAAGGAAGAATTTTGTTGAAGGGGCTGGCAAACTATGTAAGAACATACCTCGCAATGGGGTGTAAGTTGTACCCCTTGGGCGCAAGAGCCCCCCGATGTTGCCCTATAGACATACTGTGGTGAAGGAACTGAGCACATCTGTTTTCCACCCCCTAGCAACCATTGTTGGCAACCCAAATATGAATGTTGTAGAGGCATAGAGGTTGGTTTATATTATTCATAATGGCAATCAGCCTTTGAAGTATCACCATTGGCATCTACATGTACATAATAAATAAACACAGTAAACAAAATAAAGTAAAAAGACATTTACTGTAAAGCTATGCTTACTATTTAGCTTAGCAGTTGGAATAAGTTACAGTAACAACAGACCTCACGCCTGCAGCCAGACATGTCAGAATTTGATGAATGAGTGCCCTTCCGAGCTCCTCAGCATGTTCCTGAACCAATAAGCACACTCTTTAGTTCATTACTTCCAGCGAGCCCCCTTTGGGAACCTGCCACAGCCTCACCTCGACCCAATTATTTCCAGACGAAAGAGCTCACACCTGACGTCTGGTCGCAAATTGCTTGCGCGGTCTCTCGTGTTTTCTATTCTAGTACCTTTTCTGACTTGCACATCCAACTCTTTCTTTTCTACAGTATCAGCAAACTTCAGAGCACGCTCTCTTCTCCTGTTCGGTAGTGGACGTCTTCTCGCAGCTTAACCAGAGCTTCGAGATCATTAAGAAGCTGGAGTGTCCAGACCCACAGATCGTCGGGCACTACATGAAGAGATTTGCCAAGGTCTTCATGATCGTTTCATTAAAATATTTTGTAAATCTGTGCGTTTTAGCCAATTGGACAATGTGAGAGCCTTTTAAGTATATTGTTTGACAAATAGTAAAATATTACATCACTGAGTAAAAGTCAAGTGCTTAGCTTCGACTTTGGTCGCAAGCTTTGGTTGCAGATTTTTCTTAGCATGATCGTAACCTACTGCAAGCCAAAGTCAGTTTAGCCCTTTAACTAAAGAAACATTGATACCTCAGACAGCAAACCCCATTTGTATTACAAAAAGTTGGGTTAGCAACAATAAAAATTGACCTTTACGGTCATTCTGTAGCCTAGTTTCCATCCAGTTTTTACGCTGTTTTGCTATCGACAAAGAGAATTTGCGTAAAAAAGTATTTGCGAAATTTGCTGTTTCCATCCAACTGGCCTTTTACAGATAAAATGGTGTGCGTGATGACGTCATCCTTAAAAAAATTAACTGTTGCATAATTTGTGATGTATCGCAAAAAAAAAAAAAAAATACCCTTTAGCTGTTTCTATACATAATTTCACCTATTTAGCAAATCAAATGCAAATAGTCTGTTCTCCATCCATTTCCTTAGCCTATTATTAAATTATATAGGCCTACATAAAAATAACAAGTTTATTGAGTTTTCATTTTTTTGTACTTTGTTATAGACTGTTTACTCCAGCATCAAGCAATAGGCTATTCATAAGCAGGTGTGGTTTCAGTTATTGTTTTTTTGTTTTCTGATTAATTTTATTAGACTGTATTGGAAATACGAATGTTAATTTTGGTTATTTTATTTCACCACACCATGAAGCTGCCAATAGGCTAATTCTGTCATGTGACACTACGTTTATACTTTTAGCCCATTTTCTCAACACAAGGTGTTTCCAAACATTTTTAGTATTAGCATTTAAAGTATCAATATAAAATTTATGCGCTGAAGTTGAACGGAAAAATACGGTGTCGACATTTACAAAATTCTATCGATTAATTAGCATTTCCATCAGCTAAATCGGCAAAAAATCTGAAGCATTAAATATTTTTTTGCAAAAACTCCTTGGATGGAAACCTGGCTTGTGAAATAGTTTGTGTTTTCATTGGATTTGTTTTAACATGCTCACTTTACCCCACAGACCATTAGCAATGTTCTGCTGTCCTATGCGGACATCATCTCAAGAGACTTCCCCAACCACTGCACCAAGGAGAAAGTGGTAATAGTCTAAAAATCCCTATGGAATCAGGTTTATATTTTTGAAATAGTTGCTTACATACAGAATTTGTCTCATTTTGGTTGTGTTCTCTTTTTCTTTCATTCTAGAATGCAAAGGATGGCGCTGTCAAAGTATGTTGATCTGACATGGATAGAATATACCATGCAGCTTTTTTTGGTGGGTTGAGTTAGACTTGTGTTGAATTTGATGCATTTTAACAAGTGTTTTTGCTCCCCACAGCCATGCATTCTCATCAATAATATCCAACAGCTCAGGGTACAGCTTGAGAAGATGTTTGAGGCCATGGGTGGTAAAGATGTAAGTGAACCACAAATATGCCAGTATTATGGCTTAGCAAAGCCTAGATTTGCTTCTTGAGCACCAACCTTCTGAGAAAATGGTCAAGTTCTGTTGGTTTTGACCATTGATTTATATGGCTTTCAGTTGAACGTTGAAGCTAGTGACATCTTGAAAGAACTCCAGGTGAAGCTCAACAATGTTTTGGATGACCTTGCAAGGATCTTTGCCACCAGGTGAGTTACCAGAGATCAGGAAAAAGTTGTATTTTGTTCTATTCTTGGAGTAACATCTGTTCTCCACCCACTAGTTTCCAGCCAAACATTGAAGAAAATGTCAAGCAGATGGGTGACATACTTAGCCAGGTGAAGGGGACAGGAAACGTGCCAGCAAGTGCTTGCAGCAGCGTGGCACAGGATGCCGACAACGTCCTCCAGCCCATCATGGACTTCCTTGACAGCAAGTAAGATGCTGATCTCTTTAAAAGACACTCTCTTGGAAATTTCACACCTTCGCTTCACTCTTAACTTTTCCTTTTTTAGTCTCACACTGTTTGCCAAGATCTGTGAGAAGACAGTGTTGAAGCGAGTGCTAAAGGAGCTTTGGAAGCTGGTGATGAACACAATGGAGAAGACGATTGTTCTGCCACCTTTGACTGACCAAACGGTAATGAACGGTTTATAATTTCGTGAAGAGACGACTTTTGAGACATACTTCATTTTATATAAATGCCAAAGTTGTTTACAGCATTGTGTTTTCTGGTATGGATCTTGAAGAATCTGAACAACTGAAAATGTATCTCTTCATGCCCAACAAAACATGTCCCTTTCCAAATAAATCACCTTGGACAAAAGACATCTTTCCACTCTAAAATCATTGGGAGTGCACCATATCATTCAAGCACCTCTTGAGACTGCTCTCTGGTCCTGTAGTCACACAGTTGCACATTTCATGTTTAATAATCTTGACTAAAAAGTTTCATGAAGAGTATTTCTATATATTTGAATGCTAGTTTATTTTTAAGAGCATTTCTACAGGAGCAGAGACTACTTACTGCTTTTAATTTGTCTTGATATAACTGTGTATTTTTGTTTGTATTTGTTTATTTTGACAAAAGAGACCCACATCAGTTTATTTGAGCTGGAGACATCTCCCTATTGGCTTAATTATCCAGTTGCCAATTACTGTTATGCTTACTGCAAAAAAAGCCAAAAATTGATGTAGCAATTGACCCAAAATTTAAATCCTCTCATGTAAATCGCCCTTGTTCCAAACCAGTATGGCATTCTTACATCTATAGATTCAGTCCTAGTCCTGCAGGGTCAACATCCTATTGAGTTTACCTCCATTTGTCAAAGAATACACTTCTGCAAGTCCGGAAAACCTTAATTAGCTGGTTCAAGTGTGGGGTTCAAAGCTAAACTCTGTGGGACAGAGGCCTTGCAGGACCAGCGCCGGTCTATGGAAGTTCATGTTGATGCTGCTCTTTTCCCTACAATGAAGGTGCTTTCACGCTCCAAAAAGGACATTTTAAAAGTGGCCCATATTGGAATAATACTTTAATCTAAATATTTTAACATTTTTAAGCCTACAACGCCTTTGTTTGAATAATTAAAGATGCTGTATCTACTAAAGCATAAAAAACACTGCTACAGTTAGTTTGAAAATGTGCCTCCCATGTCGGAATGTCTGTCTCTGTTTTGGTCTGTGTAACCCGCCCACTGTCAGTTTACCAAATTGGATTTCGGAACTCCAGGTTGCCAGTTGGCGGAGAACACAGCGTATTTCATTTTGTCAATCTGGCAACCTGCATGTGTGTCAAGTCTGAGGAGGAGAGGCTAGAGGAAAAAAAAAAAAAAAAACACTCTCCGATATTTAGAATTTGGGATGCAATATCTAGGTGTCAATCCTACATGCAGCACCTTAAAACTAAATTTACTTCGTTAATCTTTGGAAACACTGCCTTTGAATTAGCAGCAATTTTTATTATATAATGGCGTAAAAAAATGTTCCTCAGTTT
This sequence comes from Enteromius fasciolatus, assembly GCA_032361145.1. Classification (NCBI taxonomy): domain Eukaryota; kingdom Metazoa; phylum Chordata; class Actinopteri; order Cypriniformes; family Cyprinidae; genus Enteromius; species Enteromius fasciolatus. The sequence continues at coordinate 6,893,504 of JAUMHR010000082.1, forward strand.
GCTTCAGAAGTCTTTGATTACACTGCATAAAGGTCTGTTCACACCAAGCACGACAACTATAAAGATACCGATATTTGTGTCCACACCAGTGAACGATATCGTCAAGGGCGTCGGCCGCTTTATATTCTCCAGCATGTGACAGCAGGATTGATTCTGGTTGGCTGTCAATGTTTGTATCATTCATCAGCTGGAAAAAATCATTCTAAAAAATGATTCCAACAATAGCTTCTCTGAGCCTTTATCGTTATGATTGTGAAAATTATAAATGATTTATAGAATTATATCGTTATCTTTATAGTTTTCCTGCTTGCTGTGAACGGGCCGTAAGCCGTATGGAATGCATTTAAGTCACTTTATGTCCTTTTTGTAGCTTGACCTCCACTTTCACTGTATGGAAAAGAGCAGCTTGAACATTGATATAAATGTCTCTTTTTTGTGTTTTACGGATGAAAGAAAATCACACAGGTTTGAAATGCGATGAGGGTTGATTTTTCATTTTTGGCTGAATTATTGCTCCACGCAGGACCTGTTTTAGTTCTTCAGACCTTGGGACTTACTGTAATATCATATCAGGCCTGAAGCCGGTCCTGTAGACTGAATGTTAATGGTTCTTTTGATTTGATGTGGGGCTCTTTGTAGCTTCACTGACCCTTCTCTCTGGTTATTACATTCTCGCTCTCCCCCCCGCTCCACCTCCACAGATGATAGTAAGTACCAGAGCACTTTTGTCTGTGCGTCTGTGTGTCCCGCAGTCCGTCCATGCCGGGTGACCCCCTTCCCACCACCTCCTTCTGCTCTGTGTGGCTGCCAAGTCCCTTCCTCTTGTCCAATGCATCCTCATTCGTCTGTCACATCTTTCTCTCCTACTCCCACTGTCTCCTTCTTCTCTTCTTCGTGCATTTCCTCTCCTTTCCCTGGTCACCTCAGTGGTCTGTATACCCGAGGTGGCTGCAGCATGGTGCATTTCCTAATTGACTTGGACAAGGCCCTTTTCCGCCCCAAGAAAACTTCCAATCTGATGTCTGACTGCCAACCCCTTCCTATACTTGTTCTCCTGGAAACTACGCTCTCTCGCTACCAGTCTAGTGTCCGTGGCAGGTCTATTATCTGGGTGACGTTGACTTGTTTCAGGTGGTCCACCCTCCCCTTCTCTGTCACCTGTTTGAAACCTCTCCTCTGTGGGTTGTTGCTTGCATCTGATCTTCACCTCAACTCCCGAGCCTCTCTTATTTTAGTCTCTGCAGACATTATTCTGTCAATCTGTTTGGTTTTTGCGTGTTGTTGTACCAGAATTGGCCTGACGGAACCCTCAAGGTCTCATACTGATGTGTTTTCTGGGATATTATTTTTTAGTTTCCCCCCCTATTCTCAGGCTTGAGAAAGTTTCTTTTAACAATCTTTTAATAGTATAGTCTATTCATCTGTTGTTTGTAAAAAATTGTATTGCCATTTTACAGTGAAAATATTCTTTCTTCCTTAATTACCTTAAAAATTACCTTAAAAAAGGTATTATAGAGTTTTCGTATTTGCCTAGTTTAGTTGGTCCCTTAGATTTAAAAAAAAAAAGCTACATTTAAGATAATTAATTTTAACTACTTTAAAAGAGTAGCTCATCCAAAAATGAAACGTCTGTTGTCATTCACTCTCGTCTTACATCCATATATAAATTCTTTCCATCTGCCGTAGCTTTAAAAAATCTTTCACATTGACATATATTCAAATATGACACATCAAAATTGCAATAAAGGGATGGGATTTTAATCTTTTTTTAATCACGGACCAAAATATTATCATAGGGAAAAAAAACAACCCAGGTTTAAACTGTGTAAAGTTACATACTATCTTTTTTTTACTCACTGTTAGACATTTAGGGTCAGGTACTGTATTGTTATTAAATAAATAGTAAATAAATGTCAGTATTTTATTTCAATCAGTTTATAGTGTAATCTTATTTTCTGTATAATATTTTTATTTTTAATATTTATAATAAGCTTTCCACCAACCAGTTTACATAGACATTTTGAAAACTAAATTAAGTAAATCTTTTAGCAAATAATGCCTCATTTAAAGTACAAGTTGTGCAGATTATTAATGGCACTTTTTATTATTATTATGTTTTTATATAATTTTTTCAGCTCAAGGGCCCATGCACTTTCATTACCTAGAAAAGAGCAGTGCGAACATTCTTCAAAACATCTCCTTTTTTGTTCCACACAAGGAAAAACAATTAATCCAGTAGAAATCATTATTAAAAAAAGTAAATATTGGCAGAGTTTTCATTTTTGGGTGAGCTGTCTATTTAACAACATACTGAAAGCATATTTTTGAATACAATTTTTCTGTTTTCAGAGTTTTCCTCTAACTGAAATGATGTGATTGGCCCGCTAGTCTTCTGAATAATGGACAGCATATTAAAAAGCACCAAGACTAATTCTGAAGTTAATTACACTATCCTCTCTTCACAGGGCAGGGTGAAGCTTGCTTGTCACAGTGATGTAAGGACTGAATCCCCATTTAGCTCAATGTTTCTTGTCTCTCTCTCTCTCTCTTTCTCTATCTCGCTCTCTCATTCTTAATGTCTTCTTTGTGTGACTTGGGTCCCCTGTTGAAACAAACCGGTGGAAGCAGTGTTTTTGTACCCCTTGTTTTCAATGCAGTTGTGGGTTTCCCTATAGACTCACACACCTATGTTCCCCTTCAAATCCTCACATAGTTCATTACAGGTGCTTGGACATACCAGGTTAAATAATGCATGCATGACAGTCGCTTTAGACTTCGATGTCCATGCTGGTCTAAACGACTATTTCTTTTTGCGTTGCCAGAAATACAAGACTATTTCTGTATACTAACAATTTAATTTTCCAAGAAGGACTACATTGTACACATTTGTATAATGTTATAAAGGTACAATAAGGTGCACAAGCCTCATTTACTTAGTGATATATCCAAAATTTGAGTATCGGCCAGTCGTAGATACTAGATATATCACCATAGTGGTGTTGTTCGGGCTGTGGACCTACTGGTTTTGTAAACCTTTCAACTCTTGTCTCTGTCTTCTGTATGTAGCTAGTTTACCGTCTCATGTTGCACAAACAGTCGTGTGTCGATGCGTGGCTGTGTGCGGGTGTGTTTGGGGGTGGAGGGGCACGCTGGGATTGTGCGAGTGCGCGTCTGACGTTTGAGGCCGTCTGTTTCTGACCTCTGTGATGTGGCATTTCTGTTTACAACCTTGCCGAACTCTGTGACCTGACTAATGTCTCTTTCTTTTTCTCGCTTCCTCCATTTTTTTTCTTTTCCTCTTCTTCCTCCAGGGCACTCAGCTTATATTCAATGCAGCCAAGGAACTCGGTCAGCTCTCCAAGTTAAAGGTATGAATGTTTTTTAATATCTTTTATTTTTAAAGTAAGCATAGCATAAGATACCCTGGGATTACGGTATCTCAGGGTTAAATGAACCTGGATTAATGGTTTTAAATAAATTAAATAAAATAAAAAAATTACACTTTAATAACATTTTGAAAAAAATAGGAATTCAAATTTATAAACAAACTTAAAATACATTAATTAATATGTTAATATTTTGTAAATAAAAATCTTAATCATTGTAAATTATTTAAATATTTGAATTATTTATAAATTATATATATATATATATATATATATATATATGAAATTATGATACATATTATTAAAATGTACGTTTTATTAAAAATTAGCACTGTCAAATGATTAATCACGATTAATCGCATCCAAAAAATTGTGTGTGTGTCGGTGTCCTGTGTATATTTGCTCAAATACACACACATTATTATAGGTGTTATATATTTTAAAAATATTCACATGTATATATTCATATTCATATAATAAGTTAATTTTTTCCTCATTAATGTACACACAGCACCCCATATTGACAGAAAAACACAGAATTGTTGACATTTTTGCAGATT
>JAUMHR010000082.1:6897549-6910482 GCA_032361145.1 Enteromius fasciolatus
TTGGTCTCATCAGACCAGAGAATCTTATTTCTCACCATCTTGGAGTCCTTCAGGTGTTGTTTTAGCAAACTCCATGCAGGCTTTCATGTGTCTTGCACTGAGGAGAGGCTTCCGTCGGACCACTCCGATTAATAAATCCACTGCCATAAAGCCCGACTGGTGGAGGGCTGCAGTGATGGTACAGATCTGTCTTAATGTTTTGACAGTAATTAAATAAGTGACTTAAGTTAACCCAGGATTACTTTAACTCAGGGTTAAATGAACCTGAATTAACAAATTTTAATTGTAAAAAGATTATTGTTGTGTTTTGTTCTTATACAATTTTGTCCTTATGCAGGAGCACATGGTTCGTGAGGAGGCCAAGGCACTGTCCCCTAAACAGTGTGCAGTGATTGAGTTAGCACTGGATACTATAAAGGTGGGTAAAGAACTGAATGTCAGTGTAAAGACTTTCGTCCACTGGTTTGTGACAGTGCAGTGTTGTGCTTCAAATAGTAGGTTGTTAAAAATAGTGTAAATATGACTTTTGTCTAATAGTTTCACTCCACACTAAAATATGAATTCATTTTGCTACGTAAGTATGTGTTTGATTTGCTGTACTTCCTTGTAATTTACACTCCAGTCAAACTTTTGCCCTTTATCACATTCAGTGGATTGTCTTCGCACCTTGGGATGTAGAGGAGAATATAATATAACCTTTTTTGATGTAAAAAATGTCCTTCTATCCCAGATTAATAAGCAGAGACAGCTATTTGAAACCATTCATATTGAGGTTTCCAGGGATTTAATGTGAAATGAATCCACCGTAGCTTTAAAGCATTATCACTCTTGTTAGTTTGAGCATCCTGACCAGACAGACACAGTAACACTGTCTCAAGAAATATCTCCTGTTTTGTGGTTTCTTAGCAATACTTCCATGCTGGAGGTGTGGGGCTGAAGAAGACGTTCCTGGAGAAAAGTCCAGACCTGCAGTCTCTGCATTACGCCTTGTCCCTGTACACTCAGGCCACCGACAAACTCATCAAGACCTTCGTTCAATCCCAGAATACACAAGGTAAGGATCTTCCAGACGTCTCACTGTCTTTAAATAGCAAAAACGTATTCCAAATACTTATTCTCTACCCTGGCAGAATGTCAGTCTTATAAAATCAATAAAATCAGGTAGTACTTTACCCAAAAATGACATTTCTTTCAAAATTGCTCACCCTCATACTGTTCCAAACCAGAACTTTGTTCTGAACACAAATTAAGATATTTTTGAAGAAATCTGAGAGTTTTCTGACAATCCATACATATCAATGTAACTGACACATTCAAGGCCCAGAAAGGTAGTTAAGACATCATTAAAATATTCCATGTGATATCAGTGGTTCAACCGTAATGTTAGGAAGCTATGAAAATATTGTGTGCAAAGAATACAAAAATAATTACTTTAATTAACATTAATATATAATGGGTCCAAATATATTGTATTGTATAATATATTGGGTCCAAAATGTCCACTTTTGGTTTTTTTAACAGAATACATATGTTTTTCATTGAAGGTTCTGTAATCAGCATAATAATATATATAACTAAATATCTATATAACAAATTATTTCAAAATTAATAGTTTTTCTTTTTATTAATTTAATATTTTATATGTTTTTTTATTATATATATAATATATTTATGTTAATCTGGTCTCCATCTTTCTATCTCCTCTTTCTCTTTCTTTCTCCTTTCTCCTCTACACTTTTGGAATCCTGACACACTTTAGTTCGAGATGCCCCTGGCAAAGCAATATTAATAGATAAATCTTTAAAATGTAATTAGGATAAATGTCACTGCTTTATTTAAGTATTTAAACACATATAAAAGCAAGAATGTGTGCAAATGTGGGTATGTGTGTAAAAAACCACAGCGGGGTTCATTTTAGAGGACTGTTGATACTGATGAGCTTGTTGGACTGTCTCTTTCTTTCTTGTCTTTCTTTCTTTCCATCTCTCAAATCCCCTTCACTATGTGCTCTCAATTTCTCTCTCTCTGTATTTTTCTGCGTCCTCTCCTTCTCTTTCACCAGTTCATGGAGGGAAGGGGGTAAGGTTCACCCATAGTGAAGACGTGTACCCAGAGAAGGGTACGTTCACGTGGGGCCCAATGCCCCTGATGATAAAGAACCAATCAGTGATCCACCCAAATCAGATCATGCACCTCCCATTCCAACGGGCCAATCGCATGCCCCACGACCACCCATACGTCCCCACAGAAAGGGCCTTGCATGTACGAGAACCTGGGAAGAACATGCTGTATGTTCACATACATTGGTCTGAAATGTATCACTACAGCAGCAAGAAAGCCCAGGATGAAGTGTGTTTTGAATGGCAGTGAATGAGGAATGCACACACTTCTGCAGTGTGAGAGGCGCATGTGTGCTCTGCGGATGACGAGCCGCGAGTGTCAATGAGTAAGCGAGTGAGAGACCGTGACGAAACGTTACTTTCGGAGCGCTGAACCACATTGTCGAATGTAGATGTGACATTAATTGCGACTGACTCAGCTTGTCCGCAGGCAGGGTCTGTTCTGCTGCGCAGCGTGATCTTCCCTCACGAACATGCAACGTGGTTTCCCTCCCTTAGGCTCAGGCTAACAAGACAAACCTTCCCTCAGCCAATCAGGGTTTGTTCCTGGGGTCAGGTGATGAGCTTTCTGTCAGTGTACATCAGTTCGGAAAGGCCCTAAATTGGCGTTTAAGGGCCATGTAAAAAAAATCCATTGGATACATGTGATTATAGCTTGAGATTTGTGATGCTCGAGTCAAATTTGCTTTATTTATTAGGTGAAAGATGTATTATTTACAGAGATAAGGGTTTAATGAGTGAAAGAAGGCCTGCTTCATATTTTCAATAACATATATTATGATAAAAAAAATGTAAATGAATAACCTAAATAATCAGTGCTGTCAAACGATTAATCGTGATTAATTTCATCCAAAATAAAAGTTTACATAATATGTATGTGTGTATTGTGTATATTTATTATGTATATATGAGTTTACACACATACAGCATATATTTTACAAATATTACATGTATATATTTATATTCACATAATTTATATCATTAATTTGTGTATTTATATATACATAATAAATTTACACCGTACACAAATATAAATTATGTAAAAGAACTTTTATTTTGGATGTGATATATGATTATGAATCATATATAAATATTTTGTTGCTAAATTATACTGAATTAAACTTGTTAAATATATATTATTTGACAGACTTTATCTCTGTTTTGGTGACTTTTCTGGTTTCGTGACATTTACCCAGATGCTCTTTTGGTGGGAGTAATCATAAAGTGCTACGTCAACAGCCGTCAGCATTACCGTTCAAGCACTTTCAAATCCCTGCTTGCTCAGATGGTTCTGCTCTGAGGAAACTGCATTATCAGCCTGTTTCTCTGACAAGCACACACATATAACAGATGCCGAAAGGAAGGAATCTATTTTTTAATTATTTTTTGATTGCAGCCGACCTAGATTCCATGGAAAGATGTAGCCATTTAATTCACATTTAGCTACTTGAATTCATTGGAGGCGTCATTAATCAAAGGTGTTTAAAAAAAATGAATAACTTAAAATCGTAAATGCATAGGATCTTTAGGATTGTACTTGTCAGACTGTATGAACATGATGATCATGTCACACTGTGGTAATAATCTTAATTGTTACTAATGTCAGACTGTACGACAGTCAAGACGTGTTAAAAAAAGTGTGCGCAAAAAAAGTTTTACATCAACTCATATATTATTAAGTAACCGCGAGCTGCATTGAACGTGGGGATGAAATGTTTGAAAAGTATATGAAAGCAGTACCACACACTTACATAAAAACAATGGCGCAACCAGTGTTTATCATAGCAATGGCAACATATCAGATAAATTCCACGAGCGGACAACGAAAGCACAGGAGTTTATGGCATATAGAAGATATATTTTGCATTAATTTTGATCATGGCTTGTCTTAAAATACGAAAAAAGTTTGATGTTTGGCGTAGGAGATGCAGGACTGTGCGCAAAATCTTCTGACACTGGCAGAATTCCGTTGGAAATTGATCGCGGAAAATTGATTGCGTTGATTTCCGTTGGAAATTGATTGCGTTGATCGCAACAGCCATTAATCGACTATCGATGAACATGTCAAACGAATGAATACTAAAGACTACAGATTTTAGCATAGGATTATAGGAATCTTTTCAAGATCTTCAAAATTTGTCTCAGACGGCCAAATCGTGGCTAAAATCGCCAAGTGTGAGCCAGGCTAAACTTCGGGACAAAGGACACTTTCCAAGAGTGTGAATGGAGATGTGTGGGAATGGATGTGGTTTTCCGCATGTACCTGCCTGCATTTAAAACCAAGTAAAAGATAACAGATGTTCTCCTCGCCTTCTCTTTCCTATGAATGACTGGACCAATAGGACTGCTCTCCCCCTCCTCGTCATGTTTATAAACCCTTCATGAAACACCAGAAATGAAGTGTGACCACGCTGCATGTGTGCAGATGGTACACTCATGATAATCTGAGGAAACACACTTATCTTTGTATCGTAAACACTTTGTTGCAAAAGAATCCTGTGAGGCATTACTTTATTTTGGTTGTCTCGTGTATTATGAGCTGATTTCATTGAATATTTCAGGTCATCGTAGCTTTATGTAAACATGAGTTTGCTAGCTTGATATTTGGCTAGCTAGCTAGCTGTAAAAGGCTGTTAGCGCTGTACACGGACACTGGAATAAAGTGTACGCAATTTTGTCCCTGAACAAGCCTCACAAATTCAGATTAGAGATGTGTTGTAAGGATCACTTGTTCAATCACTTTCAGAGCTTATTTGCATTCTGCGCAGTGCTATACGATTTTTTAATTCATTAATGTACCACGCCAATTAAGTAAAGTAAAATTTGTTCAGCTCACTGCTTTTTGAATTGTGTATATTAGCCTTTATGGAAATTAGCTAATTTAAAATTCTGTGCAAATGAAATTCACATTTGAACTCAATCAATATAATAATATGCTCTGAATTTGTATTTAAGAAGTGTTCCAACATGAAAGACCAACCTTAAAATCTCTTCATATTATTAATGATCTCTCAAGCCAGGTTCAACACCATTACACTGGTTAAATGTCTTTGTCATCCAATCAGTTGAAATCATACGTTGCCTCTGTATGACTCATAAAGGAAGTGATTAGAAGTTCCATTGAGCCATACTGATGCAAAGTGTCCTGCCAGACTGGTTATGGAGTCTTGATTTATCTCATATTGTCTGCAGGTACTGGTGTTGATGATGCAGTTGGAGAGGTGTCTATCCATGTGGAGATCTTCACTCATCCAAATACTGGAGAGCACAAAGTCACAGTGAAGGGTACGTATTGTTTCTTGATGTGCAACTGAAGTCCGTTGTTTGCATTCCTCCTCGAGTTAATATTGGGAAAAGTTGAATCAGGTAGGGTAAAACTTGCTGGTGGAAATCTTTTGAAGATGCCTCGGTGTCCTTCCTTTAAAATGGGGCTCCTGGAGGAACTACTGATGACTTTTAAAACCCTGATGTCTTTAAAGTTCTTCCAAGAATCTCCATGTTCCATTTTGTGAGTTCTTTTAAGAACCTTTTTTAAAGGTATTTCAACTTTTTGCTCTAGAGTATAGACTCAGCTTCAGACTCTTTTTCCTGAAACATTCTAGTAATTCTGAAGACCTCGAGTAATTTGTTCAGGAGTGATTGATTAGGATTGGAGCTAAACTCCTCAGGAAAGTGGACCTTTCTGAGTTAAGAACCACTGGTTTAGAATTTCTCCTTTTCCACTGCATATTACTGTGTGGTTTGGTAAAGCTCACTTTTTGGGGGATTTTCCACTGTGTACAGTACCTGGTACTTTTTTTAGTACCACCACAGTTGAGGTTCCAAGCAAACTACCATTACCAATACATGAAGTACAAATTCTGCTGATCATTAATTGGCTGGAGAGAACCATCATTACCTGTGTTCATTACCTGAACTTGCTACACGAAACACAAGACCCTCTAGATTTAAATCAGCACAACCAGTGGAGGACGCAATTTTCTTTGTGAACAAACGCAACCAGCTCACCTTTTTTATAAACAATTGTTCAAGTGTTTTTCTTGTTGATAGCCGAGAAGCTGATCCAGCGAAAGCTTTATGGGGTGATGTGGAATGGAAATGTTTTCAGGAGATCGCTCAGCCCTTGGCCACGATATGTGTATAACACGCCTACTTAAAGTGGTACTAAATTGCAGTGGAAACGCAAACCGAGCTGTGCCGAGTCGTACCACACAGTGGAAACTCATCACTTGTCACTTGCCATCATGGCAAGGGGAATGTATAAGGTTCCTAAAGAATGGAACACTGGCTGAAACCTCTAGAAACCCGGTGACAACTTTTTTGTAAGTTCTTTGAAGAACTTCCCTTTTTAAAAGGGTTCCTAGAGTTTCCCCAAGGATTCTTCCAGTCTGCTAAACTAGGGAACAAATAGTTTGCAGTGCAATGGGAAGCATGTTTAGGGGAGCCTACATAAGAAAAATGTATGCAAGGCTCCATTTTAGTTTCTTAGTTCACCGCACTGGTGGAACATTCTGGAAAACATATAGGAACCCTTGTCAAGTGCCTCAAAACCTTACCAACATGGGAAGAACCGTTGACATTCATGCATGTTCTTATGGGTTCCATTTTGTAAGTTCATTGCAGAACCTCCCTTTCTCAAAGGGTACCTAGAGGCTATCAACACTGTCAGTAGAATTGTAAAAAAGTTGGGAAAAAGCTTTGGGATACAACACCTTGTCACTGGGGCAGTACCTTTAAACCAGGGGTCTCCAACCCTGCTCCTGGAGAGCTGCAGTCCCGCAGATTTCAGCTCTAACCCTGTTTAAACATACCTAATCCAGCTAATTAAGGCGTTTAGAGTTACTTAATAGTTAATAGAACTGAAGTCTCCTGTATAGTAGCTCTCCAGGAGCAGGGTTAGAGATCCCAAGCTTAACCTTATCTCCGTCTAAAAAGTGCATTTTTGAGCCATAATATGTACACTTAGGGTTCTGGTGTGAACCTTTTAGGATTGGATAAGGTACCAAGATGTCCTAAACATGGTACTAAATGTACCATGTTTGTGCATCTTCTTCTGAGAACAGAGGGTACTTACAGTGTGACGCAACCCCAAATGGTCCCTTAAGTAGCTTCATTTTTGCAGGGTAATGGGATCCAACAACTGATCCAAACCAAGTAAACAACTCAATGTATTTTCTCTTAGTGGTGGCTGCGAATGACCTACGTTGGCAGACTTCTGGAATTTTCCGTCCCTTCGTGGAGGTCTACATCATTGGCCCTCATCTCAGTGATAAGAAGAGAAAGTATGCCACCAAGTCCAAGAACAACAGCTGGGCTCCCAAATACAACGAGACCTTTACATTGTAAGTGACATGCACTTGCATTTCCATTTTTGCATACCACAATTTATGCAACAGCTCCTGAATCAAACATAATCCATGCTTCTTTTTCAAAGCACACTGAGTAACGAAGTGGGTCCGGAGTGCTACGAGCTGCAGGTGTGCGTGAAAGACTACTGCTTTGCGCGAGAGGACCGCACAGTGGGCATGGCAGTGCTGCAGCTGAAGGAAGTAGCACCGCGGGGTAGCGTAGCATGCTGGCTACCACTAGGTAAACGCATCCATATGGATGAAACTGGCCTGACCGTACTACGAATCCTGTCCCAGCGCAACAACGACGACGTCGCAAAAGAGTTCGTCAAGCTTAAATCCGACCAGCGCTCTGCCGAGGAGGGACGGAGCTAAGACCAGGAAGTAGCTAGCGAGGCATGGTAACTTCGGCGTAAACACTGCCCCCTGATGTTCAGATGTTGCACTAGCACATAGAAAAAAAATACACAAGACATATTTATCTTGGTTCTTCACTTTAATGACCAACCGTTTACGTGACAAAGCAGTTATATATTTGTATTCAGTGCACTGCCATTAGAATTGCCAGGAAGGGCTTGTTTATCAAGCACAATTTGACACATGAAACAGACACAGGATATTGTATCTCTTAAAGACTTGATGTTTGTGATGTCTTTGATTTTTATAAAGCGTATTTCAAGACAAAAACCTGCCAAAAGGTACAACACATATTTATCTATTTATTCCGCAAAACATTAAATATCACTATCAATGCACAGGTCTCAAAATATAAATCCAGAAAATATTATTTATAATAGTATATATATATATAATTATATATATAATTATAACAATTAAAGACTATATTACAGCAGTTATATTAAATATATATTTATATTTTATTTATATTTTTTTTTTCAAAAGCATCTGTGAAATGAAAACCAGATGAAGGCATGTAAACATGACAGAGTGCTACACAGTGCCATGATTTTTCGTACACTTTTCTTTTCTGTAATGATGTCAGACCTCTTTCGTGCGGCCTTTTGTCAATCATTCCTGCACCCTTCAAAGGGTGCCTTAATGTCAGGGTCTCGTTTCTCCACTGCGTACAACCATTTCACCCCTTAACAGGGACCAAAACCCCCTATGGGTCAGACTTTATGGTTATGCAATCGTATAGAAGCACAAGAGAATTACGAAAAACATACCTACAACCAAATACACCTCTGAAAGCAGAGTGGTTGCTTTTTCATGTAGTACGAAAATGCGTGAAGTTATTTTTAGGGGGCGCCACTTGCAGGAAATCCTACAAATTCTACGTATTGTACAAATACAAGACGCTCAGCTGCTTCACACATCTAGATTCAATCACAGGGCCACCTCTGTCCTGTCTTTGTGTGTTTTTCGATCCGTTCAAATTCGAGTGCCTGTGCGGTTTATCTGGTGTTTGTCGGCACTACGAGGCACTACAGTTTATACGATGTATAGATTGACAAACACTGCTTGTATTAGACACCAGAGCTGCCTGTTTCAGTGAAATTTCACTTTATAACGTCACATTTTCATGTCACACCGCTTCAGATCATTCCATGCAAAATGGGACTTTTTTTTCCCCTACTCACCTCAAAAGAATCACAGCCATTGAGAATCACTCCTATAGAGTTGCCATAGTAACCACTGATGAATCCTGCCATTTTACTGGAAAACCATCCACCATATTAGAAAAGCACAAGAGATATGCTCTATAGCGTGGGTTAAACACTGTATACCCCATTCATTCCCTGCGCAACAGCGTGCTACTTTACGAAAATCCGAGGTGAAGTTATTGAGATTTAGCAACGAAGCACCTCGCGCAGCAGATTTTCCCCTGTATTGTTTCTCAGAAAATAGTCTATGCATCTGTTCTATCCGTCATAAGTGATCAACAGCCTTGGATTGTTTACGTCGCGAACGCTCAGCGCAAACTGCAGCTGCAAACTTCGCTGTTGTTTTCTTTTACAGACCGAATCCTTTTTATGTTCAGTGTTGTGATATTGAACACTAGGGTTCTGCCAGGCGTCAATGAATGTGTAATCGACTGCGGAGTGGAAAATAGAATCTGTAGCAAGAACATACTTTAATTTGGACGGTAGGATTTCAAATATTAAAGCTGTGTGTTGCTGTTTGTGAACAATAATATTACAGGTTACAGTCGTGAGCATGTAGTACGAGACAAAGCACACGCAGACACAAGTGCACACGGATCCCAATAAAACGGCGACTCCTTGCCTGTATATAAGAAGCAGTGCATGTTGGGAAAGATTCTTCTTTGTGCCAGCATGTATCTTTGATGTGATATTCAATTATTGTCTTTATTTCTCTTGATTTGTCATTTATTTTGATATTTGGGTATTATTTTCTATTTTTGGAAGGCTTGTGAATATATAAATATGTATTACTGATGTGTAGTGGTACAGAGTTACTAGCATGAGAGATTCTTTTATACGAAGATGTTTCTAATTTTCGTTTTTCTAAATATGATCGTTCTTATCGGGGATGGAGGTAAAACAGATGCCAGCCTTGGTTTGTTTGTACTTCCAATAAATGGTTAAAAAAAAATGCAACGTGTAATGGATTTTTTTTCTTCTTTTAAATTATTATTAAATTAATATATATAAAAAAATAAACATAAAAAATATATATTAGTTCTGTCATCCAAAATAAAAGTTTTTGTTTACTGTGTGTGTACTGTGAATATATTAAGTATAATAAACACACATACAACATATATTTAGAAAACAATACGTTTATACATTTTTGTTTTATATAAACATATATATATTTTTAAATATATGCATGCATGGGTTTATATATATATACACAGTACACAAACATATAATGTAAACAAAAACGTATTTCGAATGCGATTACATTTTTTAAATGACAAAATATATTTAAAAAATAATAAAAATACGGCAAAAAATATGATCAAAGCACATTTATATTTTATTTGACTTGATGTTTGCGTTTAAAATTTTGACATTTCAAATTTGTGTTTTTAAAGAAGGGATAAATTCTTGGATATTTCAAGCTAACAAAATTCTACAATTAAAATAATTAGCATACCATACACAAAATGGCCAGATAATGTTTTAAAGTGATGTAAGGTAAAACAGCCCCCCAAAAAATGCATTTCAGGAGGCAAAGGAACACCCACATTTAGACTCTGCGTAGGAAGGAGATCTTGAGGGACTCTGGGATTTCCAGCTGGGCGGCACTGACTTGCGGTGGAGGCAGATAAGGGAACGTGACGGGGAATACCCGTCTGACATCCATCAGAAGCTGTGGAGGTTGCCCCTCAGAACGCCCCTTCAGCAGCCCCTGGGAAGCCCCGCAGAAAAGCAGCGCTGTCACTGCTGGACAAAATCCTGCTATAATATTGTTTTAGAATTGAATGCTTTTGCTCTTACCTGCACTATACGGATGAAATTGAGTGTTACTCTCTCTTCGAGGTCACTCTGAGGTGTATAGAGGCTTAAAATCTTCACCACCTGAAAGAAACATTTAAAAAACTACAATTAGCATGCCAACATAAAATTGTGTGTGTATATAATATATAAAATCACATGTATTGAACACATTGAATTTCGTACATGTACATACACGTGCATAATAATTAACACACCTGTATATAATTTAATTATAATACATTCACACAATACATTTTAAGAAATAATCCTACTCACAATAGTGTTTTAAGCACAAAAACCAGACAAATACCTTGAAATATATCATCTGATCTATATCTATATTATATCATTTCAATAATGTTGACAAAAATTTTAAATTGCAAATATGTACATTTAAAATAAATTAATTCAGGATAAAGGATAAATGAAGTCAAATAATATATAAATCATTCTATATTATATATAATTTTTGCAAATAGAAAATACAACTACAAATGTGTGTCTTTAAAATAAATTTATTTAGGATAAATTATGATTTTTAAATACATTTTTTATTTGTAATGTACGTTAAGTATATTATATTTTATATTACATTATATTTTAATACATTATGTTATATTTGTGTTTAAATATAATAAAAGTTACAAATGTTATAGGCTAAGGTTCATCAAGAAGTATTTTGATTCTAGTATAATAATATAATATTCTAGTATATAATAATACATTACCTTATACATTATAGAACTTGATATATTATTGAATTTGTTCTTACAAAATTACAACTACAAATGTGTATATTTAGAATAAATTAGTAATTTAATAAATTAATTTACTTATTATTTATGTCTATAAAAATATTACAATGAAGGTTATAAATTATTAAACTGATAAACTAAGGTTTATTAAGACAAACAATTATTCGACTATAAAAATAGTAGAGTTATATTCTATATTAATTCATACATATATATTAAATTATATATACAAAATGAGTATAATGTATATAATAAAAATAATTTTAAAAATGCATTTTGTTTATAATAAAAACAATGTCAATCAAGAAAAAAAAAGATTTTATTTTGCCTGACATGTAACTTTAATAACAGGTACACCACCTGCTGGTTGGACAGTTCATTGCAGGCTTGGACCATGGCTTGTCCATCAGCTTCAGTCTTCTTGCTCATTTGAAGGAGCTGTGCTGCTTGTATGAGTGGCTCCAGAGCGGTCACAGCGCCCCCTGTCTGCAGAGAACGACTGCGCAGCCACTCCTCCAGTAAACTCACGTTATACCTACAGTATACACATATCACTAACTTCTGTATACAGTTAAGAAGCAGATGTCTGAGTGAGTGAAGAGTGAGAGCAGCTCTGACCTGATCTGCAGGCCGCGGTTCCAGCAGCACATGTCCTTGCGCAGCAGCAGGCTGTTGAGGGTGGAGGCGGCCAGCAGGTACATGAGCTGATGAAAGGCTTGCTCCTGCAGGGCAGAGGGTAGATCCTGACGGGACAGGGCTGTGTGCAGCGCTGACAGCTCCCTCAAGACCCCTGACATAGTCGCTCCCTCCACACTGGCTGGAGGTCGAGGGTCAGATCCCGCACGTTTACGACCGGCACTCAGCTTCAATGATGATCCAGCCAGACCAGGAATGGTCTCACTTTCAAGCATTGCTGGGACTAAAGTTAAGAGAAGGTTACACAATCACATGTATGTTATCTTTTATTATATGCACATTAATTAATTATAATGATAAGTGTATACAATGGTGTGTGTGTGTGTATAAAGTGGGTATGGAAATTACTCAGACCCCCTTATATTTTTCACTCTTTGTTATATTGCAGCCATTTGCTAAAATCATAAAAAAAACAATTCTCATTAATGTCATTAATAATGTTTGATTATACTGATTGGACTTGATTAGGAAAGGCACACACCTGTCTATATAAGACCTTACAGCTCACGATGCATTTCAGAGCAAATGAGAATCATGAGGTCAAAGGAACTGCCTGAAGAGCTCAGAGACAGAATTGTGGCAAGGC
>JAUMHR010000082.1:6938021-6949493 GCA_032361145.1 Enteromius fasciolatus
CGATCCAAGATCAGGACAAATCCACAACAATCAAATCCAGCTAACTGAGTTAGCGAGGTACGAAGAACGAGTCCCAGGTGATGTGCATGCATAATTAAAATCACAATATTGAGCGATTAATAAAACAGCTGACAATCAATCAACATGCATGCGTCTAACCATAGTATACTATTAACTGTATTAACATTACTGAAAAATCCAACTAGTGACCAAAACGTTTTTGCATAGCCTGGGTTACACAAAGTGAGGCAATGTTTAAAGGAACACTTCGCTATTTTTGAAAATAGGCTTATTTTCTAACTTCCCTAGAGAGTTCGGCGGACCACTTTTAGCTGCAGCTTAGCATAGATCATTGAATCTGGTTAGACCGTTAGCATCACGCTCAAAAATTACCAAAGAGTTTGAAACTTGACTCTTCTGTAGTTACATTGTGTACAAAGACCGACGGAAAATGAAAAGTTGCGATTTCAAGGCCTGTATGGCTAGGAACTATACTCTTATTCCTGCATAAGAAACTTTGCTGCCATCAGATTATTCAGATTCAATGATCCATGCCAGTGGTTGCCCTACACATTTTGCACGTCTCCCTTATCAGACAATCCTGATTCAACTCATCACCTCGTTAGTAGAGACTGCAAGACATAAATTGGGAGTGTCTGACAAGGGAGACCTACGCAGGGCAGGGGTGCTTGTAGGACAGGTTTGAAAACCACTGCTAATGCTTAGCTGCAGCTAAAAGTGCTCTGCCAAACCCGGAGACTGAATGGATTCGATAATGGTAAACCTCAACTGTTTAACACTATGGGAGTTGCGCATGCTTTCAAAAATAGTGGAGTGTTCCTTTAAATAGACATTAACATACCACATGATCACATGTGACTGACAGAGTTGCGTCCATCTCCTCCCAGTCCTGAATGCGGTCCGGAGAGCTGCATTTGAGTGTCTCCAACCACCCCGGACACTTTCTCCTCTTCACGCCGCTTCAGACATGCCGCTTTTGGGTTCAGGTTGCGTTCTATATGAAGTAAAAATACTAAATTAAGGATTGATTCACCCGTCCAATTCAGAATTTTAAAAAGGTATTCAACAAAAGATCATTAAATCAAAGCATTTCCATTGAGTAAACGTATCGATCAATATAAATTGTAATATTAAAACAAGTCGCTACAAATTATTTCCCCATCAACATTCAGTATTACTCTGAAAATGTCAAGTAAATGCTGTTTTATGTCAGTCTTAAAGGGACAGTTCACCCAAAAATTGAAATTCTGTCATTAATTACTCCATCAAGACGCTTAATACCTGTAACACCTTCATTCATCGTCAGAACTCAAATTAACCTGAGAGCTTTCTGATTGATAGACAGCAAGGGTCCTAACTTTAAATCTTTAAAATAGTTTTTTTAAATGTGACATTAGTAGTTCAACCACAACTACACAAAGCTACGAGAATACTTTTTATGCGCAAAGAAAACACAACAAAACTTAATTCAACGTTTCTTCTCCTCCGCATTACCCTATAGCGTCATTTTGGAGAGTATGATGCACATACGTAAACAACGCATGTAAGCAAATACCTTGTTTACGTTCAGATCAAAGCACCAGCAAAGTAAACCATGTATCTGGATACGATGCTGCTGACGTTTGGCACTATAGGGTGACACGGAGGACACAAAGTTGAATGAAGTCGTTATTTGTGTTTTCATTTGTGCGCAAAAAGCCTTCTCGCAGCTTGGGAAAATTACAGGCGAAAATGATGTCACATGAATTATTTGAATAATGTCATTGCTATGTTTCTGAACCTTAGGACCCTTGCAGTCTATGAGAGCTCTCGGAATTGTGTTCTGAAGATGAACAGCATCGTACAGATTTGGAACGACATGAGGATGAGTGATTATTGAGAGAATTACAATTGTTAGGTGAACTATCCCTTAAATGGAAGAAAACGCATACCGCGGACTTGTTGCTCCAGGTTCAGGATCACGTTGACGGCCTGGTGCAGGATGAGCAGTTTGGTCTGGGGTTTGTCGTTGCTCAGGTGCAGCTGGCACATGCGGCCCAGCTCTTTGAAGGCCTCGTTGATGTCGCGCACACGCAGTCGCTCTCGTGCGTTGTTCGCCACTCGCCGCTCTTTCTCCCGCTCGACCTTTAGCTCCGGCGGCAAATCCTCATCATCTTCATTGTCTAGACTGTGAAGATATAATATATATTATATTTAAATTCTGTTTTTTTGGGGTTTTTTTAAAAATTTGACAATTAATTGAAAATATATTTCATTTAAATTGAGAAAAAAAAAATATTTGTAGTCCAGGTGCCTGCTGAAGTATATTATATTAGGTGTAAAGTTGTGTGCATTAATGACTTATTATAAATACAGTACTAGTCAAATGTTTGGACACACCTGACAAAAGTGCTCTAATGCTACATTTCAATTATTATGCATAAATGTGTGAAATTACATCAGTGGAGAAATAAGTTGTCTATATACACGCTACCATTTAATAAAATTAATCCATGATTCTCTAGTTATCATTGTAATATATGCTGATTTGCTTTTTCAACCAAAAATGTGTGTCCAAACCTTTAACTGGTATAGTATAGAATATCATTATATTTGTATCTATCATTATTAGGAGATCAATGAAAAAATGTATATATATAAAAAAAAAGACAAAAATACAAATGTGCTTTGCAGTCAACTGTGCCCTGAACAACAGATAATTTTAGTTTGTACTCATGAAAATGTCGTATAAAGCTCCCACCTGCATCAAAATCAATAACACAAAGACATTTAACGCTTAAAAGCGATCAAGTGTGCTTCCGGAGTCTTTCACAAACATGCGCTCTATGGTGGGAGATAGACTTACTCTTCTCCCTGGTCTGATACACCTGAAAGGACTTGATGGGTAAACACCTCCTTTCTGAAAACAATGTGAGAGTTTGGGAAGGGGAGGGAAGGAGAACACTATAAAACATGGTATTTTGGGTGTTGGGGAAGCCCAAACAATTTCAAAACAGGGCCTGAACAGACACTGAAATATGTAGACATTTGGTGTAGGCGATCAAATTAAGAAAATGCAGATTGGCTTCAAACCATCATGTGGTTGTGTGTATATGGTTTAAAAATCATTCAGCCATTCGTTTACTTAAAAGTTTGCTTTAAACAAAACAAAACAAAAAAAACGATCTTATACCTTGTTCTGGTGCGAGACGGTTTGCTTTCCTTCTTCTCTTCCTCAGATTTATCGGCCACGGAGGAGTTCTCATCCTCCTCCTTGTCTTCACTCTTAATATCGGACTTGTTCGATGAATTTGTGGCGTGGGCCAAGCCTCCGGGCAAACCTGAAGCCGGAGACAGAAATATTCTTAAACGCATCCCGCTGAAACTCGCATGCAACTCTAAGCGTTTGCATCTGTTGTTTACATGTTCGCTTGGATCAGAAAGAGAAATTGAAACTTCTGCTCACTGTTAAAACCCTCTGGTGCTCCTCCAGGCTGTGGGGTGCCTGAAGCATGAGCAGACTGCAACAGGGTGCTGCTGGGAGGAAGGCAGGCATGGTCGTCATGATGGCTCCCAGCCTGCAGACAAGTGCAACAAGGGAGAGTAATTAGCACATATCAATACCCACAGGTGCATTGTTATTGTTTTGAGTCACACGATACCACACACTGCTCTAAACTAGAGGCCTGTTATTATCAGTGTTTGTGAAGCTAGTTTGAAACTCTTAGTTACATGATGTTCAAAACCCGTAATACCTTCGTTCATCTTCTCAACATAAATTAAGATATTTCGGATTAAATCTGAGAGCTGACTGAGCCTGCATAGACAGCTGCCATTCATTGTGTGCATTTTTGTATTAAAGCTTTGTTTAGGGCTGTCTTCTAAATCCCGCTCACACTGAATTTCTGACCTTAACCACCGGTTCCCACAAACATTATAATATTGAATACAATTTTCGTGCATCAGGAAGCCGCTAGCATTAAGCGGTGTATTTTAATCTCTTTAGATGCAGGGTTGCCAAATCAATTTTTTTTTTGAGCAGAACTTGTGGAGGGTTGATTTTTTTTTCTCCCATGGGTTAAAGGTTTTAAATATTACATTTGACTGAAATACATGTATTGAAATGTCTTGGATTCTACTTGTGATAAAACTGTGCTAGTACGTTTTCTGAATTACGGGCACTCGCAGAAAGTCTTTTAGCTGAGTTTATGATCAATCTGCAAACTTGGACTTTAAAATAAATGTATTTTTAGGTATTAAAATGACATATCTTGAGTTTTGATATTTGGGATATGATCATTTAATGATCATCTTTAATCCCCCCCGCACTTTTTCAAAAGTGCTATTACATGAATTGCCTAAATCAACCAATTCAGTCAAAACATGACGTCTTGGATGCAATTTCATGTTATCCATAAGTTTGGATCATACATAACTGCCTACACTAACCATGGTAGGATGTCTGTTGCTCAGGGGCAGTCCTGGGTTGGAGTAGGTCTGAGGGAGACCCCCCATAGTTCCACTGGATGTGGAGACGGCACCCAGTAGGCTGTGCATGTCGGGATGGGCTCCAGGAATTCCCGGGGCCTGACCCACCGCATGATTTCGCAGCACATGAATGGCCTCCTCCAGCCGGTCTTCCATTTTGTTCTGCTGTGGAGAAAAATAATTGACATTTACCAGTATATCATACAAGTTATTAAACTGACATTTCTCTGTAAAATAAAAAGCAAAGACGCACTGAGCACAATGAGGCCAAAATCAATCTTTAGGTAAGCTAAAAAGTCTGTATTTTAAATAAGACTTTTAAAACATAACACATTATATATAGAATGCTTTTAAGTGAAGCATTTTTAAAAGTATAATCCAAAAATGTTGCCATTGCTAAATGCAGTTGGAAATTGTTTATGTTAAGCAAAGCCATTATAATACCTAAAAAATATAAATATTAGATGAAAAACGTGAGCTTAAATAAAAATTTGAAATGTTACACTGGCCACTAACAGATATAAAAGTAGTATCAAAATTACTAAAACCGAAAAAAATTAAGCTAAAACATACGAAGTGTTAAAAATAAAAGAAAACTACAAAAACCATAAGAGCTAAAATCACAATATTGTTTAATATTTTAATAGTATATAACAATACTAAAATAGAACAGCTTGAACATTTATTTAACCAAAGAGTGAACAGTAAAATTGTGTGAATGTTCAAAATGGATCTTCATGAACCTACCAGTGCATGAAGTCCACCCTCGTAATTAGGAGACAGAGCAGTCTGGCCAGAAGCTCTCGACCACTGTGCTGCACCTGCTGAGGAGAACATGATTTATAGCCTGAGTGTGAAACGTCTGAGCTTCTACAACAGCAGATGGCGCACTAGAGCTTCGCATCCACACCTCGACCTACACAAAGCCCATCAATCTAAAGAGAATGATTTATGATTCTTCAGGCTTCTTCCTCCATGAACACGTTTTTGTCTTGCTATCTCTCAACACAAACTGAACTAATGAACCAGATCGAGGTTTGACAGAATAAGACAGCGTATCGGACTTACTTGCAATGCCCTGAGGGGAGCCCACAGGAGTGGAAGGAGTGGAGGAGAAGTTGTTGCTGTTGTGGTCCGAAGGATAGATCTGTCGATCAAAAACATGACTAAACGTGAAGCGATGCTAATATTAATCCAAAACCAAAGGATCATTCCAAGTCTGAATGATGCTATCCATCTTTGACTTCATATGGCCAAACGCTCTTTTGTGGTGATTAATGAAAGCTCACTCACCGAAGCAAGAGCTTTTCCGATCTCATCACCTGAGCTGTTCGCGACTGAGCCTCTGCTTGCTGTGGGAGAGAACGGGAGTACTTATTAGCTCCATTCATTACGTCAATGTCATGACTATTCAACTGATCCATAATTTGCGATCTGCTAAAAATGTCCATTCAAAGTCTGAATGAAAGATTGAAGGCCATTTCCTCTAAATTACAGTTCAGACTAGTCAGAGGCCAAAAATGATTTTACAACTTCAAGATCCAATCTGAACTCAATTACAAGCTCATTTCCCAACCTAGGAGCACATTAAATTCAAACGACGAAGGTAATTTACCCAAAATGCTGTCTGATCCATTCATGGAGGATGTGTGGCTATAGGCTGCGGAGCCCGAATGGAAGCCATTGACGTCCGCGCCATGCAAGGGATAGTTCTGTGGAAAATAAACAGTTATTGGAGCTTCTGAAATGAGTCGCAATTCAAGCCCTTCTCCAAACATTTCAGGAGACGTACTATTCTGTCTTGTGGGTTTATCGCAGAGAAGGAGCCTGGCTGACTGATGTGTGGCGAATTCCCCAGCATAGCCGTGTATCCCGACTGCCCTATGGATCCAGAGGGGGCCCAGTGGTCCGAAGAGGAGTGAAGGCCCTCTGCGAATGCCAAGGCAGATGGGAAGGATCAATAACAATCAGCACAAGAACTTATGTAGACGTCTACAATAGTCCAAAGGAACATTTGTCTTTGTGCATACTCCTAATTTCAATATATATATATATATATTATATTTTATTTCTCCGTGTACGCACCTTGCATGTAAAAAGATCCTGGGTACACAGAACCAGGTTTGGAGCCTGGGTAGGCAGCACCATTACATATATAGTCATCGCCAGAGGTGGCAGCATAAACCTGCGTTAACAAACAAGCACATAAAGAAACATGGCGTTTATGAAAACAGGATATATAACGAATAGCGAATCACTTGCACTCGAATGCACAACTGATATTGAGCCCATGAAGCTGGCAAGCGCATTGTGGTTCTCGGTACAAATGACGTGGACACGTGTTTCCATAGTGCCCCCTCAGATAAAGTGGCAGGGACAGAGAACAGAGCATGCTGGGAAATGCGCCACGGCCATCTCATGGCACAGTCGGCGCTTCCTCTCGCACTCCCATGAGCCAAAAAAGGAGCGGGAGGACAGCTACAGGGAGCACCATCACTAAGAGCGAGTCCAAATCAAGCTAAGCACACTGGGTGTTGACATATTCCATAATGTGGAAATGGAAAAAGAGATTCATTTTGTTTATAGCGGTCGCAATAAAATTATCTGGAATCGACTAAATCGACTTCTGAAATTCAAAAGCCGCGAGGCATACCTCTATGCAGCGTATTCAACAAACAAGCACGTCTTAACACGTATGATTTGTATGTTTGTGCGCATACATGAGCGAGTGTTTGGGAGGGGGCACTGGCGGGCGGCTGGGTCTCGGGCCAGCGGAGAATACAAATCCAGCAAAGCGATATTTCTCTTTTGCCTGTAATTTGATTTAACAGGGAGAAGTGGGATGGGAATGGAGAGATGCACTTCTAATTACAGAGCCATCTGCCTACTCCTGGAGCCCGTCCAACTCCACAGGCAGCTGGGCTGAAGAGGGGAGGGGTGAGAACAGCGGGGGGAGAGGTCTTGCTGAAGAAGTGGTAGGAGTGGAGCAAAATAGACTGGTCGATTATGTAGAAACCACATAAAAGAACAAATGAGGGAGGGGAAAAAGGAAAAAAAAAACTCTGTGAATGGCCCTCTTCTCTGAAGTTCACCAGGAAACACGTCCTCACAATGATTTGTTGATGCACTTGAGAAGATCAAGGCAAGCCCAGACAAGTTAAGGATCGATATCCTTTAGTGCGTTGCCAAAGTTGGATTTAAACTTCAAAAAAACATTTTTAAATATCTGTAACGTTTGAAAAAGGTAGCATCGGCGCAATCATTAGGGTATTATAATGCTGTGGCGGCACAAGAGGAAGTTATACTGAGGCGTAGAGTAGGATTCAGCGGGAGCTAGAATCCTAGCTCATCAGAAGCCATTAATCTGAGCTAAGACAAGCAAGAGAGAGAGAGGTGCAAGGGGACTCACAACTGGGTCACTTTGGAAGAGGGGGAGGATAAGGTCTAGCATGGGCGAATCTGAAGGATCATGTCTGGGGAGGGGTTTTAGAGGGCAAAGTGTTGAGCTTATGTGGATTTAGATCAAGAAACAACGGTTATTCTTCCCATGACTCGGAAAAAAAAGGGTATGGCTACTTGCATGTTCGTTCACGTTAACGCCGATCTGTGATGGCCAAAGGTTCAGAACTATTATGGACCTTAGTCATGGTAGACATATTCAGACGCAATTGAAAATACGTACCCTGTTCAATCAAAAGTCTGTCAGCTGGAATGTTTACGGGAAGGATGTGCTTTTAATTTGTATCCGTTAACAGTTTCTACTCACAACCATGCTCTTGTTTGTGTACATGCTAACACTTTATTTTCAGGTACGATTCTCGCCAGTAACAAACATTAACTATGACTTCTTCCTTACTAATTATTCATAAGTAACAAATTAGCAGTTTACTGAGGCAGTTGTTAAAGGGTTACTCCTCCCCAGAATCTTGACAATCACTTACCCCCATATTGTTCCAAACCCATAAAAGCTTAGTTCATCTTCGGAACGCAATTCAAGATATTTTGGGTAAAAAAAAAAACAGCTTGTGACTGTCCTATTGACTGCAAAGTAAATCATGTTTTCAAGGTCCAGAAAAGTACGAAAGACATTGTCGGAATAGGCCATCAGTGGTTAAACCGTAACATTATGAAGTGGCAAGAATCCTTTTTTATGGAAAGAAATAAAAAAAAACGCCTTGATTCAACAAATACAGCTCTATTTTGCAAAGTACTGCTGCATGGAAAATAGCGTACACTCTTCAGTGTCAGCTGTGACACATGGATACGTCTTCTATGTTTATTTATGCTTTGATTTGAACAAAAACTGCACATCTGTGTGCTGCGGCTGAAACAGAACAGCGTAATTGCATGCAGCGATACTCTCTAAAATACTGCTACGGTGGCGCTACTATGCTGAATTTGTTGAATAAAGTAATTATTTTTGTTTTCTTTACGTAGTGTGAAGTAACCCTTTACGTTTAGGTATTGGGTAGAATTAGGGATATAGAATATGGTAATGCATATTATTTACTAATATGTCAAGAATAGGCATGCTAATAAGTAACTAGTAAATAGTGATAATTGGCCCCTATACTAAATTATTACTGTTAACGTCATGTTAAAAATGTTATTACTCTAAATGAGGTCCATAGCGGGGGTGTCCAATCCTAATTCAGCACCTTCCTGCAGAACATATCACTAAAAACTTCCAGGCAGATGTGCTGGAGTTAAACATTTGGACTAATGTCAAGCCATTTAGGATGCTTTAACTCAATTCTAGGAGTTCCTGTAATGGCCACTACATCATGTTTATGTAATTACAATTTTCTAACAGACAGGAATTCGCTGACTTAACATCTCACAATTCTAATAATTAAATTGGAGTAGTAATGAAATACTTCAAGTGGGAAACAATTCCAGAAAGGTTACTCACTGAAGATGGCAGTCCTGGCGGCTTCCTGATCTTTTTTGGTTGGGGATCTGAAAGAAATCAAAGCACACATGGTACTCTTTCCTTCCATACTGATTCCTCTGATGAAGGTCTAGCAAATGTTGTAAGTTATTTACCCATGCTTCCCTCTGAGGGGCGTCTCCGGGGGTTGGTGGGGTATGATTGGTAAAACTGTGAGCCAGACTTCAGTCCGGATGGAGACATGGCATCTGCTGAAGGCATGGCGATGTCTGAGGGCAGGAACCCTGGCTATAGGGGACAACAAGATGGCGGATTTAAGTACTTTAAAAGCACTTTCATGTGTTGCTCAAGAATTTATTTCGGCTTACCTGGCCCCCAAAGGAAGAGTAAGGACCCCTTTCATTCTTGCCTGCAAATACACATGAAATAGGAGTGAACCAATCAAACTCAGAACTTTTTAAATAAAGTCCAAATGTCAATTATTGGAAGAAATGAAAGTCACAACATGGCGATTGAGTGGTAAACTCAACCGTAAGCAACCCATGGGGCAGCGTTGAGATAAATCAACCAGAAGTTGGTAAAACTCACCACTAATTCCCGTACCGAGAAATGGGGAAGATAGTCCATCATGTTCGTTGAAGTGTGAGCCCTCTCCATAACTCTGGAAAAACCCAAGACAGAAGCAGGTCAAAACTATAAAACATGTCCCAACAACACCTTTAGTCGAGAAACAAGTCATTGGGTCTACCTGTACCTGATTAAAAGAAGGACTGTTCTGTTCTCCAGCAGCCCAGGGACTACTGCGTTCTTCCATACCTACAAAACAATCGATCGCAAACTCTCAGCCCAAAATTTTGGCAAGCACTAAACCTTCACATCAAGATCCTTTTTAATTCTCCTTTCATGCATTAAGGCCATTGGACGTTTGGTGGCTGGTTCTGTGCTTGTCAGACAGCCTCTGGATCTCATCCAAAACCATCACACCACACTAATATCCATGTCATTCAGCAAGCCTCGACATCACTGACCATAAAGGGAGCATTCATTCAGTCACTGGATCTCATTAAGACAAGTTGGGGGGGAGGAATATCACGGCAAGCAGAACAAAAACAGGCTGATCAAAGAATTGCGAAATTAGCATCATTGTACATTCGGGAGTGGAGACCCACAGGGACAACACAGGTCTCAGTAAAACACATACAGGATGCGGAGTGTTAAAAGGTTCTCCGATATGCTTTATAATGTAGAAAAATGGATAGTCGAAAACATTGCAGCAACATTTCAAAGTGTACTGGAGCAGAAATTCCTCATAAAGCATTCCCCTCTGCCTCCTGTCTTATGCCTTAATGCAAAGCTCTCCAAAGACACATGGCTTAATTGCATGCTGATTTGCATAATTGTGCATATTAATGCAGTTGGTTTATGAATATTCATATTCGCCTTTTGATTTTTTTTTTTTTTTCGAGGTCTAATTAAAAATGTGTGAGAGAAGAGGGGGTCTCAGCCAGAGCGGCCACTGAAGGCTGAGCATGAGTGATGAAGCTAACAAAGCAGAGCAAATAGCGACATCCACGCTGACAGCCGTGATCTATGGAGCCCACGCAGGCAGCATGGGAAATGAAGTGGGCACTGACTGAGTGAGTGAAAGAATCTCCCTGGCAGAATCGTCTTATGTGGGGAAAATGAAGTGGCAGAGATACAGATGCAGAAAAACCATAGAAGATGTTTAACATGGCGAATGGTTTTGGATTGGATTTGTCAGACTGTTACAAATGAATTACCACATTAGCAAAATAAACGAATGCTTTTTCTGGGCAAATTTGCTTTTGTGTATATAATATGGCTTTTTTGAGGATGCGATGTGATTTCTATTTTGAGTTATTGGCCACTTATTTGCAAAATGCTATTCTACAAAGACAAATCCGACATTCAGTCAAGCAGGAAGCGATTCCATTTCCTGCGTTGAGGAAAGATCATTTCCTTTATACACTCCTACAAATACATCAATTGCACAGCGTGCCGTTATTTGGTTCAGATCACAGCAGATATCAAAAGTGAGGCAATAACGGCTTGAGGTGTGTGTGTGTGTGTGT
>JAUMHR010000082.1:6949593-6989412 GCA_032361145.1 Enteromius fasciolatus
GTGCCGTTATTTGGTTCAGATCACAGCAGATATCAAAAGTGAGGCAATAACGGCTTGAGGTGTGTGTGTGTGTGTGTAAATGTGCTCGCATCTAAGGGGTGTGACCGGGGGGGAAATGGACTCTGTCCTGTCCTAACGCTGTCCTCAGCGGGTGACGTGTTGGGCAGCTGTGGAGGTGAGCGAGAGGACGCCTGGTGAAGTCTTTCCATGCAAAAAAAAAAAGTTAAATTCCCGCAAACACCAAGACTATGCCCAAGGAGGGGGAGGAGATGGCTTAATGCAATTAGCACCCTTCCAAGCACTTTTGTCTTGAGGAACAGATGCACTTCTGAAGGCCACCGCTTCCTCTAAACAAGTCCTTACTTTGGGGATCTTCTGACTGAATAGCAGAGGACAGTCAGAAGTTTAAAGCTGAAAAACATTACAGGCAAGGAAGTAAAGATCACAGCTTTTGTTCATTTGGAATACTTTTCTGTGATCTTTAAGGAATGCTCTGGGTTCAATAAAAGTCAAGCTCTATCAACGGCATTTGTGACGCTTTACCACAGAAAATAAAATGTCCTTTGTCCTTTAATTCTTTAAAAAGAAAAAGAAAATCGGAAAGGACAGGGCAATACAATAAACGTTCAAGTACAAGGTTTTGAAGCTAGGTCCTAACACGAGACTAGCTGGATGCATCATAATAAGCAGCTTGCCTGTGCAAAAATACATGCCATGACCATTCACTGCAAAAAAAGAAAATTGTAACTTTGGGACAACTTGCGCAAAATAAGGACTTTTTGCGCAGAAGATTTTAAACTAAAAGTGGCCGGAACAGTGGTCTCAACACAAAACTGACAACTTCACAGCACAAAAAAGTTTAAGGATAAGCACTGGCATCTTTCTGGCGTCCAAAATTTTTTGAATGCACTTTTTCTTTTCGTTTTTGTATTTTTCATCCTCTCAATCTCATTTTTCCAGATCCAAAACCTTTTTTTAACGATGGACGAAAGTTTCTGAGGCAGTGCGTAAACGTGATTAACACAACATTCGAAATCAAGAATTTCAGACTCTGTAATTCAAAACATGTTCACAAACTGTGCCGACAGAGCTTATAATGTACTGACCCATAAAATTCCATTAAGAGTTTAAATGAGTAACGCTGAGGAACTGTCACTTGGACCTGTGTTTCTCAATAGCGAATTTAAGAACATGTCATATCCTGTTATACCGAGTTCACAGGGTGAGGCTTATGTTGACTGATGTGGAGACCTTCTAGAAGCATCTCACAAGTGACAGATTTAAGAGTCGGGGTCACCTCGGTGTCAGGTAGCTCTCGCAATAAAAATCTCAAACTGAGACATTAGCTTGGCCCTGCTATGTAATTGGCACTTTAGGCCGCCACAGGCCGAGAGTGAAGCTGGTGATCTTTCACAGTGTTTCTTTTGCTGTTTTCATGCGGGCCTCCTGCGGGGTGGTGGGAGGTATGAGAAAGCTTTGTTTCAGAGAGGGTCCATTTCCTGTCAGTTGGCAGGGGGAGAAAGTGTTTTCTTGTGTGGGGGGGAGGAGTGTTTTACGCGGTGGGGTGGGGAATCGTTTGGAGACCGCAAGGCCTTTATTTAAGCCTTTGTTCTCAGATTGTTCTTTTTCAAGGGTAATGTTTGGAGTGTCGATTGGGAGACAGACAGACAGACTGAAAGAGAAACGCATGGGACGTTCATGCCTTTGACAGCTTCTGAAACGATCTGAACTGGAGCAGCACAAGCCAACAATGGTGGCAAAAATAACACTTTTGTCGATGTGACATGCAACTGGTTAAAAAGTAATAAATGACAAACATACACAAACAAAACAAAAAGACAATGAGATGCTTCAGGCAGCTAAAATGTTCTGGGTAAAAACGTGATTAGAAACAGCAAAGCAACCAATCAGCCACTCCTCTTGACCTAACAAAGTTTTTACGATGTACAAGTTTGTGCAATATGTGCTTAAACTGAACAACCAGTTCAAAGAGATCCAAACTGCCCCGAGCTTTGACTCTGGATATACTACGGTGAATTCATAAAAGAGGGGGGTTTAGGAAAACAAGAAGAAGCATGTCCTTTTCGTCTGTTAAAAGCAACGAGCACTTAGCAACCGGCCCAAACATCTCCAGTGCCATAAAAAACGCTGCTTTAAAAATGCACAAATATAGCAAATTCGAGTATAGCGGGAAAAAGCATGCGCTAAGACTTACCTGAACCACTAAATTGACTGCTAGCAAGTGTGGTAGGCCTGTTCTTCCCATTGGCCACAGGAGGTGCAAACATCTAAAGCAGAAAAACAAGTCGTTTTAGCACAGTTGCATATTACGACAAACTCACAACAAGAAGTCGATTTTTCAGCAGTATTGGGGATTTACGCTATGTGACGTCAAGCTAAGTTTAACGCTAAAGGTCATGCCAACTTTGCCACATATAACCCACTAAAATGGCTCAATCTGAAAGAAACCCTTTCGCACAAAGTAGTACGGCTCTTTGAAGGTGCATCTCGTCTAATACTACAAAGAATTCAAAGTTTCACGGAAAGGGCTGAAGAGGATCTGTTTACATGGATGCATGAAGCCTCTTTGTTTTTGAAGTGCAAAGAGAAACCCGTAAGCAGCAACAGTGCTAGCCTTGCATGGTGCATGAGAGGGACTTTCTGGCGTGGTAGACATTTTTCGCAATGCAAACCACCTTTAACACCACGAGAAAGCAGATACCAAAGGCATAAGCTCCTGTTTTATTAAAAGCTTCCAAGCAGGAAAATGAATGCGATGTAAGGGAGTAAACTAAACCATCAACAATTTGTAATTAGATGTGAGATCATAATGCATTTGATCTGGCACGTCTGATTATCAACGTATTTGTCTTAATTGATTCGCTGCTTCAGTGGATGGCAATTTTCCAATGCGATAAATTAAGCATGGTCGAGCCATTCAATGAATCAAGAGATTAACATTTTTACATTCGCCGTTTTTTAATGCTATTTAGGAAAGCATGACCGCCAAGAATAATCACATTTTAACAACAGGTGAGAACAATAAATGGAAGGATAAGGATAAGAGGGCGATGGGTATTATGCTGGAGAGGTTACAAATGGCAACATGCACTTCTAAGGACTAAGACCGCACGTGATTTAAAGATTCATTATGACGTTTATAGCCACCAACAACACAGCAGGCATTGTGATTCGATCAATTCGAAAACGTCTATCCTCTGACTACAAGGTCAGATTTTGTTGAAGCGAATAAGGGAATCGTAAAGCGATTCTTTACGAGAGAGAGTTTTTGTCTAGATGAGTAACAAAGACTCCATAGTCTCTTCCTTACTGCACTGAAATCCAACAGGTCACTGAGTTCCTTATCTGTTCCCACTGTAGCCATTCTCTGGTGCGCCTCGTTCATACCCCTCGGTCTTTAAAGCACCCTGCAGAAGAAAACCAGAGAGAGACAGCTGGGGTGAGCTATCTAAAGACCAGATGAATGAGAAAAGCAGTGATGAAGTGCATGTCGAATAGTAAATAAAAGCGAGAGTGTATTGTACTAATAATATACACATCTCCTAAGAGTACATTAGCAGCATTTCCATGTCTCAAATGAATAATGGGACTACGTTTAATTAACTAACTATGCATTGCTTCAGGAGTCTGCATGGAATGCCAGTGCCAAGTCATTATCTTCGTCCAAGATTTTAATTTTAAATCTAAAACTTGCTTGATAATTAATTTGGCCGGGGACATCCTGTACGTTTTACAGCCTTGTATTACAATGAATTGGCCAAAAAAAGCGTTACAGGGTTTTATTCGGTTTGTTTTCAAAGAGCCATTTCTTCTGTCAATCTCATTAATATTGTCGTGTTATGCAACCTCAGCAGACTAATGAAACTAAATGCAATCACAAGTCAATACGTTTCCATGAAGCCATGATATCAGCACATGGAACATGCAAATCAATGTCCTTAACTTATTGCACATCTCTATCCTGTGTATGATTTATAGTTATCTGGCCAATTGATTTGCATGAAAGGAGACCATCAAACAAAAAGAGGGAAATTTAAACAACTTGCAAATGAAATATTTTAAGTTTCTTTTTTTACTAAAATACAACGAAACTGTCAAATTTAGGTTAAATAAATATATAAACGTTTTTTTTCCTCAGGAACATCTTAAGGGGTCCTGTATGCTATTGCATGCCAACAGGTGGTGTGCTTTAGCGGTCCTGCTTATTAACCCTTAGTTTCCCTTCAGCTGTCTGTTTATAACACTATTACAAGCCAATAGCTAAAATAAAAGTGTTTTTACACCTTGCAAGTACATTTTATTCACACTGCTTTCTCGACTACCAAACAAAAACAACTAAATGACAACATGTAGAAATTGGCCCCTTAGTAAAAAGTCAGGAAGGATAAGTAACGGAGGGCCCAAATTCCCCTCAAGTCTTTGCCAGCCAAAACCAAACCAAACCACAAGTAAAAATATACTGTACTCGGTATATTGGCATATTTCCATGTAAAATGTGACAAAAGTTTCAGATCCGAGAAACACAATAAGATTTTAACTGGTATGAACAGCCCTGGCCGAAGATTGAGGTGAAGGCCTTATAGTAGCCTGATTAGGGTTGGGAATCAAGAACAGGTTCTTTTTATATTAAAAAAAATCCAATTTGTTTATCATCTACTATTCATTTAGCAGTTTTTAATCGCTGGAATTTCACAGTATTTCATATGATCGATTTAAGCTAGAGATTTAAACCTCCAACGCGACCAGTCCAATCCGATTCCTGAACGAGTTACTCTTATGAGTCGATTCTTTTAAGCGATTCAAAAAAAAAAATACAGCGCCACCTGTGCAATTCCAATTGCGAACGAACGATTCTTATGAACCGAGTCCGTATAGTGTATCTAAAACACTCGGTTGAATCAGCTGAAGCTGTTAATAAATTAATCTACCTCACTTACTGGACCCACCAAAGTTATTTATTTAGTTGTGTCTGATTTTAGTTTAACTAATAACTTGCATAAGCATAATTACTGACTGGTTGTTCGTATGACAACGTGCAAATAAGACAGGCCTACACGTCATGTTATATTATATAAATGATGAATGAAACTGGTAACCACCTTTTTGTTTGTTCACTATTCGCATTAAAATTAGGGCCAGTTTTATGATGCATTATGATAGCTCTAAAAGTCTGTAAAAAGACACCTATGCTAGAGATGTAGCTACATGCATTTATGATTTGTTACGTCGGCTCTGCTGAAAGCTGATACGGTCGCATAATTTGCCAACAAACTGCTCAGGGCTGTAAACGCAACATATTTATTTCTTGATTATTATGCCATATCAACATCATTAATGTCGTCAAGAAATCATAATGAGAAAAACCTTAGCAGAATCGCTAAATTCCTTACGATTTCCATCTCTAAATGTACAGCTTCCTATCACACACAGGATAAAGGGAAAGGAGCAAGGTGACACTAAAAACAAAACACACATTTAAAACGTATTTCGTAATTAAAAGATTGTATCTCTAGGTCTGTATCACTGCAGCCATTGGTGGTTAGTTGTAAGATAGCGCAACAGTGTTACCACTAACCACCCATTTATGTAGGCTACCCAAACTAAATCTACGCTACGAATTAAAAAAAAAAAGCGTAAAATGCATCGCGAAAATGTCTATTTTAAACCCCATCTCCATTACTGAATGTGCAAACACGTTTAAACTAGAGTTTAGTCACGTCCCTTCCTTTGTGCATAGGTCTAAGCTTCACCCAGACATAAATAATGTCAATATTTATTCTCAGTTGTAAACTTATTGTATTCCGATAGCTAACCATTTCGAAAACCAATAGGCCACATGGATCGCGCGCGCGTACTTTTGATAAGAACGGCATTATTATCAATATTAAGCAGCCGTCGTGCCGATAATTCTCAATTATTCATGCGCTGTGAGATAAATGTAGAAGCTTGGCTGGGGATTAGGCAAAAGTTAATAAAAGTACCGCGTCAAAATGTCAACTTTTCCTCAAGAGACTCGCGATTTGATGAAGGCGAGTGGGGGTGGGGGGGCGAGGAATTTCCTGCCAAAAAAAAAAATATTCACCGAAGTAACTGAATTAACCAAAGCTTTTGTGAAAAGGCAAGACTGGATGCAACACGCTAACGTTACAGCGCTTAAGTTCAGTAGGAAATGATTCATTTTAACAAGCCTGCCAAATTAAAAGTAACTTTCATCCATTGGTAATTCGCAAATTAAATTTGCACTGACAGCTCGCTGTTAACTACTCACTTAAACTCCACCAAACTAATCCTTACTTTGATAAAAGGACAAAGGAGTCATTTCTGTTAGGATAGAACTGGGTTAAAGACCACCAGCACAAAACTGGGCAGGACTTCCCACCACCACCACAGCCTCTAAGCAAGGAAAAAAACTCTGCATCCCCCACTTCCATAAGCACACGTCCCAAAAACTTGCTAAATGCAACTTCAATATGCAATTATGTGACTTCTCTGATGTAAATATGAGACTAAAACGATTCAACTTATTAACGCGGTAAAACTCGACAGAAGGGCAAAAAGCATTACCTCTGATTATCAGTTGTTTTACATCCAGTTGTAAAAAAAAGAAAGGTTGAATCTCGTAGGGAAAAACCATAAAACTTGAAAGAATTTGAAGCACGGCGCATTAAAGGCTGAGAGGCGCAACAATGTGTTATTCCTCCTTTGACATCCTCCTACAAAACGCCAACGTCATAAACACAATGTTGCAGGTCTGTATCCAAACAATCCCGCGCCACGACTTCCTTTATGTTGTTACAATTGAGGTGAATTCATTCTTCTAGTAGACATCTTGACCACCTCCATCCACATTGTGAGCAGCAACAATGTATTCCTCCGCGTGGAAAGAGGGGCCTCAAACGCTCGGGTGTCCAGTTTCATGTGCCCACAGGAGTCAAGAGTTTTTTCGACAAGGTCTACGCGTTAAAAAACGCGGATTGGTCAGGACGCGCAGAATGAGTGTTAGTCATTTATCAGGCAAGATTTGAGAGCTGTAGTTTAAGGGGAAAAGAATTGATAATAGGAACTATAACATCCGGCGGAGGTTGACGGTAGAAAAGTAAGCGACATTTATACAAGAGCAGCAAGAGATGGAGAGATAAACCCGCATGCTAGTAGCCAATAGAAAGCCGACAGAAAGTGACAGGCAGTTGGATTGTCCAATAGTTACGCGTATATCCACTCCAAACCCGCCCCTTTCCTGACGAACACTGTGTGTTCAGTGAGGCTGACTGAAGGGGCTA
Source organism: Enteromius fasciolatus (assembly GCA_032361145.1). Classification (NCBI taxonomy): domain Eukaryota; kingdom Metazoa; phylum Chordata; class Actinopteri; order Cypriniformes; family Cyprinidae; genus Enteromius; species Enteromius fasciolatus. The sequence goes on from JAUMHR010000082.1 coordinate 6,956,895, forward strand.
GAGCACAGCCTGCGTGACATCATTTTATTAGTCTGGTTAACGTCGACGCCCGCGCGTTGTATCGCTACTTTGGCTAAAAACGTTTATAAAAGTGAATTCACAATTTTAGGGAGAAACACTATCAATATTGTTATTTTTTATTTGTTTACTTAACACATTTCTGTCTTCAACTTGGTTACCTGCCAAACATTCAAGCAGAGTTTAATTTAATTTAGTGCTGATGAATAGTACTCACTTAGGAGGCTTAGCGACTACTAGTTAGGCTACTCTGTAAATAAAACTACAGTATACTTGATCTGCTCACACCATTTATACTTGAGGTAAAACTTTGCTAAGGTAAGTTGTGAACATTACATGATGTCTGCCTTTATTGTTCTAAAAGCCTTCAAACTGAAGCTTTGCATTTCGGTATCCAGTTAGACACTAGTTAGGTATCCAGTTAGGTTTTTTTGCCGCCTCACGTGACTGTCAATAGTAATGAGTTACATCTTTGTCCAAATATAATATAAAAATATAAATAAATAAATAACAGCCTTACAAAAATATATAAATCCTAGCATATATTAAATGTTACATTTGCCTTTCTTGAACTGTATTTTTCATATATAAAAAATTCTCACTACCGACTAACTTGGGGTTAAAGTTATTTAAACCCTTAATTATTACACTTCACCCACCACATGCACATACTGTTATTTATTTTCAAAATGTATGTTTTTAAAGAACTAAGCCAGTATGTGGAACCAAAACAAAATCAAAGTCTGCACTGATCTTTACATTAAATAACGTGCCCTACTGAGCATGCCTTTCCAGTCATAAAACGTACCACAACCACAGAATCGTTTCCGTCTCTCCCTGTGGCTGATTCATAGAGCTGGTCTAGTGAGGGGGGGGGGAGAGGAGCATGGGATCACAGAATACAGGGATCATAACAGAGTGTGTAGCGGGGGGATGGGATGAGAGGCCATGCAGCATGGCCAGAAGAAGAGAGAAGGATGATGGCAGGAAACAACAGATGAAGAGGTACAAGTCAATTGTAGATTTCGTACCACACCACTCCCACAGAAAGGAAGAACCAGAAAGAGAAGAAAATGCAAGAAACGAGGTCAACCAAAGCAAAGAGACGAGTCTAAAAATTGGTGAAGATCGTGGAAAATGTCACGAAGGGGCTTAAATTCCAATAGTGATGATGTCAGCTAATTATTTAGTAACACGTCAAAGAGACAGAACAGCTGAGGAGGGTGTGGTTTAAAAAAAATCAAATTACTATTAACAATAATTAAAAATTCAATGGAAAGTTTGATAAGTAAGAAACTACTAAGTAGAAAAGCGGATACATTTGCAAAAAAAATAATGGAACAATTTAAGCTCTCCACATCAGGGAGCAAGCAAATTAGTAAATAATATCATGGATCTCTATCGAATAGCAAAAAGCACAGTAAATTGTAATAATTAGCCCCAAGGGTCCTATGTGGTGGACAATGGAGCTGTAAGGCAAAGGAATACAGCTGGGTTACATACCTTTACTAGCGCCGAGAGAGCACCACACACTAGAACTACAACGTTTGATCATGCATGCATTTATTTATATATTATTATATAGGTTATATGTCATAGAGTTTAGCCAGTTTTTCAGGCAAAGACAAATGAGCCTACTGCTATAGGTCAGATTGTGGTTCACAGCGAACAGTGGGATTTCAAGAGCGAAATTAGTGAGCTTGTAAGATCTCCAAGTAGTTTGTAGTAACAGCTGGGACTGACATGGAGAGCATGCAGTGGGTCATGCAGAAAGGAGGGTTAAAACAGACAAAAGAAAAAAAACCTTGAAGGAAAGAAGCATTGTTGTTCGGAAAGACGTCTGAGGATTTTAAGACAAAAAGATATGTAAATTTCTCGATTGAGATATCACTTTGATGGACACTGGATTCGTCATCGCAAGCAGTCAAAATCTATAGCAAAGTGGAAAACGGTGAGGACAATGCAGAGAGTGGCTGCGTAATGTGACAGATTTACACAAAAAATCCATGATGGTTTAGTATAATATCTTGTTTCCATGCATGGCAGGATTCATTATCTAAGAGACTCTGTTGAATCCTCCTTCCAGCCATCCTCCGCCCTCTGTCTGTAATTAACGCCAGATGTAGAAGTAAAATTAGCATATGTTTCACACGTTTCTGCTAATCATTCATACATTTGTGTGAGCGTCTAAAATATTTATCTATGTAGAATGTCTGAATAAAGACTATTGTTTTGCTATTGTAACATTTCCTTGGCATAATATTATACTACTCAATTTGAAGCATACAATGAAATTACCATGCAATTATCATTAAATTGGTATATGGAAATTATTCATGGCAGCATGTATTTATTTGGTTTAACAGAGCGTAAGTATTATTTTCGCGTGTTTTCTGTTTGCATTCATGAATGGGTCAGAAAGTAATTGTTTGAGGGAGTTTAGAGGCTTTCCAAAAAAAAATAATAATAATAATCATAAAGTTAAGTAAGTGTTCCACACATTTGTTCAGGTGCGTTTCTGGATACACAAACTGAGATTTGCACAAAAATAGACATTAAAATCAAAGGATTTTATGATTACTTTCTTTATTACTAATTATATCTTTGATTTTTTTTTAATTTGTCACATTTCTTTCTTCAAACTCCAAATGATCAATAATAATAATAATCATTTGATTTTGTATTAAAATGTATTATTTTGATGTAAGTTTGCTTGTGAAGTTGTGGTTAATTAAAGTTTTAAGTATTAAGTAGCTACATTTCAGCAATATATATATTTTATATAATTTTATATAATTTATTTTTAATATCTAAATATATTTAATATATAATTTATTGACATTTATTTTATTTACTTGTAAAAAACAATGAAATTGACAAAAATATGGATTGTACAGTTTCACCCTAGAATAAAAAATAAATTAAATTACCGTAAATTCTAATATACATGCTTGTGCAGTACATGTGACCCTGAATAGCCAAAAATCTAAACCTAATTATTGTTCAGTAATATGCATTGCTGAGAACTGGTTTTTGACAACTTCAATGTCAATTTTCTCAATATGTAAATTCTTTTTTTTGCACCCTCAGATTCAAATAGTTGTATCTCAGCCAAATATGATCCTATCCTAACAAACCATACATCAACGGAAAGCTTAAATATATATATCAACATTTCATGACACTTGGCTTTGTGGTCCAGGGTCACATATTTGTGTGTATTATGCAACAAACTTTATTGTAAAATAAAATTATTTTATTTGAATGGTAAAGTATTTCAAGATGGCTGTAGCTTTTTGTGCTGTTAATTTCTAATATTAATTAATAATTTAAAATTCAACCTGGACAGAATTAATGTAACACAGTAATGAGAATCTAATGACAATCATTATAAGAATAATGACAAAGCTCAGAGGAAAAGCTATGGGCAGATTAATTATAGTGACGAGAATGGTGGAATGTATTTCTCTGTAGGTTGTCACCCGATACAAAGAAATACCGAAAAAATATCTTAAAGTGCAATCATTGGGAAACCAAAGTATACGGAACGGAGCACCTGCAGTCGGTTGGTTTGAACCTGAAGCTTCTCGTCATGTGCATCTCCAGAGTTTTCCATTTCCAGGTCATCTGAGCCTAGAACCCACCTTTTATCTCTGTTTGCTCTACAGCACTGCACAGTATGAACCCCTAACCTTTTCATGCATTCATCCTCCTCACAGAACTCTCTAATCTCTGATTTACTTCTCTTTTCACATCACTAAAAACCATCTGAGCTCTTCAAAGAAACTCCTCCGTGGCTGCTGTATCACGCAGATGTTTGGGGTGCGCTGTGCTGCACTCGTTGACTACCTGCAGCGGAGGGCGAGATCTTTGGTGCATACGGTAGTGATCAGACACGAAACTAGGCCAAGCTCCATAACCACAAAGCCTCACCAACCCCCATCAATTCAAACTATGACAATCACCGGCTGAATTCTCTCATTCTCAAACAGGAATGTTGATTCATTTCCAGTCTATGGAACACAGCGGTGAATGCACAGATTCTAAAAATGATTGTGCAGCCTCATGGAAATATTTTTCTGAAACTCTACTTCACAGATTGATGTCTTTGGCCCTTTGCCCATGTTCTGGGACTATCTGAGACGAAGGGGAGGAGAGAGGCACGAAGTATCTGTCTGTTTTGCTTGCCCTGCACATGGTAAACTGACCCCCGCTGACTTCGCTCGATTGGAGGCCAGTCAACGGACACTAAAATCAAGGCACCCACCTTTACAGCACCCTGGGAAAAGGACCATCAAGCCAGCGTGTTGATTAGCAGCGATACCAATGCTTAGCAAATGCCTTGGGTAGATAAGACCAGGCGCCTGAGCTTCCCTGAAACTGTTTCACTGCACAAAATCTGCCTTTTACCCTCATCAAAAGAAAGAAAGAAAGAGAGGAAATGTTTATATATTGTTTACCACTTTTTAAAATATTTAATATAGCCTATTTTGTGTTATTATTTTTGTAACTGTTTTTGACAGTTAAGCTAATTTCTCACGAACTGTTTCCCAAATGTTTAATTGCAAATAAATAAATAAATAAAAAGAATAAAAAGAAAATAAATATATTTTACATACAAAAAACTTGCATACAATTATAATATAACATTTCATTTAGCCTATTATGGGTTTTTATTGTTATTTTGCCAATATATTTTTTTGCCAACATTTTTTACTTTTTCTCAAGTGGTTTATTGCACTAAAAAGTGCAGATTTAAAAACAATTATAATAAAATATATTTGTGTGTGTGTGTGTGTATATATATATATATTCATTTATTTTTGTGACAATTAAACTACCAAATTGTCATTACTGTAGCTAATGTGTAAGTTTTATTACTAAGTTTGTTTGTTACATCTACTAATATCAATAATTAGATTTATAAGTGCTAATATAATTGTGTGGGTGGGGTTATAAGATAAAATGTCACAAAAATGTTAAAATCTAAAATTATACAAAATAATTGTATTTATTTACTGTCAACTTTTATGATATTTTATTTATTTATTCGTGCGAAATATTACCCAGTAATGTTCTTCACAGGTTTTTAGTAAGGTTCATTTGCGCATCCAAACGCTTTTGAGAACTCAAAAATGGGGCGATGTGGTTGCCTCTGTTTTTCAAACCATTTCACACTCGATCTCTCAAGGGTCTCGTAAGATTATATCATGTGTTCCCCTATCTCTGACACACCTGCCATTTTTGGATCCCAACGCTGCACATTTTGCTCGGGCAGCCCCTGCTCTATCACCCACGCATCAGGTACAGTGAGTGTAGCGTAGACTTCCTGTTTACAAACCCCAAGACCTCCAGCTTCCCGCCACACAGACCTGCGGTCGCTCGAGCTCTAAGTTAACGTGGCACGGAGCGAGATGCAGTATAAGTTCATTAACCCTTTTACAATCCGCAGTAAGTCTGTTTATATACACATCCACATCTGGTAAAGGCTCTTTTGGAACGTTCTAAACATTCGGTGTCGTAGCAACAACAGAATAGTTACGCATACATGTGCGCGCGAAGGATACACTTAACGTTAGGTTAAAACAAGAGTTTAGCTGAAAATAAAAAAACTATGGAGTATAAAAAAAATTCTGAAAAGTATTAAAGTGCTTGCTTAACATAACATTACAATGACTAGATATTTTAAGCTTCCAAAGGATACCATAAGAGTACCACAGGAACTCCACATCTTCAGAGATCATGTGAGGTTAGGTTTCTGAGAGGAACCAAAACTTAAGCCATAATTCACTGATAGTCTTCTCTGCATGTCACGAAAATGAATTCTGATTCATGGACAATTCATTCAGACAGGTTTTGTGAACCGAACCAAACAATTAATTGAAAAGTACTGTTTTTTTAGGTTACGTTTACACTAGTGTGTTTTTGTTTTTCTACAGTTACATCTGTTGTTTACACTACTCTGGCGTTTTCGAACCTCCGATACCCCTGTTTAGTTTGAAAACTCCAGGGTTGCAATTTCATTGTGAATGACCAAAACGGAGACCTTTGAAAGTCGAATATTGACTCTGCGTATCTTTGACGGCCATGTAAACAATAACTATTTACGCGTTTATTCGCATACCCACTGCGCGTGAGTAGTCAAGTTGTAAAATGAGAGATCTTTTCTGAAAAGCAGTGAAAACACCAGTTTAGACGAAGATCGTCTTCGTTTTAAAACGAAACACACTAAATGGCCTAAATCTTTCCTACGCAACATGCCGCTTTGGAACGACACGAGGGTGAGTAAACAGTCACCGAATATTCTTTATTCCCCCTGAAACAAAAAATATTCATCACGTTTTGATATGAAGTTAACTAACAAGGAGGTGCGGCATGTGAAGCAAAGAGCGAAAGTAAGAAGGAGAGATGGATGAGGAGGGTGGAGGGGTGAAGTGGGAGATTGTGGGTGTCGTGGGACTACTTCAGTAACAATAACAGCATGTTTGTGTGTGCCTGTGCGAGCGAGACAGAGCGAGGGAGTGTGAGTGGGGGGTGTTTTCGCTCGCAAAAGTGATGAAATAACATCTCCTCTCCACAACACAGCTGGTGCTGCCATGCAGACAGTCATGCTACCTGACCTCTCCGACATTCTCTCTGTCACTGTCTTTCTCAGGAGCTCACCTTGGCTGCGATATACCGTAAAACAAGATGTCTGTTACGAGGACGTACAGCCCTGCAGTATCCTGTTTATTGTTCAGAAAGACTTTCAAAGGGCCTTTGGAATGTCAGGGCTTTGGATCCGCTCGTGCATTTTTCACCCAGGGCCAATTGTTAGCATTTCTAGCGAATGTTTGGTAGTGGTCATCGAACGACACATTAGCCGTGTCGTGCGACTCCGGATAGTAAGTGAGACCTTTGTGGCTTCCATAAAGGATTATGCGATTACATATAGCAGCGACTTTTTAATATTTTCCTCTTTTTTTGTCTGATTCTTTCATCCTTTTCTCCTCGTTCCCCTCCCCCCTTCTTTGCAGATTAGAATTCATTAGCAATCAAAGAGCCTCCAGAGAGCTCCAGCTCTTAATTACCCACTCATTTGCATTTTTGCATATTAATGACTGCAGAGTTTTGGTGGGGATTTTTGCCGCAGTGGTTTAAAGGTACCTCGCTTCTCAGTCTCCAGGGACCGAGAGATGTCCAGTGGCAAGGCTTTGGGGCCCTGAAAGCATTCTGCGTGTGGAACGGGGTCGGGGGGCACTTGCGATACGGGATGTGAGGTTCAGGGGTTAAAGGTCAAGGTCCCTAATCAGCATATGAAAGGAGGGTTGTCTTGAGCAGCGCCAAATTATTGACATATGGAATAGTTACAGACAAACCCGTACTTGAAAAGAGACTAGAGTGATACTATTAGCTTTTTCTTTATTTAAATAACCAGTGTGGTGGCAAGTGTTTCCGAGTTACGATGTGTAAGCAATATAAGTGTGATTTTAATGTCATTTGACTCTTAGTAATAATAAGCTGTCAATGAGGCCGATTAAGACATATTTTTCTCTTTGAGATATACCTCCCGGAGTTCATTGTTGGGAAATCTGCAGGGGTTTTATCTAGTCCTGTCATAGCGTGAAATCTCTCTCTCACTGACTCGCACACGCTGCAAGAAAAAAAAGAGAGAGAGAGAGAATACAGAGTGGGCCTGCAGATATTTAAAAAAAAAAATGTAACAGGCTGCTTCAGGGTTTTCTTTGATCCCCGTGACCCTGTTTCCAACTCAATCTGTTCGGACAGAAAAAACACCCCTAAGTGAGAAAAACAATGTAACCCCTTCGCTTGCTCCGTTCTGCTTAATTATTAATCACCTCTCAATTCTGTGTTTGTATCCTGCTTCTGTCGTGTCTGGGACATTAGGAGGAGGAGGACACTACCCAGAGTCTTAACATAAGCACTTTACATCAGAGTAGGGGACGTGTATTGACGTATTTTACATGCAAACGCCCAAATAAAGTCTGATACAACTAATTTCACACTCTTTTCTCCAGTACTGTTGGATATACTGGCCAACCTGCAATACATTTGAATGCTTTTTTAAAAATAAATGTTCCTGCCACAAACCACTTTTCTACATTTGAGTGAAATAGTTATGTTTTTTGTTTTTGCATTTGAACTTAACATTTTAAACATTTCTCTTTGGGTATCAGTATTAAATCTGGAGGATTTCTTAATAAACTACCAGCTTTTAATGTTCTGTGAGTAATAAAATGAGTGCATAGCACCCAGGGATAACGTCAAACATATCAAATCTAAACCACTGTAGAAACGGTAAAATGATTTAACTCAATAGTAAAAAATTTTTATTTAGTAATATTTCCTTCAAAATACTAACTTATATGAAGATATGCTGCATAACAGGAATAGTCTGTAAGAATAGCCACAGTTTAAAATCAGATGAATGTATACTTATTTATAGAATAAAATAAAGCATATAAATGACTATTTATTGTTTTTTTTAAAAACCCTGTTGTGAATCATTCTCACTACACACAAAGAACAATGCAGATAGTTTGGATATACACCCTTAATCGGAGGGAAATCTTGAAGAGTTTGTCGCGGAGGAACAGTTAAGGTGTAGTGACATCTTGTGGTCATGTAGTGAACTAGATTGGGATGTTTGTGTTTAAGCGTCGTCACTGTGTTCGCGGTCCATTCTCCTCAGAGAAATACGAAAAAATGCCATGGCGAAAAGTGCATGTTTCTTTAAATACATGCTACATAACACCACACGTAAGTGTTAATTTCAAATTAAAATCAACATTACAACAATTAGTGATAATAATAAAGCCAAATTAAGGTAATCGTAGTCTAGAATTTGTGCCGCCTATTTTCAGATTTGGCGCGAAATGACGCTACAGTAGTATATGGTTTACTATTGTACTCTACTTTAGTAAACCTTTGAACATTTGCAGGCCGACTGACTTAAGAAAAGGCAAGCCATTAAAATGATGCTATAATAAAGCTAAAATAAATCCTGTTCGAGACAACTGGTAGCTGTAATCTGGAGCATAGTAGCTTATAGCTGGTCTGAGCTGGTAATCAACTAGTCTGAAATGGTTATTAGCTGGCTAACCAGCTACTGGATTTTTTAAACTCGCCTTACTATTAAACTAGTAGTACCACCTTGTAAGTTGCAGCTACCAAATCAGCTACCAGTTTAAAGAATGGCACAATTTGACCGTAGCCACAATATATTCAAAAGAGCAGCATATTTGCAAGTGTTATATTTCATTTGTACACCAGTTATATAATCAAATTGACACCCATGCAGTACACATATTCAGGTGAGAGACACCTTGATGTATTAAACCACATCTGGATAATATGTTTCCAATGGAAGAAGGTTCATGTGAGAAGCAAGCTTTTTTACTCTGTGCAAGAGTTATCTTAAAGGGGAAGACAAGTTTAGAATACACGACCAGCTATAGAGTGCTAACTTTATCTCTGTAACCTCCCTATTATCAGATGCTTCCATTTGAAGAGTAAAACAAAATATGCTTGCAAATACAGCCTCAGCAGGCTCAAACTTGAGTTTTTGTGTAATGCTGCATCCACACGGATAGGTGTCAGTATTAATTCAAGATCACGGTTTAAGCATTAGATACATTCTTAAAAAAATCATGGGAAAAGAGTTGTTTGCATTACATTCACAACTGTAAACAAAACAAACAAACAAAAAAAAGGTTTCAGACGGCCTCTTAACTAAAATCCTGCTTGGCTTTTTCCAGAGCTTTCTTTTCATCTTAATCATATATGTATATATATACATATTATACCTGTATTAAACACTTTTTTTTGTTTGGATGTTTTTAGAAACCAAAAAAAAAACAAAAAAAAAAAACAGCATACAAAGACAGAGAGGTCGTAAACATTCTGTTTTTAATAGAAATGTCTTATTTCTTAAACGTCAGACATTTTTGGATATATTTTGTAAAAATAAAACAAAACCAAAAAAAAGAAAAAGAATAAAATGAAAAAAGGAAAACAACATGGAATTGTTTGATTTAGACGATGTAGATTTAGTGGTCTCATATACAATACAAATTCTTTTCATCGCCAAAAGTGCAAATTCTCCCAAATTCTCCTGTACATCTCAATAGCTTCAACACACACTGACAGACAATGGAAAGGAATAGGACTTGAATTAACAAAACAAAAAGAAAAGGGTTTCTGCTGTCCAAGCCTGAGACACTGGGAGTTTTCTGCCGCCCCAAAGTCAACATAAGTGTTACAAAAGTGCCCCCAAAGCCTAAAAATGAATTCTAGTTTTCTGTGCAAAACTTGTGTATGTTCAGCTGATTAACCACATAATGAATGAAGCGTACAGATTTGATGCAGGAAATGTGAAAAGTACAAGAGATGAGCTTTGAATAGAGTATATAACGAGTCCCTTATAAACTCTTAAACTTTATGCAAAAACAATACGGAAAATATATTTTACTGTCTAACAACATAGAAGGAAATTAATTCGAGATATCGTATATTGTCCATATGCAGGAAAGTTGTAGAATGGTCCAAACCTGACCGTCTTGGCCCGGGGTTGTTGCATATCTGCAGTTGTTTAGTGAACATTGTTTGGGATAATTAAGCACCTAACAATACCAATAATCTATGTCTACGCGCTTATAAATTCTGTATTTGTCTATGAAGCTCAATTGAAGAACAAACCCAGGAAGAAATGTCCTTTAAGCAAATGTAAAGTCCTTTGTATTCAGATTTGGGTGAAAAACTGTTAAAAGAAAACATGTATGACAACTTGAACATATGCCATTCCTTGTTTCGCGTGTATTTCCAGAGATGTGTATGGTACGGGGCGGCAGTTCAAATGGACTTCAACCCAAATATATCGCATGTTCAAGTTTCTTTTCTTTTCATGTAGTTTTTGCATTTAAATAAATCATTACATCCACAACGAGATAACAAAAAAATTGCATTAACAAGATGAAAAACAATAACAATAACAGTAATAATCAAAGGAGACAGCACACAATATTCTGGATGGCCTTTCGCAAAGTGCTTTTTTTTGTTACAATCACAGAACTGCTATCAGCTTGATGGCTTTGTGAAGCCCAACACACTTTCTTCTCTGCACATTCTGGGTAGAGGAAAAGCGAAAAACCCTTTAAGACTTAAGAAACCGCCTCTTTTCCATCTACCTGCATCTGTTCGTTCTAACCGCTATTAAGAGGAAGTTATGGAATGCATCCTTGACTTTTTGAAGACCTTAGACTTGATGTCTCCATCCCACAATTCACTTCTGTCTTGGCCTCATTCTGAGACAATACACCACTCACCGTTCGAGAATGTTTAAACATGTTCAAAACAAAACAAAACATTTTGCCATTGTATTCTATACTAGAAAAGAATGTACAGTTAATAGGCAAAACAAAAATGAGGGTCACATGGGTAGTTGGCTTTTTGATATCTTCTTCAGAACTCATAATATTATATATATATATATTCGGTTGGTGTACTCTCAGTACAATAAAGCTTTGATTACACAGAAGGCAAAATTTGAGCTTAAACCAAACAACAAAAATGGACATGGACTGCCTTGATTATTTAACCTGAGAAGCATAGACAATGGCCCATAATCCCAAAATCCCCCTGCCTCCCACCACAACCTCTGACATCTGCTCTCCAGAACATCTCCTTGATCAGTGAAACATAACCAGCTGAGGCAGTCAAAGACGTAGATGGCTATAAATTCCTTAGGTACACAGAATGGCACAGCAATACCTGACAAGGCTCTCCAAACAACGCCTTATAAGACATAGTTCCCCTGCTCAAACTGCACAAAAATGCTACCCACCCTCCCCAGTCTGTGCAAACTAGTACCCACCGCCCATGAGCCGCTCCTTGTGCAACATGCCCGCTGGGCATCTATCAGCAGTGGATCAGGTGAGAACAACTGTGCGAATCTAGCCATGCATTATGTCATCCTCAGCTAGTTGTGCTTCGACCCAGCCATAACATCTAAAATTGTAATAAGGTCATCTTCCATGATTATTACGGTTATCGCTGTCGTTGTAATCTTTAATGCTTTTTGACATCCTGTCCAATAAATTAAACAAATAAAGACACAAATAGATTCGTATTTGGATATCACATATAGGGTGCTTTTAAAGTCGTGGAAATGGTTTTTTTGAGACACTTTCTCACTGTAGTGTCTGTCAGCGGAGTCACGATTGGGGCGGAAGCAATAAACAGCGCTAAATGGAAGATGAGAGAATCTTCTCACTGCAGTCAACTTTTTTTTTTACCAGGAGAAAATTTTAACTAGTTGTATTTACAAATTGAGGTGTATCAGAAAATCTCTGGACAAAAATCTTATTTAACCTTTTGGTTCTTAGAAATGTCCACAGCAGAGCATAGTTTCCAAGAATCGTTTGGGAAGCTGGAATGGAAGCCATCTTTTGAAGAATCCTCCCAATCTCCTTTTAAGTTAAGGCACATTCTCTCCAGAATCCTTCTCCGCTTGTCAAGCTTCAAAACTCTGCCCCGACTCCTTTTGGACCCACTGAACAAAGCATACACCCCCCCCCCCCCCACCCCAGATCAAGCCAATGAGTCTCTGCGAACTCACAAAGACCTCTAATAACTCCACCAAACTTCTACGCAGACACAGATGCTTAGGGTTTGATCCTGTTAACTGTTGGAAAGAAGCCATTTCATGAATACGGTGTCTTTCCTCAAGCTGCTTATTTCTGTTGGTGTTGCTTTGGACTCTTGACCTACACTTGTTTAGAAATTGGGTTTGCTGTTGTTAAAAAAATGTAATAGTCTTCAAGTAATCCTAGTCTTTCCCTACTTTGGTTTTCAAAGAGTTAATTGCAGATGTAAGTATAGGGAAGCGAAGTGGAGATTAAACAGACTCTGTGTTCACAGAAACTCAAAGGCCTTGCCCGGTTCTCCAGTCCCCCTCCTCCAAGGACAAGGACATGAGTGACTTTTTAGTGCAAAAACTCTTTCTCAGCTAAAGCACCATTTCCAGTGCTATCAGGCTTTGTACCTCCCTTTCCCTCCCACCCACCTAACCCTCCCTATTATCCACCACCATTTCACCCAAAACCCTACAAACACAGCTAGCATTATCTTTGCTAGGAAACGAACAAGCTGCAGCAACACATTTTACAATAAAACGAAAGAAAGCATTGTAAATTTGAAACTCTCACACTTAATATCACAGAAAAAAAAAACGACAGACAGAAAGGGAACTCAAGTAGGCTTTTCCACAACAATTCCACTCCAACTTCTGCTTCTATAGGCTAATGACAGAGAATCAATTCGGGCCGTGGCGTAGGTACAAATACATCCCAGTAACAAATCCAAAAGCTACCGTGAACTTCGTATGGGAATAAGCGCAGGCGATGAGTGAACAATTGATAAGAGATGGTCTAGGTCAATGTGTTACCACACACCCCTGCAGGCATGTGATGTATTATTAACTGAGCGTTTTGGGGTGTGAAAAACACAAGCTCGCATGCTGGAATTTCCAGAAGGACTAATTCTGCGGTGTCGTCCAGTCAGACCAAATCTTTTTTCGTAACGTACAGTAGTGTGATGCTTAGGGTGTGGCCTTCAACAACAAATTTAAAGTGAACACTACACTTGACCAGCAACACTCAACGTATCACAACGCACTGACAGAAACTAAATAGGAGGAGTATGCAGTTGTAGGTAATTATCAGAAATCCCTGCAGATGCTTCCACATCTTTACTCTCTTCTGTATTAAGACAAAATAGAGAACTTTTTGAATCAACTTTAAGTGCATATAATGTATATCTCCATTACTATTCAAATCGATCGAAACTCTCACCCTTTTCTTTCTCTTTCGCGACTGCACTTTTTTGGCAGCTCGGTGTCAAGACCTAAACAAAATGAACGCTTACGAACAAGCCAAAATAATAATTACCAACAAAAAAATACAAGTATTACCACTTGAATGGGCCTTTTTGCTCTTTTGTTTAAAAGTACCCGTTTCTTTTGACTAAAAAGTGCCCCTCTCAGTAACAAAGTGCATTCAAATCTTGCTTCTTTCTTTTTAAGGTGCAAAAGGCCGATAAACAGGGTACAGCACTGCAGAAGGAACAATGCCACAAAATTACATCCTCTCATTCAGCCTGAAACAAAACTCTGCATCCATAGCTGTAACCACAGCCACTGTATACAATGAGATCCACTTGAAAGATTAAGCAAGGAACTGCTTTTCGAATGAAAACGTTCTTTCAGATGTGCCACTTCATCGTTTATAAAAGGCTCTGCCTTAGTCAAGTCTTGTCCTCATACGTGCTTTTTTTAAAACAAGAGTCCTAACTTAACCAAAGCACCCACTCTGCTGGATTTTGGGGAGAGCCTGTCTCAACGTGCCCACAAAGTGCCTGCTGACGCTCCAGGCCCCTCTCAGTGAGTCATCCTGCTCTGATGTGGCCATAGGACGTTGCTGCACCCTCTCTCTCCAGCTCAAGGAAGCACATATTACTTTAAAATAAAGATCTCAGTTTTCAGGACACTTTTTCAAACTTGGGCCAGTCATTTGCATTGTAAAAAAGGCGATAAAGTTCGTATAACTGCTCCCACATTTTGTATCTATATACATTGCATTCATTAATGGCTCACTAAAAACTAGACCCTCCCTCTTACTCAGCTACAGCTGTGTGCTTATTTGGAATTGGACATTAATTTATTGCTCATCTTATCACTCAGGTTCTTTTTTCCCTGTGGTCCCTTGGGCAAAGAATTTGAATAAGCACTTTGTATCTCCCCGACCCAAACTGCCTCCATAAACAGATATTTCTCTCTCTCTGTTGGATATCTTTAGTAAAGCTGTGCAAATGCATAAAAAGGTGCTCGCTCTTTATCTCTCCTTCTGTCACTGAAACAAACAAACAAATAAAAGATTCCCTGCTTAAGTTGTTCACCAGCCGTTTGTATAACAGTGGTGCCCTCACTCATCTGTTGCATGCAGTTACGCTCTCCTGCAGAAACACTCTAAATGAAGCACATTTATCACAAATCATACTTTGGGCGGAAACTTCTGGGTTCCATTAAGTGCAGCTTAGGGAAAAAAAACGGGTTTCTCAATTAAAATGCTCGAAAATATCAAACAGCGTATTTCCCCCCGCGAACCTAACGCAGCGAGAAACCTGGAGTGAAGCTGAAGGAAGATGTAACCCTATCTATCTGCAATATATGTCTTATAAAGGGTCTCATAAGATTACAACCTAATATATACACACGTATACAAATGTAAAGTGTCAAGTACCCAAAATAGTCAACTCAAGGTCAAAAGAATAATCAGAAAGACAAAATATTAAGACAATCCCAAAAATAAGAGAGAATATAATGCAAGTAAGACTGCCAATAAGGAAAAGCAGGTCTGTGAGAGGTAAGATTTAACATGATTGTGCCCAGTGGCGATCAGATGAAGGTAGTGCTTTGGAAACACAGGACCTTATCCCTTGTCTTACCCTCTCCCTGCCAGAAACAAATTAACGAAATCTCCCCGTGTAGATTCAACTCAAAACGGTAACCTGTTACACCATGAAAGGATCAACATCTTTTATAGAGAAAGTAACACTTTAAATCAAACCCCTGTCCGATTCTTTCTGGAACATTTAGAAAAAAGGTGCTGCATCAGAATATTGCATATATTGCAATCTGAGACAATATATTTTTTATAGTGTATGTACATGTTGCATGTTGCATTAGAAAAAGAGATCTATCGGTTGCCTTGATCACATCTTAGACCGTTCGTAGCTAACCTGTTGAAGCAGCAGTCAGCCTGGTGTTTGACACCTTACTTTTTAAGACAAGGCCCTGTAGATGCAACCCAGAGATGAGGAACTTTTTTAAACTGCATAGTAGCTTTTTCTCGTACGCACATGGCTATGCCATTATGTTACAAAAACACCAACAAAAAGACCCAGAAAGATGGTGACAGCACGGGTGAGTGATTTGAAGTGCTCTTCGCTCTTCCAACAGACCAGTAACTTGGTGGTTAAGTCTCTATGCGGAATGCAGAAGCTAAAAAAGGAGGAAAAAGAAACTAGAAGATTAGATTTGCGTGACACCCTGATTTGGTTTTTTAAAGAGGACCATGTAGTTAAGGTTTTTTTTTGTTGTTTTTTTCTTATTTTTCTGTTCCATTCTTCCTCTTGTTTTTGAGTAAAGCCCTCTGATGGAGTTTGATTCATGTTGTCACGGAGTTCCTTTGTCCCGAGGTCAAATCTTCACTACCTTCCCCATCGGCAACTGGACTGTGCATTTGACTACCGTGATTTTCCTCCATGACCGGTGTTCCGGTGCCCATGTCCGGATGCCGCCGACCTTTCTCGATGTCTGCTTCTGGGCCATGAAGCTCCATAGGACCTTCCAGAAGCTCAGAATCTCGTATGCGTGGCTTGCGGCCTCGACGGGAAGGGATACCATTGCAGCCATCTTTCTTGAGATGACGGTGGAGGTGGTCCGAACGCACAAAGGTTTTAAAACAGCTGGAGCACTGGTATGGGCGCAAGCCTGTGTGTACACGCATGTGATTCTTCAGGTCGTAGTTGTGGGCAAAGGCGGCACCGCACTGAGTACACAGGTAAGGCTTCTCTCCCGTATGCTTGCGCATGTGAACCTTTAGCTTGTCCTGCCTGGAAATGAGAATACAAAAAACGTCAGATGAGCCGCTACACATGGGTTTGTGTGAATTAGACAAATGAACAGTAGCCCTTTGTTTTACAGTCCTGCTTTGCATGTGCTATGTACTTGTTTAAGTAATTTTAAAGACCCATGTCGTTAACTTATATTATCCTAAGTACAGGTAATTTCATGTACTGTAAAATCAAAGGCAGCCGAACTAACAATTACAGACTCAACAGCAATTCAAGGTTAGAAAATTAAGAAAACAATACTGAGACATATGAATACATGCTAACTTAATGCACTTATAATTCCTTAAAACACCCACTCCCAAAATACTTGATGTGCCAGAAAGACCATTTATGATAGTTGGGTGAGTCACTAACTACTGCCTGATGTTGAATTACAAGACACACCGGTAAGGTTGGCCACACAGATCATTAGCAAAAGCAAACATGAACACATATAATGTACAAACTGCATATAAACACATAAAATATAAGGTTTTAAATACACATGTCTGTCTGCTCTTGCATATCAATTACAATAAGCATTCACAAAAGGAGTGTGACCTCCTTATCTTTACTTTTAAGAGTAAAGTCAAGTTTATTTATCATTCTTTTGTGCTGTAGGCACCCAAGGGCATATGAGGAAAAGAGCCATAAAGCTCACAACTTTATCACCATAATTTCCTTTTAGGCCAGTGAGACACTGAAGAGCTCAATGTTCAATCATAGTGGGCCCTAAGTTTCTCAAAAGAGCCATTTAAAAATGGTGAACTTGTTATAAGAGCAAAATTGCTCTCGTTTTACAATGTAAAATCTTAGGAGTTCATCTGAGGAGAGCTTTTAGCTTCTGGGAAGAAGCCATTGCAAGATTGAAAATCAAAAGGTGTGCTGGGTTGAGGAACAGGTTTGGAAGAATGCGGTTTAACCTCTAATGTCTTTCCTCAATTGTCCTCCAACCATTTCAAAGTACCATTAACACTGTATAAAATTTGTAAACAAATTCTCCACTCTATATTTCTTAAATGTTAATCTAACAAAACAAAACGTTCTTGTTGGTCATCGGTTTATATACATTTCTGACTTCTGACACGCCACCTGAGGCAAACTGGTCTAAGTAGGCTTTCTTCAACAAGAGACAGCATACTGTCAAAGTGCATTGTTTTGGACCAATAAGGGAGCTACGTATAGTGTGGTGTCAAATGCAAGGTCCTCTGTTGTAAGACTCTGCTCTCAGCTTACCCTTCTCCGTCCCTCCCCCTAAGCTTGTGACCGGGGCAGAGTACAACTAAACAAACTAGGGTGGTTGACCCATCCAGAATACTGGAGACTTACTAAACACATTCGCACTCACATGCGTCCATCCACAGACACACACCCGAGTATGTAAACACAGACATGTGCACACATTGACGCCTACTTGTGTATTTAAACATGTTTGAATGCAGTCTTACTCTCAAAATTGCTCATCTTTCCTTTACTTTCACATACATTCACCAATTACGAATGGTATACACATACACGCTTGTTAGAAAACGTGTTTTCACACACATACACACAATGTAACAGAGTGGGGCACAGAGAGATGAATTATTTACAAGATAGGATTGATTTATTGCAGTGAGAGAAACGCACTCTTAAACCTGATCAAACAGGATTAAGATTACAGTACCCCTTCCCAATAGGTGGCGTATTTAGGTGGCAAATTTAGATCCATCTCTACGCAAATAGAGTACTGGATATTTTTGGCGCAGTGTCTATTTCCAATGCGTGCCTCCTGATTAATTCATTAAGGTGATGGTTTCATGGAAGAGGTGATGCCCTTAAGTGCAGGGTAAGCCATCCTAGCAGTTCGCTAACAGAGATTCAGGCAGCATTTTTCAAAAGCCATTTGTTTGAAAGAGGGGCTGTATGTGCCAGGGGCAATAATCAACGTAACACCCAGGGTCACAAGTTCAGCTGACTCACTGGCGTAGATAGGCCACCGTGCTGTAATCCCTTTCAATATCGGCATAGAGAGTTTTATAACAGCCTCATCCCTGATAACGGTAGACCAGGCTGTGCTACCACAACCCACTTTTATTGGACCCCCCTTGTTAAAATTCCAGGACTTTGTCATGCAGCTTTTCTGTCAACATAAAACACATCTTTATGGCTTACTGTGCTCTCTTTAGTTTACTGAATACCCGACCATTTCAATTTGATAGAACACAAGATGCTAAAGTGTATTAAACTCTCAAAAGACAAAACCAGAATGACAAAAAACCTGGCGTACCTGGTGAATCGCACTTTGCAGATGGCGCACTCGTAGGGCTTTTCTCCTGTGTGTGTACGGATGTGGCGTGGAAGCTTGCCTGCACCTTGGATGACCTTGGAGCAGATAGGGCACTTCTGGAAGGCCTTAGAGCGCATCTTCCTCTCACTGCTGTTACCCCCTCCAGTCGCTTGGTTTCCACCTCCGTTGCCCCTTAATGACCACAGTGGTAGCAAACTTGGAGACATGGGGGCACTGGTGGCTTCCTCATGCTGGACACTATTAAAGTACTTCAAGTAAAACTCCACATCTTGCTCTTCACCCTCTGGCCCATCCTCCTCACCCCCCCCACCTGTCGTGGCCTGTTTCCGCTCTAAGGAGTCCATCATCTGTTGTAGCAAAGCACTGGCTGGGCCTTGCTCGTGCTCCCGCTCACCTGTCCCCTCCACCTCTCTCTCGGATTTGGGCTCTGTCTGATGGAGGTAGTAATGTCCATTCTGAGTAGGAGCATAAAGGGACATCATAGCCTCTGCACTTTTCCCTCGAGCTAGAACTGAAGGTCCATCCTGGCACTCCTCATCCACATTCTCGTCTTCGGGGTCACGAGGCGGCTGTGATAGGGCTTGGGCCAGTGAGGAGTAGTAGTCAGCAGTGCCGATGGGCGTGCCATTGCTGTCAGCGCCATTGCGTTGGCTAAAGTGCAGGTGTGCGGGCAGGTCCCTGAGCTCTGGCGTGCTGCAGCTGCTACCCCAATGCGCCCCCCTCTGGAAGAACTCCAAGTACTCACGGGCACGCAGCCGGATGCCCTGCTCTTTTCCATTCTTACCTCGCTCCTCCTCTTCCTGGTCTTCTTCTTGCTCACTGCCCGCCTACAGAAAGAAATAGGACTACGTCATCATGTAGCTGCGAAATATTAATTAGGCAAATTGCAAAAAAAAAAAAAAAAAAAAAAAAAAAAAAAAAAAAAAACACGTTACCCACCGGCGGGGAGAGCACTTTGGTGTCCAGCAGGTGTGTGCAGACGTCTTGGACGGGTGAAATCTCCAGCACACGGGCAGCACTTAAGATGTCAACCACACTATTGCGGCTGACTGTGAGTGTGGCCGTGTAAGCAAAGTCCAAGAGGGCGGCCAGCGCCTCAGGCCGCACAAAGTCCAGCGCATAGACTTTCTGGCGGTCAGCAGCCAGGCCCGAGGTGAAAAGCTTGTGGAAGTAGGTGCTGCAGGAAGCCAACACGGAGCGGTGGGCAGGGAATTCTCTTTCTTGAGCCACTAGTAGCACATCACACAGCAGCCCACTCAACCGTTGCCGGTTGAGACTGCCCAGCAGGTCAGCACTATGCTCGGGGAATGGGATGCCCACTGGTCCTTCTTCTACCTCGCCTGCTCCCCCACAGGCCCTTGCCTCACGTCTTCCCCGCCCACCTGCTCCCGACGACATTTTCCACCAGCCTGCCGCCGAGCCGCCAATCGCAGCCGCCACCCGTCCGTCCGTCCTGCCGTCTGTCCGTCTGCCTGTCTAAGAATGTTAAAGGAACAATAACAGTAACTAATCATAAAGTGACAAAGGTTAAAAGAAACATTACTGATGCTCAATTGAAGCAAAATATTTGACATAAAACTGCTTCAAAGTAGAAAGATTTGAATCTGAATCTTTCTCACAAATGAACAACTGAAGAGCTCAATTCATGCTCCTGCTTAATACTATACTATGCTTAATACTGTAGTATACTAATACTTTATGTTAGGACCATATATATGCTGTCTATTCTCTTTGTACTATTGACATGCAGGGAAGCATTGCCAAGCCCCACATGCAAATGAAGCAGAGAGGCTAACAGATAGGGCCCAAATGTTTGCTACGATACGAAAGACCACTGGTAACCACAAATGGACGCATCAAGTTATACAAGGATATTGCGACATGTCATGACTTAAAATACACAATGTGCTGATTGTAAGACTTATTTTAAAGTCTGTATGGAATTGGTGTAACTGTTGAAATGAAGAAAATGTATCAGTTATCCATTTGATAACATTTTTTAACACCATGCACTACTATATAACAGATCACCACCTCAGCCCACTATTAAAAACGTTGCCTATCCTTATTTATGATCCCAATAGTTTTGCTTTAAAGTTGTCTTTATAACAATCTACAAGTCATGTACAACATCTGGTGATGCTGTCAAAAAGATGTTGACTAACTTGTGGCAGTTGACACCTTAATCTGTCTTAAAAAGCACTCTAAACAGCCTTCTAGTTTACAGCAATCAGTTCAGGGTGTTAACTGAATTAAAATGTAGCAGCATGTCAGAGGGTGGCAAGCCTGCTGTCATGATGGCAGTGGAAAAGGAGAATCTGTACTGTGCAGCTTTGCTGGGGTGGGGGAGTGCACAGCACATAGAATAGGGCTGGGCACTATGTGCACTGAATTGCGTGTCAGTTGGCTTCTAGGGAAGGGGGTGGGGGCAGGGGGTTGCCGGCTAAAGGCCCGAGTGGAAAAAAAAAAAATCCAGTAGAGGAGGAGGAAGAGTAGGAGGACACACGCAGGGCTGCAAGGGAACAGTATTAAATAGGGAGGTTGTCAATCCGGTCTGAGCCGGTTACCCCACCCTGCACTGTGTGCCAAGTTTCAGGAAAGGCCTGTCCCCTTGATCACGTGTGGGGGGAGATTAAAATGATCGACCGCAGTACAGGCGAGGGTAGAGGGAGGGGGGCTCTGAAAGGCAACCCTCCTTGATTTGTCCATTGGCAAACACACGCTTACGCGTGAACACCAAACAGCCTAACTACCCCCCGCCCCTCCATCTGGCAGAGTGACCCAGCAGGGGGTGAGGCCACAGGGGGATTATACTCAATAAGAGCAATGGATTCAAATGACATTCCTTCAGATCAAGCCCCTTGGTATGTATGCAAGACCTGCTCGACCTGGCTGCTTGCTCTCTCTCTCTCACGCTTACACAAGGCTACCTTCCCACACCTTGAGAGCTGGCAACAAGGCAGGTCACACCATTGGTGTAGCAATTGAGCGGCAGTGGGAAGCTAAAACTCAGCAGCAAATTCAACCCCCACGACTAGTCTTGTGTGCATTATTACTGTGGATGACATTCAGGCTCACCTTTTTTGCCATTTGACTTTAGCAAACACAGTTAAAGTGTTCAGTGTCGGAATATTATGAAAATACCATAATCTAGGGCACATATGCACTACACAATTCTATATAGCACAGTTGAAAGAAGCCATTCCAATAATAGTCCCCCACTGGACCATGTCTTGACTTGTTTAAGTTAGATGGTAATGCCCATAAGCCAATGGCTTAAGCCCTTCTTCTTCTGTCTTTCCCTTCACCTTTGAGCCAAGTGATGGGCACCTGTAGGGTGTTATCTCTCTGATAACCCCCACCCCACCTGCTTGACTAACAGGTGCATTCTATCTCATTGCTTTATTGCAGAGAATTTGAATAAGTTAAGGTAGAAGCCAGGCTGGAAGTTGGGATAGACAACAAGTGTTTCCAGGTATGGTTCGTCATTAAGTACAATTTTATTTTAAAAGGGATAGTAATGTATTTTGCCCCAAACCCTAAACAGACTAAGACTATCGACATAATTCGAAAATTCAGATTTGACTATGAAAATCCTTAGTCAGGGACACCCCTACACTAAAATATACCTTTTCAGATCAGACAATTTACCTTGATTCACAAGGAACCTGAGCCACATCTGGAAAAAAAAAAACCTAACAAAAACATGAATTTCAGACAAAGGGAGCAAGAGTAGATTTGCTATGATAAGGGAGTTTATTAAAAGGGACACCAAATGTCATCTCTCCGCACTTCAGCTTGTGGGTGATAGCAAGGCCACCAGTTAAGCAGCATCTATGTCCCCGAATAAACCCAGGGCAAAGCTGAAAGAAAGAGGAAACAGTGCAAACAAACCTGATCCTGACACCTTCTCAGGGCTCCCAACATTCTTCATCACTTATTCATGGCTATGGGTGACAGGGACAGCGTGCAACGGCCCCAACGTCTCATTTCAGACCTCTTCTGATGGCCGCACGCACAGGCCTCAACTACTTTGCAAGTCAAACCACAAGTTACTGCGAATACTCATCCCACCCCAGCCCCCACCCTCCCCTTACAGCCCCTCCCAGCCAAAGTAAAGTGAGGCTATCGAAATAGATTTCAGAGACTGTCAAACTGTCTTAACGAGTATTTGAATTGCTTCAATGTATCTGTAAACTAAACAAGTTTAGAAGACCAACTAGCACATGACCTATTGGTATGAACGGTTACAATATAACTAGTTCAGAAATACTTCAGAATCATGTAATCAGTTGGAAATAACATTGCCAACGTAGTAAAAACGTTTTACAAGAATCATGAGGTAACTACTGTCAATCAAACTGTGTCAAGGCTATTAATGCGTTCGGTGATTAAGTTCTTAGAATGCAGCTTCTTCTCTTCTCAACTAACTAAAACAATGCTAATCCAGCAAAATGCACCAAACTGTAAATTTACTTGCTCATTATATGAACCGAAAACTGACACCTCAGAGCGAAACATCTTAGGCAAGCACATGCCACACATTCCAGGAACACACATTGACTTGTGACATAAACCAAAACAAGCAGCCGGGCTTTACAGAAACACTTAGGTGTCTTTCTATTAATTTTCGTTCTTTGTCAATCACACCTTTCACTGTGCATTTCACAAGAACTTAGGAATCCTTCGAAAGGATTAATGACAAACATACGACTTATGTACACAGAGCATCCCTAGCTAGAGTGTGCGTTTGTGTGATTAGCTACACTAGACTAGGTTGACAGGGTTCAAGGTCAAAGCAGAGAGGATATTACCGGATAATCGTAAACAGTATGGAGAGGGGCTGACCGGTTCCAAGAAGAACCGGATTTTGAGCAAGGCCCTGCAAATGAGTCACTCCTGCCAGCACTGGTTAGGGAAGCATGATTGGTCGCAAAAAAGTGTAAGCAGGAAGTGGGCGAACAACTGATAAAACTGGAGTTGTAGTGCAGGGCCGTTTCACTCAAGATATGTCAGTAGGCTGCCAAAAATCCAGACTTGTATTCACAATGCCCCCCAAAAGGTATTGGGTGAGGCTGCTAGAAACAAGTGCACACTAGTGCAGTTCTTTATTCACCTCACTTTAGTTGCTGGAACCTTCTGAAGGCACAAAATTACGTCCCTCTTTGAGGGAAAATCCTACATCATAGGGTCAATAGTACAAGCGAACTACATACTCTTTATGGTGAGAAATTGATGGTCTTTGCTGCAGAAGTATGTGAGATGGGAAAAGAGCATACAGCAAATAGTAGCGCAGATAAGGCAAGAAACTCCGCTTCAAAAGCAACAACGTGTCTACAATCTTTCTAGACCAGCAGCAGCTTTGTTAGAGTTCCATGTTAGAATGAAGCCCACGTGTGAAAATGCCACGACGCCCCCTCATAGTTTGACCAAACTTTTCCAGGCCTAACTCCCTGCATCTGTCTTTGAGCTGCCCACAACTTCGGAGTCTTTCGGACAAACTGCGGCTGGGCCAGGAAATAAGGAAAGAGCAAAAAAACCAACACATGAAACAAAAACAAGATTGAGTAATGGCGGCTCCAGCCCTTCCAGTGCCCTTGCGCTCAGGCCACAGTCTATGTGTCGAGCTCCTTTTGCTGCGGCAGCCTGGAGTTGGGGCGGAAGAAGACTTCCTGCGTGACTCTGGTGATGGTGTAACAGAACCCGCTCTGTTATCAGATGACCAGCTCTCCCAGACACTGCACTGCACACTCCACCACCAGTCCACCACAGCTTCCACTTCCCTCTTCTGCCTCTGCTGAGGCGGTAAAAAGACATGACAACCCACCCAGGACTTTCTGTTTCAGCTCTACCTCCCAGCATATCTCTGAACGATCGCGCTAAGGTAAGTATGTCAAGGACTCCTCCACCCGCTGGAGGTCGAGCTCCACAATAGCGAATGGGGGCGAGAGCATAAACTTACAGCAATTGGATTCCACATTACTGTCAAGGAAACCAAGAAGAAGGCCTCAGTCATGTCGACAGACTCTCAGCAGATAAGAACAAGTGGAAGAAGGCCCTTTAAAGAGTGCAATGAGAGAATAATGAGATGAGCTCTCTGATTACCGATAGTGATGCTAGCTTGCAGCAGCCCATCTCCCAGCATCAGTCTTTATTTGATCAATTCAAAAATGTTTCACAAACTTCCCCCATCCCCCAGACTTTATAAATCTGTTTGGAGAACCAATTCAAAGTGTATTCAAGAAGCTCAGAGATTACTTTTGCATTAGAATGAAACATTTTAGCACAAAAAAAGCTGGTAATTTCTACTGACTTCAGTCCTGCACTGCACAAGGATGCAAAAACAGTTGCTTTATATGTCTTCACAAAAGACCACGATTTTACATCACTTTTCAAAAAGATTGTGAAAGTTCAAATAAAATGTGCATTTCACAAGCATTTAAAAGCTAGACAGATATCTCATGCATGCAAGTGCAAATACAATTCTAGCAAACGTTAATAAACGTATAATTAACTGACTGAATAGTCAGTGTTTGCATTTAAGTTTATTAGCTAAAAAGCAAATAAAAATTCTGAACTCTTTCATCAATATAGCAAAACAAAACTCAATACAAAAGAAAAAAACGGTGTGTGTATCAGCATGGAGTTCACTCATACTCTACCTTACCTGTCATAAATGCTGACCTGAAACGACCCTGTCATGTAATTTAACTATGTACAGGGTTAACTGGTTTATGGTGGGTAAGAATCTCTTTGCCACTCAAACAAGCAAAAGACAATAAAGATCGGCCTCACCCCAGTGAGAAAAGGAGCCTTGTCTGTGCATTATTCAGACACTGGGCGTCATCTGTGAATAAAAATACCCCTTGCGTCCTCCCTGTACCCGCACTAGTGAAAACGAGTTGAGCAAGTATGGGTTGGAAATGATCTACATACATCTTTGAATAAAAAAAAAAGAGAGAGGGAAAGAGACTGCAGCTTCCTGCAACGCCTCTGAGTCCAGGACAAACGTGTAGTTTTCTCATTTGACAAGTCACAAGACCCTGTTAAAGACCCTTACACCAAGGGAGAAGATGTTGATGTGCCTTACGGCACCACAGCTATAAAAAAGAATGAGGGAGCAGAGAAGCCTACAGCGAATCTGCCAAGAGAAGAGGAAAAACTTTCCAAAGTCCCAAGGTTCTTAGAGATCTCAATGAGTGATGATGTGAAT
This sequence comes from Enteromius fasciolatus, assembly GCA_032361145.1. Lineage (NCBI taxonomy): Eukaryota > Metazoa > Chordata > Actinopteri > Cypriniformes > Cyprinidae > Enteromius > Enteromius fasciolatus. The sequence continues at coordinate 6,983,087 of JAUMHR010000082.1, forward strand.
TTGACTTTATTTGAAACCATTATTTGAGTCCACCCTACATTATGACCAAAATTAAACGAATCTGCTTGAAAATATATATTTTTATTATTAAATGTCAATTTGTAACAGTCAGACCCGATATAAATAAGAATCACAAAGACACCCTTCAGTTAAGAAAGTACTTGGAAAGTGAAACTCGCTGCATAGAAGCTCACCAAGTCATACCTTAATACAGCAGGCCTCCGTTTTCCATCTCTATGCCATCTGCAAGTGGGTCAAGCGCTCTGAACTTAATCAAGCCAAGTCCCTCTCTTTCCCCTTTTAAGATTCCATTATTTCTCTTCTAGCTTGCCTTTCCCGTCTCGGACACCAGAGAGAGTGAGAGTGCATTTGGAGCTTACCGGCCGGCCAGAATTTTGTTTCCCTGTGGGTCAGCTCAACTGCCTGCCTGCCTCTGTGCCTGGGCAGGGCTCTCTGGTCTGGAGCAACTGCAGACAGGAAACTTCCGAATGGCCCTAGTTACACAGGCAAGCCCTTGCCTGATCCCACACAGGCGGACACCTACTAACTCCCCCACTCTATTTTCAGCCCACTGCTCTGGCTTCACTTCCCCCTCTGCGATTGGTTTGTCCGCTCCTCAATCACCACACCTCCCCACTAGGATAGGCTACCAGCTGTTCCCTTTCCTGTATGGCCAAGGGCAGGGCACTCTGGGAAGCGCAGTCCTTAAGCATGACTTCACCTGCTTCTAGGCCACTGCTAAGAACTACAAGTCCCAAACTGTTTGCTGATGCCACCCCCACATCTAAGAGCTTGCTTCAACGTAAGCATTCAGAGCTGAATTATACACTACCGTGTGCTGCTAGCAGGATGCCAGGTATTAAAAGTACAGACCAGCCAACAAGCAGTGCCAAGCGCTGTACGTATGAGAAAAGACAAAAGGGATCCAAACTGTGTAGAACTTCAATACAACAAATTTATATCGTCTCCCTACATCATCTGACACATTCAGCACTCTTGACCCAAATGAGACTTTTTTCTGACCTAAAATATTCCATCGTAGAAGTAACCAGTGTAAATGCAATTTGAGACGGAAAGAAAAAGGGCAAAGGTGCATGCACAAGTTATCAAAGTCTGTTCCTTAATGAATGACAACAAAGGTTTTAAAAAAAAAACGACCCCAGTGCGTAGCACTGTACCTTGTCCTGTGGAATTATTTTTGGTTCCTTCCTACTACGTTCTCCTCTTGTCTAACCTCCGACAAACACACCCCTTAAGGGCTACCTCCAAAACAACAACAAAAAAAGTTAACAACGGGAAAAAAAAAGAAAGTTCAATAAAGCAATGCCAGTGAAGCGAAGGTTTACCAAATCAGTGACTCGGAAGAGCAAAGAAAAAGAGGAATAATTCCTCACTGGCACTAGAGCCCCCTCCTACCCCCCACACACATACTCTCTCTCTCTCCTCTCTGTCCCCCTCCCTCATTCCTTCCTCCTCAGCCTTGCTCCCTTCAGTCGATAGGCCCTGGGCAGACGACACGGGGGACAAGCAGGGGGAAGCGAGCTCACCTGCGATGGCCGTGGCGGTGCTTGTTATGGGTTAGCTCTTCCCTCCTCTTCTCTCCTCCTCTGTGGAGCTCTCTCTCTCTTAGCTGTCCCTGCTGTTCAAAGCTCTGTATGCGCTAACCAAGCACCAGCAGATCAACTCAATTCCCTTCCTGGTTTCTGGAGGGCAAAAAGGTCCCTCCCTTTCTCTCTCTCTCTCGCTCTCCCTCTCTCTTAAAGAAACAGCATTCCCCCATGCTGTTCTGCTCTGCTCCTCTCTGGGGAATACAGTAAAAGGTTGTTATCATGCCACAGTGGCTACCATCACTCATGACATGAACACAAACAGTGGAGTTCACAAAGATGTCGCTGGTAAAACCGGCTTGTATTTGTAAGTTGTTTGCAGGGGTGTTGCACGTGTACTTTGGGTTAGCGTGTGCGCCAAAATAATGAGAGTTAACCGTCCTTCTTTCTCCCCTGTGTGAGCGAATGCAGTCGCACCCACCCATCCCATTGCCTGAGGTCATGGAGTCCCACCCCAGAACAAGCTATGGCACATTCCAGGACACTCAGGGTCTGCCAGCAGACACCCCCCGCAATACATATACACGCACCCTCCACTGTATCAAACTAATACAGCTCATAGATTGTACCCTACACTCAAGGGGTCTTCAGACTCAAGCGACAGTATTCACTGCTTCACCTTTTTCGACACGTCTTCCTTCTTTACATGTAACAACCGAACCCTCCAAAACATAATTAAAAGTAAGTAACCAAACATGTACTGCAGTTCTCCATACTCACCAAAATCATGCTGAGAGAAGCGGTAAGTGCAGTCGGCCAGCGGGACAGACATGGATTATCCTCCACCACTTAAGAGACCCGTTCGCCGCCTTACCTGCTGCTGGACTGAAAGTTCTCATAAACAGGAGGAGCAGTACATGACCTCTCATGGAGTGACTGTACAATTGAGTACTCTCCCGTAAAACAGGGAGTGGACGTAGAGGAGCGTAATTGTGTATGACACCGAGTTGTGCTTAAATGCTGAAGTATTAAGTAGGAGACAAACATGATGAACTAACACACAGCAGACATAAAGGGCAGTGTAACCAGGACACTTAAAATGGATTCATAAGCTGTAAAGGTGCATTTCAAATGACAAAATTAATATTTTTGCACATTTTCAGAAACTTTTGCCAAAGTTTTTTTTGATAAAATAAAGTTGAAGCATTGACTAAATTTTTTTTTTCTTATGTTACCTGTATTACCCCTGACTTAATAAAACATCATATATACAATTTTTTTTTCTGATGACCTATTTTTAATATATGCCTTATATTTCACATTTTCAATGATGTAAAAAAAAAACAACAAAAAAAAAAAAACATTCTAAATTCAATTTTTAAATATGACCTAAAACATCGAGAACAACAATCAAGCCAAATAATCATTCACAAATAAGTTTTATTTTTTATATTAGAACTGTATTCAACACATTCCATATGGTAATAAAATGACTTATATCCTCTTTACTAAACTAGTCCAAAAACAAACAAATAATAAAATAAAATGCTATTTTAAGACTGAAAACAGTACCATTTGTACTGTACATATATTTTATACACGTGTGGCGATGCATTCACTTGGTCGGAGCTGAATGCCAGTGTGTAATACAGTTTCAATGTTACTGAAAGTACTAAAGAAAGAGAGAGAGAAAAAAAAGCTATTTAGAGCAAGTGGGCTTTAGCCACACTTCACAACGCCCATCTGTAACACCCGTGTATTTATAAGAACTACTAATACAGCAATATCTGCTGAGGTTCATTTATTCTGCATAGCACTGTACATGGTGGCCTGAGACGTTACTTTGTACTTTATATACCACTGAAGACCAGACTACGAGTGTACCTGTTGTGGTATTGGTTGAAATAACTTTGATGTGTTTAAATTCATCGGGCCTCTTGTAAAAGCACTGAAGATAGATGCAACCCTGGTTGTACATAAACTTGAAATCAAAAGCAAGACCTTTTAGGTTTCATTTAAAAATAAACACTGAAGCATAATTTATAAACAATAATTCTCCCCAAATATACCCTTCTGAAGTTGATGAAGTTAGATTAGGTAAGAAAACCACAAAAAAAAAAAAAATGATTTATGAATACTAAATGACTGCTCTTTTCCACAGGTACAGCATTAGGACAAAGGGCATCTGATACAGGAACTCTAATTTTGCTTATTGTTTCTTTTTGCTAATGTGTGCAAACTTACAGCATAGCCATTGGTTGGCATGATGGAGTACTTGGCTGTGTGCTAGCAGTGCTACCTGTGATGCACAAGCTAAACAACTGTAAGTATGCACTTGAGCGTTGCCGATTTGGCCAACTTGCATTTATAATCATCTTTTAAATAAAACAATCTATTATTATCCATAGTAGCCCTCTTTGGTTTTTTCTTTTGGATGCAAACGGCAGTTGATTCTCATTTAAACGTTTGCCTTTGAACCAAGCTATTAATTTTAACACAGTGTAACTGAATAGCGCTTTAGCAAAAAAAAAAAAAACCCCAAAAAAACACCCATAATATAATGAATTAATAAACCAACCACGAAAAATAAACAAACGCATCATAAAACTAATGAAATAGCTGTTACACAAAGAAAAATTACAGCCACTCCACTTAAGTGACTCTAATCTCCATATTCATTGAAATGACTGTGTTCCAACATCAGAAGCTCTTATAAAACATTGCCCCAGAACGCACCGTGGTGGAAGGGAAGAGCAAGCAGAGAACGGCAAAAGAGCGCACAGCGGTATTTCGGAGGCTTACAAGCATACAGGCCTGTGAGAGCAAAAAGGAGAGAAGTATAGCGGAGGATGAGGATGGCATGGGCGGCTACGCTGGGAGCCAGCGTTCATTCAGCACTGTGAGTGGGTGTGCTGGGTTGGTGAAGGCCCATGGTTTTACACAACCATCCAGCGAAATCCACCTCCTCAACCTCAGCCCGCTTGATGAACGTGTGGCCCTGCAAAAGAATATCAAATCGTTTTATTACTAATTATTTTTATTAAATATTACTTTTATTTTCAGTACATCCTACCTTGATTCTCACTATGTATGCATCGTAATTATTATTTCTGTAATGCGTTATGTTCTACAACGCATTGCGATATTCCTGCTGTGTGTACCCACCGTCAAGTACTATACTGAGTGTGACAGGGGGAAAAAATTCAAAACCAAGTTGTAAGTAGAGCTAATTGGTGAAGGAGCTAAAACCTGGATGTGTTGTCTCTCCAAAAAAACTCTCCAGTGTGTTTAAAGAGTTAAGAAACTTGTGTTTAAATTCACAAAAAAAGAAAAATTCTGCAATTAATTAAATTAAATCCCCTTACGCCGTTGCAAACCTGCAGGACATTCGTTCTTCTTCAGAACACTAATAAAAATATTTCTGATGAAATCTGAGAGCTTTCAAAGCCCAGAAAATCAGTATGGACTACATTAAAGCACTCCGTGTGACATCAGTGGTTCAAGCATAATGTTTTGAAGCTATGAGAATAATGTTTGTGCATAAAGAAAACTAAAATAATATTCGTGAACAATTTCCTCTCTTCTGTGTCAGTCTGTACCACGAAGTATGTGTGTGCATATAAAGTATTCTTCAACTTCATAAAATTATGGCTGAACCACTAACGTGACATGGACTATTTTAAAAATGTCCTTACTACGTTTCTGGGCCTCGAACTAAGTAGTTGTAGTTGTGTTGCTGTCTATGCAGGGTGAGAAAGCCAAACAAAGATCTTAAGGGTTTGAAACGATGCGAGGGTGAGTAATTAATGACAGAATTTGTATTTTTAACCATGTCATAAAAACTACATTTTAATCTACTATAATTGTAACTACACAGGGAATTGTACGTACCATTAGCATCTTAAGGTCAGCTCTGTCAGCAGGGTTTTTAATGAGGCTGTGAAAAACACAGAAAAACAATCAGTAAGATGAAATTAAATTCAGAATTTATGAAAACATTAGACCAGAAATCTAGAGGGAAGTGTAAGTATTTCTTTACAAGCAAAATATATGATTAAATATATATATTTATACACACACACACACATTTTATATATATATATATATATATATTAGTGGTGGGCCATTATCGGCGTTAACATGCTGCGTTAACGTGAGACTCTTATCATGCGATAAAGAAACATTGTTTATTATAGAGGTGAGAGGGTCTGTTTTATAGATCTGGGGGTCACAGAGATCACGCGCTCTGTATGCGTGCATTGCTATAGTCATTCAGATTGATTACAATTAATATAATCACAAATACCATGGTGAAGCTAAATGACTAGTTCAGCAAAACCATGTTAATGTGTGGTTACTTTAGTTCAACTATTAGGATTTTTATTTGTAGTAAACCCATGTTTTATTTTGATAATTAAAACATATGTAACCGAGTGCAGAAATGAACCCGAGTCTTACCTGATCCTGATATTACAATAGCCCTACATTAGTCTTAACAGTTTACGTGATCTGGCTCTTTATTTGTATTTATTTATTTCTTTGATAACTTTTTTAGTTAGATTTAAAGATCATTTAAAGAATTTAAATGAGCCATTTTAATCTAAATTAATCTAGATTAAAAAAAAAAAAATGTATCTATGCCCACCCCTAATATATATATATTAGGGCTGTCAAAAATAACGCGTTAATGGCGTTAATTACGTTTTGTCGTTAATTACGTTAATTTTTTAACGCATTTCACGCATGCGCAGTGTGACGAATTATTTGTCAGGAAAGTGG
>JAUMHR010000082.1:6993868-7006368 GCA_032361145.1 Enteromius fasciolatus
ACCGCACCAAGTAGGAAAACGAACTCTAGTGCGATTCAACCGAACTAAATGAGGCAGGTGTGAAAGCACCCTTAGACTTAATATTGTTTATAAATAATAGTGTTTATTAATTATTTTAAAAATTCAGTCTTAATGAGTGATAGAAGATGGCAAAGCACCACAATTAAATATATCTATAATAGGGCAATATGTCTATAACATAAATTGATTAAAAAAAAAAAATGGAATATGGCAGCAACAACAAATAGAGTTTAAAATAAAGACTGTTTCATGCATAAAAATTTTTTTAGCTCAGATTTGATTTGAACAGCAATTGCACCAGTAATTTTGTTAAAAGCAGCAAATCTGGAGAACATATCTAGTGATTAAATGTACAGCTTTAAACAAAGGCATCTGGCAAAAAAAAGTTTGAGTGTCAACACTTTTCAACCCTCAACAAGAAGCAGCGCCCTTACATTTAATACAATCAAAGAACACCTCCAAATTTCTGACCAACTAATCAATGTTGTGTCAATATGGTTCATTTGTCATCAATATCTAAACAGCATTATTTGACACGGATAAAACAGAGGAGACTTACAGCTATGCTAACTTTGCCCAAAACTTCTTCAGGTATTCTCCTGGCTTCCTTCAGCACTTGATCCAAAGAACCTCCATCCTGCGAACAAATAAATGTCAGGTTGCAGTATCACTTCTGCTATGAACTCCTGCTATAAGCCAACATTAGGACAACATTGATCCTACCATGTGCTCCATACAGATGCTGATTTCTCCATCGCTGTAAAAGGCGCCGTAAAACCCCACAATGTATGGCGAATTACACTCATGTAGGACCTGCAGCTCTCGTATGATCTGGTTCCTGATGGCTGGTTTGATTTCCAAATGAATAAGCTGGAGACAATACAGAAAGCCTTTCAGCACATCATGAGCCTGCTAGCAGCAGGTGCACAAGTCCGTTGATCGCTTACCTTCCTGGCCATGACCAGTCTTGAGGGTTTGTGACGGACTTTGTGGACCACCCCACCGTTACCTGCCCCAAGTTCACAGATGGGGTCAAAATCTTCATCTTTAAGCTCGCCCACTTGGGCTTTCTGGGTGAGGAAAGCTTCAAGCCGCTTCCTTTGCTGTTCATCCAAGTCCAGCTCCCCTAACTTCCTCTGCAAGGCCTCCAGGTTGGCCCTGAAGACAGGAAAAACGGTACCAGGTGAGTATGCAGGAAAGTAAACCAAAAAGTGTCAGATATAGTGAATTATATACTTACTCTGCTGCAGCATCTATGTTGGTTGACTGTCCCTCTCCTGTAGGGGTTATGATCAAGGGGACCGGTCTTCTTTTTGGTGCCATAGTTGACTGTTATCTGTTTCAAAGAGTACAACCAGGTTGTCTATGCTGACATCCAATCCTTCAAATTGCTACACAAAACCTAGCAGTTGTGCCTATAGAAGTTTCTGAGATTAGTAAGCCCCTAATTTCAACGCCCTGTCATGCCTCCAGAAGCTGTAACAGATAATATTTAGGTGTCTAGTGAACAGAGCGAGTGCCACAGGCGCAAAAGTGCAAGAAAAGCAGTTTATTTCAGCGCGTTCATCGCTGGATTGACTCGCGAGCGCTCCCACAGACAAAAGGCGGCAAAAGACAAGTCGGGCCTTTCGTTCGCTGCCACAGGACCGACCGCGAAACGCTGTCCGAAATTGTTTTGGCCCGGAGGACCCGCGAAAACAGAAGTTGAAATTTCCCCCAAGAAAAAAAGGAGGGGGAGGATTAAAAAAAAAAGTCCGGCCAGGAAGCCGCTATCCAACCAAGAGGAAGCGTTCACACGCTCTCGCGAGAACTGAGTTATCGCGAGCTTTGAATAAAGGATGTGTTCATTTGAATATGAACGACATCTAGTGGTGAACTGTCACATTTAAAGTACGGTCATGAGGAAAGTTGCACCAAAAACGCGTAATACAGTTTTCTGAACTATTTTAGCACCTCATGTCATATTTCTGAATAATAATATGATTGCGTAAGATGACTTTCCGCAGTGGGAGCTTCGTCAGTAAACTCTGGTAAGCTGTGCCGTTGACAGATAACTTGACAAGATGCTGTACCATACTGTAGTAAAAATATACATAAGAGAAAAAGTACCTTAGTTATAATCCTTTACTATTTTTAACAAAAGGTGGCCCCATGCAAATACCTCAGTGCACTATAAAGTAAACAAATCATCAATACTTTATTTGGTTACTTGTAATCAGTTTTACTGTAGTAAAATTAGCTGCAGTAATTACCCTGCTGAAAACCCCCCAGCATATGTTGGCTTGGTATGTTTTGATGCTGGGATGTTATTTTAAACTGGTCCTTTGCCAGCACGTGACCAGCATAAACCAGCATCCAAGTATCAAAACATACCTAACCAGAAGGGTATGGTGTCCTGGAAAACCATTATTGCATGTTTCTAAATAATCTGTGTTAAACCTATTCAATGGACCTAATTCCAAGATTTAAAAATCACTGGAAAGACATTTATTTTAAATCAGTTTAATTAATTGCACACATAATTGACAGGTGTTAGAGCTTTTACAGTTCAGACAGGGACAACTGATTTGCTCCTATTGTCAAATCCAACGTTGAGGACATCGTAGGTCACCAGTTTACAATTTCTTTCCTCTAGGAAGGGATGAGAGTAGCCAATAACAATGTATTTGTGCCCGCCCGCTGGAGCAACTGGAGGCAATTCAAAACTTGATAAAATATTATTACTTTTTATTGGCTTTTTAATATGAACATATAAAAAGACACAAACAAAACATTTACATCAAGAACTGCAAGCCACTGCCCATGCTGTCTTAAGCACTGTAATAAGAGGGGATGCCTCCATTCCCAAAAAAACCCACTTCAAACTCATCTGGCTGCACAGAGGCCGTCTTCACCTCTGAGCTGGAAATATATTGTCAATCACTATCGATTTAGCTTTTTATTGTAAGCAAATGTACACTTTATCCACATCTAATAGATCATTCTAGGAATCTAAAGATGGAAGTCTATTTAAGTTCCTTACCTTAAATGTGAAAAAAGATCAAATTTAGTGAAACGGTCAACTGTTTACTCTTTAAAACCATAAAGAAAAGGTGGAAAAATTGGGCTATCGTGAAGATAAGATGGAAGACCATGCTGACTCAAAGACGAACTTAAAATTACGAGTAATTTAACCCTTCATAGCGGTATTATTTTGCAAAATTCCCAACCACAGATAGGATACAGTACTGAGTATTCAAGTCAGAATTCAGGATTAGTTGAAAAAAAGGAAGGAAAAAATTAAAACTTTAAAATAACCACTAGTGAGCTTAGTACAGTGATTTTCTCTGGAGGACCACAAAATATGCTATAAACAGCAATATTTATATGCCTTGAAAAGTACATCTTAATTTCCAGATCAGAAACCTAGACCGGCCTACGCGACCTGATGGTGAAGGTGATATTGTACACGATGCAGGAACCTGGTTCGAGTGTCAAGTTTGACTGAGAAGAAAATGTAAAGACAAGTAGAACACGTCATCCCTGAGTCCTCCTCAACAGATCAGCCGTTTGGATGTGCCATGTGTGTTTGGTCGTTTAGCGGGAGTTTAATTCTTCCGAGGTTTAGGTCAAGTCTGCATAGTCCTGACTAAGCCCCCTTATGTTCGGACTGCTGCGAATGGCTGAATGTGCGCGTATAACAGCAGGCCGCGAGAGGACACAGCGTTATCTACCATCACAAAGCAACATGCTGGAAACTCATGAAAAATGCCTCATAAAATGCACAAAAAAAAAAACCTAAATTCAAATAAGAGGCAAAAACTGTTAAATCAATAAATACACGTTCTGGCTACAAATTAAAGAGCATGTAAGATTCGCGCCTGTTGCGAAGTCCGCAAAACAATATGCAAATATAAACACCACCTCAACGGCTGAAATTAACACAAACAACCTCCATACATAGGCTCAAACAAATCAGCCAAAAAACAAAACAAAAAGTGTTTTAATTTCAGGTATTTTGCCAATAGCGTCAGCTCCCCTTCTAGACCAATCTAATAATTTACTACAGTTGTGTCTAAAAGAAACCCAAAACAACTCTCTGTCCTCTCCTCCACCTGATTTATCGCTCTGCCTTTGTGTAGTCATGACTTCAGCAGCCTTGTACAGACCAAAACGACTGAAAGAAAGCAATAAATGACATTGAAACCTGCAATTTTCTATTAAAATGTTCAGAAATAATACATTAACAACATTACATAAACTATCATACAGTATTTACTCGCAGACAAGCATTGTTCTCTCTGAACCGAGTGTCGATTAGCGGACTACATTCAGTCAGTACACACGAGTTGACCGACAGACTTGACCGGAAACTCTTTGCTCGAGTCAGAATCGTTTTTAATATATGATGCCTAAAAGGGCAAGCACAAAATAATGAGCAATGCATTATGCCTCTCCAGTGTTGCTGCACATGAAAAACAAAAGGGATTGAAAACCAACCAAACAAACAAAAAAAAACCTCTGGTCAAGTTCGCTGTTAGACTGAGGTAGTCAACTTCTGTGGACAAAAAAAAAAATAAAAAATGAGAGCGATGGAACTCATCAGTGATGTCTCCAAATCACATTAAAAGCATTAACATCCTATGTGGAGGACTAATAGAAGCGCCTCTAAATAGGTTGTAAATGGTTGGATGATCTCAACCCGAAGGAATGAAGGTTTTAAGAAACTGTGGCTTGTCTCACAATGTTTTGAAGGCCTGAACGGCTCCGTATAAAACGAAAACTGGCAAGATCTTAAATGCTCGGGATGGTTAAACCTGTCAGAACACAAAGTGGAGAGGAAGTCGAGGACGATAGAGCAGAACTGAAGGTGGTGTTACTCTTCCATGGTCTTTAAAGGGAGAATACAGTATTAAGATGCAGTGAATTATTGGGAATGGCTTTACGGGGCATTTACGAGTTTGTCAATGCGATGCCCGACTGCTCCAGAGGTCAGCAGCGCATTTCTGTGTGCGTGCATGAGTGTGTATGTGTTTGGGAGAGGACATGGGGACACGTATCTTGACTTTCCAAGGCTCAGATCCCATCTACAACCCACCCCCTCCCCCCAACAAGTCTTAGTGTCCTGCCGGCCTCAGTATGCGGTGACCAGGTCTTTGTCATAATCATATCTGCCCCGTTTAGGGGCGGGGCTGTCCTGGCTGTCATCCGTGTCCTCGCTGTCTTCGGCTCCGCCCCCTCCTTCTTCGTCCGACGAGTCGTCCAGAGTCAGATCCACCACGGCTCCGCCTCCCGACCCGGTACTGGTGCCGCCGGTTCCTGCCGACGCACCACCCGATCCAGACTTCCCTGTCTGGTTTGTGCCGCTGTGTGCTGGGGAGTGGCCGTTCGCCTCAGGAACACCTTGGATGAGAGTTAAGGCTCATTATTTCCCAATAAATACTTACAAATATGCAACGTTATGCAAGCTAAGTAGCACAGGTATATTTGTAGCAATAGCCAAACACACATTGTATGCTGGCATACACGTTACTCAGAGGTTCCTTGTTAAGTAAAGATTAGCCTTTGTATTGTTAGTAAATATGTCCTATCCTAACAAACCATACATCAGTTTATACAGCTTTCAGATTATTGGTTTTGTGGTCCAAGGTCACATTTAAGGAGGAAGAAAACCTCCTTACATATATCCACCACAGGATAGTCAGGTGTGCAGCTGTTTTCCCGCTCTCTTTCCCTCTCTTTGTCGTCCCTGATTGGCCTCCATGAGCCGTCAGTCAAATACTCGATCTCCTCTACATCCTCCGGCGTCTCTTTAAGAATCTCGGACAGCAACCTGCAATGAGTCACAGCGTTCAGTGAGTCTTACCGGCAGAGTCTCTTAGAAGAAAGTGATCTAAGTAACTGTGCGTACCCGTCAATAGTTAGAAGCTCGAAGGGTGCAGGTTTGTCGCATACAGGGCAGGTCCATGTGGGTTTCTTTTCATTCATTTGCAGGAAAAAGACAGCATCGAAACACTGCAGGTGGGCGCAGGTGAGCACTCGACATGGCACTCCAAGTCTCATCTTTACCAGCTGCAATGAAAAGACACTTATTAGTTCCATATCTGGGAAGAGTCCACATAAAAGACAAAAACAAGATACTTACAGGACAGATGAGGGACACTCGCAGGCCTGTAGTGGCAATCTCACTTTCAGGATCAAAGCGTAGCTTGTCTTGAACTGTGTACATACAAATAATAATGTCTCAGTCAGTGCTGTCAAAAAATTTATTGTTTGCATAATATATTATGTGTGTGTGTGTGTATGAAAAATATATACATGCATGTGTGTATTTAAAATATGTTGTTTATATATTCAAATATAATTTCAATTATATGAATATTAATAGACCTGCAAATTCATGTAAATATTTTCAAAATATGTACTTTGTATGCGTGTATATTTATTTATATGCACATTGATTTGCACAAACAAAACTCTTTTTAGAAATGTTCAATAATCATGTTTTTATCCTGCATTCCAATTAATATCAGACTGGGTTTTATTTATTATTATTATTATTATTAATAATAATAATAATTAAATACAACTAACAATAAAAAAATAAAATAAATCATTTATTAAATAAATACAGAGCTATGTTTTTTGCAAAAACTTTTCTTATGCATAAAGTCTTCAGTGTCACACAATCCTTCTGAAATTGCTCTAATATGCTGATTTGGTGCTTAAACATTTTAAATGCCAAATTTGTAAAAGGTACGTTTATGAAAAAAAATGTAATTAAATGAAGGTTGTGAACACAAGAAACTATTACAGCAAAACTACTTTTAAATTTAATTAGATTATAATTATTTATTATAATAAAACAATTTTATAATTAAAGGCCTGAGAACAAATAAAAAATAAATAAATAAAATAAACAACTTATGCAAACATTTCAACTATTTTTTCATTTGTTGCACTAACAGGTCACTGATGAAGAAATGCATTTGGTCAAGGTGAGGAACTCACTGCGTTCACGACAACGATCAGGACTTTCGACTGAGTGGTGCTTCAGCTGGTTGAAAAGCTCTCCAGATGTGAACACCCTCACCAGGTACACTGCCACAGAGTATCGCTGCATCCAAAACAGTATCCAAGGTAAGTAACAGCACACGCTCATTCATAAACACCTATAGCTCTTTGTATGAAGTCTCTGTACCTTTCCAAAGTTGCCCCATGTGATGGTGACTCTGTTAGTGACTGTGGAGAGATGTAACCACGGCGTGATATTGACGGGTCGACAGGGCCGGCGTGGCTCAACACCTGGTTTATTGGAGGGATAGTAACCCTGAACAAAAAGTAGTAACATAAATACACAAGATATAAACACAATCTAAGAAAACCATTTAACCCACAACAGACGCATTCAGAAAGTTCATTTTTATTATATTAAAATAACGTTTGTGTGTTGCTGCTGAGAAAATGCTTCAAGGTTTATTTATACAAAGCGGTTTAGATTTACGGTTATCCCGAGCGGTCAAAGCACCACACTCCCTGTTCTTCCAGCCTAATCAAATTCACAACACTTACCGGTACATGACAGTAGGACTGATTCACTTTCACAGCAATATTGGGAGGATACTGGTCCTCCTGAACACCGATAGAGTCTGTGTAGCAGATTCTAGGAGAAGAACAGGATATGTTAGCATGATATAAATGTATCTCTAACACAAAAACTGGATGTACAGACATGATGAAGCTGAATGGCGTACCTGAGAACCACCTGAACTGATTTCATCCCTGGGCGAAGTTCACTGGCACAAGCGGGAACAAAGAACGTTAGTTATGAGTAAACACAAATCTAAAGTAACTGCCAATAAATAACACTGGTGTATATGGTTATATTACTTTTTAAATTAATAGTTTTGATATTATATTAAACATCGTGTGTGGAAATGAGTTAATCTTGCTTAAAACAAAATAATCCTTACTGGAAACTTTTCTAGCATAAATATTAATTTTATGAATTTATAGCTTTATAATTTCAAGTTGTTATTGCAAATTAAAATAGCCTTGTAAAGAACATATTTCCATTAAAAAAAATTCTTACTAAAAATAAATTGTATTTATATATTTAATCCTCATAGTTAGATACGTTTACTTATAAATAAGTGTAGCCAAAGTAATAAATAATAAAAATGTAAAGAACGTAAACGTCCTGTGCACTCGTCATCCACATAGCCCTGCTCGTTATCTATCATTAAATGATATTACGCATATATTAACAATTCCCCCTGATTTCCTAAACATCAACTTGTGCATTTCTTACCTGGAGTTCCGGATCTGTTCCACTTGACTTGGTGTTAATTCAAAAACGCATTGACTCTCTTGCAGCTTCTCGCTGTTCTGAGCGACTGCAAAGAGTGGCAAAAACAGAATTAGCTCAATAGATGTCTTCCTCATCGGCTAGACACACCTATTACAATTGGGCTATTATTTATTCATGATAATAGGACTCACTTAGTTCTGTGGGTGGCAGCAGCGTTTCTAGGATGTGGTAGAATGGCAGCGGCACCAATTTGACTTCTGCTGCAGGAGGCGGCGTCGGTTTGGGGATGCCATTGAGGTAGTCTGTGCCCTGGGCCGTGCCTCTGGGCGAGGAGTTAAGGGCAGGGTAGTTTACGGGCACGGGCTCAGGGCGTCGAGCCGCTAGCCAGGCCGAGGCTTTGGGGAAGCGCGTCTCGTAGAGCTGTCGAACGTTCTTTAGAAGCTCTGGACTGTATTCGGTCTGCACGAGCCTAAGAGCTCTTCCCACTAAGTCCTGCTTCAAGCCGCTTTTACTGCGGCCCATTGAAGCCAGCAGCGTCTGCAGATCAGACACCCGGAAACTCTTCACCATGTTCTGGGGAGACAAAACCACCCAAGACAATGAGAAATGGGAAAATGAATTACAGAACTGGATATCTGGGTTATAATTGTGGGTTTGATTCCTGAAAAGAAATCAAACTGAGAAAAAAGGAGTTCGAATGCTGGGCTGTAAGATACAGTCCAGTTTTCACACGTGCCAGAAAAGCAGAAATACGTAACTGATAACGGGTACACGAAGCAGCTTCGCACAACTTTGTTTCTAAACCACCGGTCACTGAAAAGTCAGTCAATAAACAACACATACAAGTGAGCCAAGTCTGATTTCTTCCATTCACTGCTCAGCAGAGTTTATTTATTTCTTATTGGTTGGAATCTTCTTGGTTGGCCAATTGTGTTTGCAGTGCGTTGTAAAAATAAATTAGAAACAATTATTCATCCCAGTCTAAACAGCAATGAATTCTAATTAAAATGTTTACCGTACATAACTTCTGCTTTAAATATTGGTCTTTTTTTTTTAATAGTATGCGAGCACAAAGTTGCTTAAAGTAAAATCGTCTACTAAAATGTAATAAGTCGATACTTTTAAAAAGTTGTTTATATTGCTTTGACTTTCCAAATTCAACGGCAAGACAATCCTCAAGCTTCTAAATGACCTCAGTCTCTAGTTTACCATGACTGAACCCATGCAGGCCGATGACACTCTACATACAAACACTAAACAGAAATCAGTTCTACAAGACAGGTCAAACAATTTGAGGTTCTGAGCATATTCATAAGCCATGCTGTAATAATGAATATTAGCATGGATGTGGATATATACCGTAGTAAAACGATACTGCACAGATGAAATGATTTATCTTTTTAAGTATGTATCAATTGTGCATGTGACTACATATAAACATTGTCTACAGCTCTGAAAAGTGTGGAATTGTGTTTATTTTTACAGCTACGGGGAGAAAATACACGTGTGATTTGAAAAGGCAGAGACTGTTTTGTTATTTTGCATTGTGCAGACTAATCATTCATTTCCACAGCCAGCGCGCTCTTGCGCGCGCGCGCACAGACACACTAGCTTTGGTCTCAAAGCCTGGCGAGCTGTCTAACCAAACTACGTTTTGGACAAAAAACGTACATTCAGAACGTTCAAAATTCGAATCTAACATTAGAACGCGCCAAATATGTTGGATACATAGACAGCTCACTGGGCTTTGAGACCCAACCATTCACATAAACACATATACAAATTGCCAACGCACTTTACAGACTGCCAGTTATCCTGAATGGGCACAAAATACAACAGTGTGGAATTTAACTTAAGTTGTTTTAATTAGCACTGCCTCTGACTCGTCAGGTTTCTTTTACTTTCACTATTTCTAAAAATCTCATCTACTCACCATCGCTTCTACCAGTTCGGCCGCCATCTTCGCACAGCAGCCCCGCGAGAGCCTGGAGCGAAAGGCAGCGGCTGGCCAATGAGAAGCTGAGAAGGCGTTCGATGACCGCCGCCGGTGTCCAATCAGCACCGCGGGTTCTTCATAAGTAGGCAGGAACGTTTGCGAAGAGGCGTGACTGTGCGCTTTAAAAGGGACAGTGCGGTCAAAAAAAGAAAACTTGAAGCAAGGTCTACCCTTTCTGATAGGCCTCTGGTGCTTGTAAACCTACCCACCGTCGCCTGAACTTCACAGTCTGATTTGCCCACTTTAATAGTCTGGCGCGAGAGCGAAAGCACATTGCGTTTTGCATTCAGATGTGATGCGAGAGGTGGGTTTCCCGCGACAAGTGGAACAGGAGCGCATGGCTCCACTCGATCCATTCCGCGCGGGAAAATCCACTTCAGGAGTTGTAAAAATCCACGATATTAAGGTCTGAATTCTTTGTGTATTTGCAGGCCTAAAATGACTACAGAAGCACACTAAAACAACCCCGACGAGTATTCACAGGCGTTAACTATGTATTGTTAAATGTATTACAACGAACACACTTGTTCATTAAGTACAGTTGGGTAAACCGGTGTGGAAAACCAACACCAGACTGAATCCACAATCCCCAAGAAACTCCATCCCGTGTTTTTCTTTATTGTATGTGGTGGGGGAGGGGACGCAGAGAATGTTTGAGGTCAATAACTGAGGTAAAAATTAGGCACAAAAAGAAAGTAAACAAGCACATTGTTTCTAGCACACCTTAATAAACCAAATCTAAAAATAGTATACATATATCAATACAAAAGTAATAGCACTGCTATATAATGAACCTGTATCCACAAGTCATTCTGTATATTCTCATACTGTTTTTTTTTTTCAGGGAAAGCAAGTTCAGCCCTACTTGTTTACCCGCATGGCTTTCATTCTTCCCGTGGAACACAATTGGAAATGTTACAATTCATTTTTTAATGAGCTTATGTTGTTTAAACTTCCAACCTCCTTTCTTCAGTTAAAACACAAATGTATGTAAGTTTCAGAGAAATGTAACCCATGAATAGTTTCATAGTGCCTTTCTATACAAAGAAAGTGAGAGGAATTAGGTTGTAATCCTGGTTAATTAATGTTGGAACTCTTTCTTTGATGAAATCACAAACGTTCAGTTTTGGCAGAAGATGGCGCTGCCGTCAAACAATGGTTTCACACAAGTTCAAGAAGTCAAATAAAAAAAAAAAAAAACAACAACAACAAAACAGATTTACTAATATAGGGTGACAATTTGCTCAATCCCAAGCTAGCAGCTAGCAGCTACAGATTTAACAATATAGTAACAAAATTAGGTAAAGTCAAGCAAAACTCACCCCAGGGTTATTTAAGACATTGATCCGTGAAGCTGACAGTGATGCTATTCCACCTGCTATTTGAAGGGATTACTTTTTAGCAAAATGTAATTATGTATTTTAATAATGCATAATAATAATACATCGTTTAACTCTTCTCTTGAACGGTTGCATGTGAATAGAAATTTTAAACTTATTTTTATATAGCTCTTCATTATATTTCCGACAACATTAATGAATTTTACAAGCATTTAAAATGGCAAGTGTTCAAAATGGAAAATATGTAAAAAAATATTGAAAGTAAAATAAATTATATGCCAATTTACCATTTTACCAATAGGGGAAAAAACAACAATTATTTTCTTTATTCGTTAAATAAAAATGGCAAAACAAAAATCATTTGATTAAAACCTGATTCCCATTAACTGCGCAAATAGGGAGGTGTGTTGCAGTTATTTTAAGTCAAATACGTATGTGAGTCAGTGATATGCTGTAGCCCACGTATCCAAACTCTCCTATCTTTTGAATGAAGACATTACATTGGTTCCCATAATATTATTGGCAGCTTAAGTGTTAGGTCAACAACAGACAAACAAGCACACTAACAGTGGCTTTAACAGGAACACAGTTTCCCATGTAATCCAATCACCTTCATAAGACCGATAATGAACTAATTGACAAAGTCTTTGAGGGCACTCATTTGGATAATCTGAAACCAATACAGCATGCTTGTTCACATATGGTATATCCATATGTTGGTTTACAATTGAAGATTTTATTTGCCAAGATATAGGCCTATTAGGCTATATAAAGTAAAAGTCTTGGTTCATATGATTAGAGTACAACACTTAACAATAAATAAAATAAAATAAAGCAAATAAACTAAATACTG
>JAUMHR010000082.1:7015635-7032013 GCA_032361145.1 Enteromius fasciolatus
TTCAGTTATGGTAATGGGCGTTTCGTTTTCCGACACACGCTGTAGTGATAGACCAATCATAAAGGACAGCGCCATCTGACCAATCAGTGAGGGCTCACTGGAAGGAGGGGTTTAAACAGACTGATTCTTCAAACTACTTCACAGGAGTCGTTTACGAATCATTTAGAAATGGGGTAAAATTAAATCTATTTTTGGAGAAAACTAAAGTGTTTTTTGAACTTGCATACATGTAAACCTGTTGTAAGAGACTCATAAAGCAATATTAGCAACCTTGGCATAATAGGTGCACTTTAAAAATAAGGCTTGCCGGAACAGTCTGAAGGGATTCCAGCAAGGGAACAGTTTGCTGTTACGGTAAATGTGAAATAAAAAAAAAACTAACTACTTGATTATAGATTTAAAACAGATTAAAATAGATTTAAGAGATTTGACTCTATACTGCGAATGGAAAAACACTCTTGTTTTCACCAGAAAATTACTGACAAACAAAAAAACAGTTTAAAGAGTTGATGTCTTTGTATTATTTTCACACGGACTCACCTTTGAATTGGCTTTTCTGAAGAATAAACCTGTAATGCCTTCAAACGGGAGTCATATTAAGCTACAACACGCAGGTCACATCATATAAACATTTCAGAAGATTTATTTACAATGTTTAGATCATTATAATTTCTCTTATTTATACAGTATACACTATATTTTTGCATTTATATTTGTTGCCATATAACATTAATATTTCAGATCTCTGCCAACAGTTTATTCAACACATCCGTTTGGTCAGAAAATGTTGGTCAAAAAAGATTTTTGGGATAAATTAACACAAAGTTATGACTAAATATAACATCGTAAGTTTACTGGCAAAATGACACAATGAATTTCTTTCTTTCCTGCATTCATCTGCTTGTATTCATTTAATAGAACAATTATTAGAACATTACCTTTTCATAGTGTTTTAAAATAATTATCTTCTATCTTCGACCAGGTCTGCGAGGAGCTGTTTGACTGAAGTGTCCTCAACTAAAGAGGCTCATTCAGTCGCACACACATTTAACACAAGGACTATACGACATGTCGTGTCACACAAGAGTCCTTTTCTCAAGACGTTGCGATACGATGCTGTGACACCTCCGCTTCTTGTTCTTCCTCACTCTGTCGAGAAAGCTGTGACCGCAACAGCCAATGTCCAGTCTCTCACATGAGCAAGCAATACCACAGGGTGTTCAGCTGAAGGTATGGATCTCATACACTATTACCAGAGGTGTGAGGAGCCCAGCGGTCTCTCATAGGAAGGCCTGGCGCTCAGAAATGGATTTCTCACACTTCAGATAAGTGATGGACATATGGACAACAAGTGTACAGCTGTGTCTTTCAAAGTACGAGTGACACAATATGCTTTTAACTAGTTTTCTACAGTACATTACAGACAAATATAAAGTGCTACCTTGTAAAATTTTAAAACATTATGTATGTTTAGGTAAAAATGAAACGTCGCTAAACTTGGACAATTTGAATATAGTTACTGATGAAGATAATCAAGATTAAAATCGACAGAAATTATCATTAGGGAAAATGGATAGTAACAGTAATTTCTTCAAATAATTTGATCTTTCGGGGTTAAAACATCAATGTAAAAGATTTGAAAACCCTTAAAACGATACGAGGAATCAATGTGTCAAATTACATCAGAGATTACGTGGCCTTTACGGATCCATGTAGCCAATTATTCCATAAGGTCAACTTCTATGGCCTTGCAAGTCAGAAGCAGGAGCCCAAGATATTGTAATGTATTGAGATATCAGTACCTTCATCTTTTGGCAGATGTTCAGAAAATACTGTACTGGCTACGTCCTAGAAGCTTCCTCAAACTGAGACTAATGACTGGGTAAGTACCAGCCACGGAGGAGAGAAAAGCTTGCAAACAAAACTTTCATATCTGTATCTCCAGGATTTTTGATTTAATGTTCTAATCGATGAGTCCCGCAGGCCAAAACAAAAAGGGAGAAAGATTAAAGACTTGCAAAAGTAGACCCGCAATATTTATCAATCCTTCTTCCTCTGGGCTGCGATGTAGAAAATGCGAGGATGCAGGGAATGGCTGACAGTGATAAAGAGAGGAAGGAACAGATAGGGTTGTTGGGGTGTGGATGATGGTTCTCCGCACCTTCGCTCGGTTCCTTCGCTTTCCCTCTCTCGAAAATGTTTTTATTAGCCCTGTCAGGTTGCAATTTGCCTAACTGCAAATACACACAGCAGGCTTAATTAAGAATTTTTGACCAGGGAGACTGTCAAGTCCGGAAACATTAAGGAGATGAAACCAGGTGTCGTAAAGATAGATGGACACAAAAATGGAAGGATGAGGGACGAGGAGAACAGAAAGAAGGGAGGGGGAGGAGGGCTCGTGGAGTACAACAACGTGGTATTCTTCTGTTGCTCTGGGCGTCCAATTGAGATGGGGAGGAAAACATGGGGACAAACGATTTTTTATGCATTAACAGCCTGGCGGTGGAGAGCAATAACAAGGACGAGACCGCCACTAAAATGTTTGACATCCTGCATAGAGATCAATGCAAGTCCAGCTTCACGCATTAACACGCCATACACACGTATCGCCACACATCCGCCTGCGATACCGGCCCAGATAACATAGCCTGCACCCCAAACACTGCAAAGTGCAGGCCAGTCGGCCGCAAGGATGGATCAATGGGAACTTCCTATCAAATGCCAAGATAAACGTGCGATAATAATTGTAATTTTGTATTTCGTGTGAGTTAATTGGTCAGGCTTTTGTCCATAAAATGATAGTTTGTGGGGTCCAAGACAACATTGGACCCTATTGATCCTACAGTTTGAAAAAATGGCATACAGGTTGGAAATGGAATGAGGGTTAGTGTATGAATTGTTGGGTGAATTGGACCCTTAAAAAGAAAAATGAATAGTTTTGGATTTCTGTGCAAAAATGATTTCTTATTGGTGGACTTTGACATAGTGGCTGAACAGTTGGTGATTAAAGTTCACGTAATGTGTTTTGGCAACACGCTTTAAGGAGGCGAACTATGCCCTGTGAGTCAGCCAATCCCACAATGCACCAGAACTGTTTCAAAACAGTCAAGTATGAGGAGACAAACAAGATCACCTGCTTTCAGTAGGAGCATTCATCTTCTAAACAGATTTCAAAAACCTGCATTTCACAGCCCCCACCGCCTCTCTCTTTCTTCCTCGTTCGCGTTCTCTCAATTCCCCCAACTCCATCCAATGAAAATCAATAACCTATTGATCAGTTCCCTCCATTTCCATTATGCCCCGACGACAAAAGAGCCTGCGATTGTTGCAGCAAAATTATATTCTTTTCATCCATTTTGCAAATGACTAACTTGCAAAATTCGTAGTGTACTTGAATGGGTTTGTCTGGTAAAAGTTAAGCACATGTCAAATCACTCCAAGGAATTGAGGACGTGTTGAGGAGCAAAGCTGATGAAGATGATTGTGTGTTGTCTGGCGATTCAAGGATTTTATTAAAATTGGAAAAAACACAGTATTTGAACCCGTTTTCTGCTTTAATGTTGGCACCCCCCTTCCTTACCCCCATAAAACACATCCAAAGATTCACTCACTCACTCACACACACACACACACCATAGACAATGCTACAGGCAAAATCAATATTTCCAGAAAGAAAGGGAATATTTTTAGCCGTGTTTGATACAAAATGTTTGGATAAATCATGACTGTGGTAAACGAAGGGAATCTGAAGTGGAAAAAATAAAGGATGCAAAACAAAGAGACAGAGAGCATCTTGATAAAAGATCCCTAGAATAGAAACTGGAGATTTCAGCGGGTCAACGCTGAGGGTCAGTGGGACATTATGCAGGACGCAGCTCTATTATGCACAATATGTACAGACCTTAGTCAGGGTACGTGGCCTGTTTAAACGAATGCCAGTGAGAACAAGGCAAAACAAAATGTTGAAAATATACATTTATAAGAAAATTCAATGGCAAAAAAAAAATATTGCTTATATTAAAAAGCAATTAATTGGCCAAGAACAGAAATTATAGGGCTCTATGAGCAAGACTAATATTGTAGTTATGAATTTATTATGCGTGTGGTGCTGCTGGCGCAAGAGCAGGAACCTGGATGTGTCTGAACAGAAAAAATGGCTGGATAATTATATATATATATTGTTTTGTGCTGGATAGAACTATGAGGGTGTACGATGACAGAATTTTCATTCTGTGTTAACAATTCTTTTAAAGGGAAAACAGATAGAGGCAAATAATAGCTTATATACATTTCACACCTATAGTGTTATGTGTTGTATATCTTGTAGATGCTGCCTGTGGCTAGAAGTGTTTTGGGTGTTAAGTCCATATAAATCCCTTGCCAATGCCAATTTGATTGACTCCATCCAACGCTGAGCGCTGTCAGTCAGCGCTCAGTCCACCTCCTATTGGTTGAGGAGGTCTGTTGGTTTAATGACACCTGCTCTGATTGGACAAATAAATGGAGGGGGTGAGGACATTGATTTATCTGTGGTATTAGGAGATCAATTAATCCCCATGGTGTGTGCCAGCACAGATAGAAACCAGTGTCTTACTGCTTATGGTTTGTTCCTGCATGGCAAAGATAAGGATCCCCCAATCGCTTTCCAACTCAAACGCAACCACGATCCGATTGAAACACGAAGCTATTTCTATACAGGCAATATGTAGACTTATTAAAAACAGCCACATATAATAAGACAGAAAGAAAGAAAGGAAGAAAAGAAAGAAGGGCAAACAGGGGGTGGGGGTGCTGATTCCTACTTTTCAGTTTAAATAAAGATTGGCGCTGGATAAGGGCCATTAATGGAGGAATCAGACAGGCCTTGCTATGTAGGACAAGAGCTGACTGCAGGGAGGTGAGTGGAAGGATCAATACACAGTCGATACACTCAACACTGCTCTGTGCAGACACACACTGCGGGGTGCGAGCGCGCGCGTGTGTGACTCGCAGAGGGGGGGTGGAGGGGCATCTGCTCGGATCCGTTCAACCGGGCTGTGAATTGTAGGTTTTCAGAAATCCCCCGTCAGTTGGGACATGTTCGACCAACAGTTTTGAAGTCGCCCAGAAAATGGCGGCGCTCAATGTTTTGGCGGCGGCAGGTGACGGAGTAACGGATGGAGGTTGGTTTTGAACTGAGCTCAAAGATTGCAGTATAATTTTGGCCGCGATCGGCTTCTCCCTCTCTCTTTCTGTGGGTCACTCTCTGCTTTTTCCCCTCACTCTCACCGGAATTGATCGAGTATGCCTTTTCAATCCATCTCTCCTTCGCCCGTCGCCTAGCAACCGGTGCTTTCTCGGCTGTGGAGGCTGGGAATGTTTTTTTTCCCTCTCTATTTCTCTCCCGGTCTAAAGCTTCGTATTGAAAGCTGAAGGTGCGCGTACACACACACACACGTACACAGATATTGATGACTCTAAATTCACTGCTCTAGCAGGAGATATTACACGCTATAAATGAAAACAATTTGCAACATATACAGTGTGTTGACTTTGCATGATAGTATAATGCTGAATATGATTATTTTAAGACCACAAAACTACATACAAGTCCCTTTTGTTCGCAAAAAAAAAAAAAGCTTGTAACGATCCACAATTCAGTTTAGCTGTATTTTTTAATTATGGAATAGTTTAAGCAAGCTTGTTCCAAAGTTATCTAAATATGGGTGAAGATTGCAAAGTAGATAGCCTATACAATTTTAAACCTTTAGACGTAGTAGGCTATTTAATCTAATAATATCTACAAGAACAATAAATAATAATAATAATCAATGCGGTTTTGCAATATAAACTATTATGATCGATAACTGATAATATTAATTACGTGATTATTTTTTCTGTTGATGAACGTTAGCCTATTGTTATTATTATTACAGTGTAAATAATAAAATAAGTGGAAAAGCAGAGAGCTGAAGTGTCTGACTTTTAGTGAAATTACACAAGTTGCATATAAAGACTATATTTTGCCTTTCATGGCCTTAGTTGCAAAAGTCTCCCACAAAACGCAATTTTTGTGGCAAAACGAAAAAAAAAGTAACTAAAAAAGTTACTGGAAATTAAATATTGGGCTAAATATTAATATACAGCTTGCAGATTAATCTCTTATTTTTGTTGCTGCGCTTCACATATAGCCTATGCTACTTCCAGACTCACAGCAACGTAAACCCTCTTTTCATTAGGAAAAATAAGAGGTCAGATAAAAAGGAAAGTATATGACATCTGTGAAACTGGCAACAATAATCGATATAATCGATCATATTTAAATGATGCTGGCTATCCGTATATGACTGAGGAGGCAGAGACATGTATGGGTGTTTAAATACGCAGCCTTTTATTCGGTCTTCAGCTGTACATTAAGAAAAAGGAGATATTAGATATGAAAAATAGCAGCCTGTATAGCTACAGACAGTGGGAAAAGAACATGCGATGTAAAAACTAAAATTATGATAGCTGTAGCATATTATTTTGGAAGGCATTAAATAAGCACAAACAAATGAGTTGCATTTATTTTGAATTTATATGATAAAAAAGTTAATAATGTTGGATTTTAGTTGCTCTCTTTTGATCAGCACTAGCTCTACAGCTGTATTTTTAGACTCTAACATTTAAAACAGCAACAAAGACAAAACTTGATATGAGTTTTTAGCCTACAAAAAACAATATAAGCCTTTAAATTATTAGCCTACAAATAAAATTACAGAACGCACATCCCTAGCATCATTTTAAATGCGGATTAAAATAAACCTAGATTTTTCTTTTTTGTTTTTTAATTAACAAATCGTTTTGAACGCTGTTAAACGGGGTATTTTCTGATGGAAAGCTTTATACGGGTCTCCGAGATTTCTGCCATACCAATCGATCAGAATGCGGATATATCGATCAGAGACCAGAGCCATAGATCACATGCTCTCTTTTGCAGAGCACTTTCAAACACACAGGTCTCTAAATACACGGAACACATTAAAAAATCGGATCTACACTCAGTCTCAGTCTTATAAGATGATATTATCATCGCAAGAGAGTTTTAAATAACCAACAGCCTGACTAAAAGGGGTTCACAGCCTGAATTTATTTAACGTTCAAAGTTTCGTTTAGAAATCTTTAGAAAAGCATCTATGTTTTGGTGCTTTGAAGACCACGGAAACCTATCTTTTTTTTTGCTATGTAGAAAACACATTTGTTTGTATTTATTTGAAATATTGTATTCGATATATATTGAGCTTATTAATTTTGTCAAGACTTCTATAACACATACACTGTATAAAATTGCTCTAAAAAAATCTCTCATTAATGCTTTAGGAATAAATAAAACTTTTTGGAGTTTCTACAAGAAAATCTGATGTTCCGAAGAACTTGTTTATAATTTTAATATAAAGTTAAAAGCAAAATAATTTGTCAGAGAGTTCTACTTTTTTGCTCCACATTTAATTTGAGGTACAAGATACAAGTGTTAGACTATGAAGACGTCTGTGAATTTTCAAACAAAGTTTTAAGGTGGAAAGAGGTGTTACAGATCCGAATCTTGAAGGCATTATTGTCAGAAAAGAAAATACATTTCAAGTCTCGCCTAACTCTATTCTGCAATGGTCAGTTTCAACAGGACTGCTTGACTTCTGCCAATAAACCGATTCAAGTAAATTTACTTTAGGTTGTGATCGATCAGCCAAGTGATACTACTAATGCAGTCAAGCAAATTTAAGTCCATCTTTGTCACACTTTGTGATAGAAACTGATCAAACCCACAGAAACAGAGCCCTTTTTATTAGCACACTTCAGCTTCTCATACCCGAGAAATGCAAAAGGCTACCTAATGAAATAAACGGATTCAATTATTAAATATATATAAGAAACAGCGTACATTTAAAGAAACCAAAATTAAAAAGAAATTTAAAACTTAAAAGGTTCGTTTGAAGTTCGTCGAGTTAACATTTTTGTTGTAACCCACTGCTATATTTGTTAATGTGCTCTTGGGATGTTTCAGAGTAATTCGTTCCTAAAAATATTGATTATTGATTATTGGAAAGCCTAATGCAATTTAAAATAAAATCACAGTCATTTGTCACGATAGCCGAGATAACCAATTTAGATTATTTCTGACAAAAATGTCTAATAGCCTATGTAAATGGCTATTTTTTCATATAAAATATACAGATGCATCATTATAACGCAACCGGTGCACATACGTATTAAGCAATTGTGTTTGTCGACTCACACTCTTAGAAATGCAAAAATAAAATATTGAGTCTCTATGGCTTTCCTATTCTCTATTTGGATATCGACAGCTTTAATATTTCATACTATGTGAGCCACAGGGTACGTCTAACTCATTTGAATATTCGAGCGAAAATTAAATCAGGGTCTGCTCTCTAATAATTTATGCAGCAAGTACAATGTTGCATTATAGGCTCCTAGACATTATTCAGAGAATCAAAACACTGTTATTATAGAACAGTACACAACTTTACCCCCTGAAGACTTCAGATTCTGTGGGGTAGATTTTAAATATGCAGCATGAGCAACCTCTCAACCCACGCAGGCCCACACAAATAATTACAATTAGAAAATCTGTATAAAATGTGTCATTATAAAACAACGGCACATCAGTTTCTGGGTCCAGAACCTTTTTAAACACTTCCTGAAATCTTACTAAAATAGGCCTACATTTTTTTTCTTACATTTATATAGGCTACGGGAAACAAAGTTTGAAACCAAGCACAGTCTCATTCACCACGTGTTTGACACGTTTCTGTCATTTAAACTTAAATCATTGACGTTCTTTTCTAACTTTATAATTTAGCGCCTTTTTTATCTAATGTTTACTTATAGCAAATATAGGAACTTGTAAATATATCGACAAATAGGCACTTTGCGTCATATACGTAATGTAACGATATGCAGAAAACTCACTGTGTGATATTCGCGCCAGCAAAGGATCAGCTGTTACCGTTCATCTCTACATTAAACCGCGTTCAATTATCCTGTCATAGCAAAGCATGATTTTGTAAATAGCAAGGAACAAATCAATGCAATAATCAATTGTGGTTGTGTCCAGATATATGAACCAGAAATGTCTGAACTATTTTTGTCGTCTAGCACACACGGCCGCCACATAACATAACATAACATAACATAACATAACATAACATAACATAACATAAAGCTGATTAAGACGTTTAGAAATTCATATAGCCTTCTAAAATAGCCTACAATGAACATCGGAGTTATGGATTATGTTGCATATGGTTAAACACCAACTAGTTACTTAAAATCTACATAAACTCACATTTTAAGTGTAGGCTATAAGAATAGAAGAAGCGAGAAAAAATCTGCAAGGATGCAGCAAACAGATTTGTGAGCGGCCTAATTTATTTTCAATAACACTGATTGCAAGGATCAATAAGAAAACAGCAATCCCAAAGGACAAGGCTGGTTTTTCTAATGTCATGGTCCTATTCATCATTTTAATAAAATTATAATTTCCTATCTGGATATTTGCAGGTGAAGTTAAGCTATTAAAGGTCGTTTATCTAGTTGTAGCCTCTTGTTTCTTTGGGTTTATTACACACACAAAGATAATTGTTTTGCTGTTCCTCATACAGCGATCAAGATCCAATGAAATTTGACAGAAAAGAAAGTGATCCTTTTCCGTGTAGCCTAAAAATAGCCTATATGTCGATGTTTTTCTTCCGTTTTATTTATTGACGGCAATAAATATAGTCAAATAAATGAGTGGGCCTGAGATAGTCAGTGACAATTGAGATTCACCATTCGCGAGTCTATTCTTAGAGAAAACAAATATATTACATTTATTGCCCATCCCATTCTAAATGATCAATGTATTGATCTATGACTGAGTGCATTAATAATAGGCGTGAACCGGAAGTGATCATCCTGGGGGAGAAAAAAACAACAACAGCTAAGCATTGTATTAATTTAATCAGATTAATTTTTAGCAGTCTAAACTATTATCTTATAAAACTGCTACAACTATTATCCTATAACATATTAAAACGTATTTGCGAAATTCCAGTAGCCTACATTTGGAGTAGCTAACCATAAACAGTGTTTTTGTGCTACAACAGGCCTACTAATAATTAAGTAGCCTAGCTGAAAACTGAATAATCACAAAGCTAGGCCTGTATGTACATTAAAACGTAATAGGCCCTATATTTGCATGTTGCCCTTATCCATACAGGAAAATAAAAACAAAACAGAAATATCTCCTTGAAACTTGTCTAATCAATCTGCATGCAGCCTACAACTTTTGAATATGTATATGAAGTTTGACTTTTCCACATTTTTGCCTCACTTTCTTTCTCTGTTGATTTTTTTTGCCTATTCAACTTGCCAATAATTAGCTACATCACACGGGTTTCTGCCACAACGTAAATCCTTATAAAACTGCAAATGGCCCATTTGGTTGATGATGAAATTTCGTTAAAGTTTCAAACGTTTAACACAAATATGATATGATTAATCATGTGATCTCATGCCGTTCAAAAGGAATTTGACTATCTTATCTACTTTGGGTTTGGGAAATCCATTAATATTTAACCATTAAGATGTCGCGCGCTGGCGCCAAGTTAAGCAACTCTATCTGGAAAAACCGATGAATCATGTCCATAAAGGAATCCCCAATAATTCAAAACAACACTGCTAGTGTCAAAGTGTGCAGATGTGACTCTGTATGAGTAAAATACTCGATTTCGCTGTCTAACTTAACAACAGCAGAGGGACGAATTGTGAGACTATAGCCTAAGTGAATTACCCATGTTAGGTCTCTCTCGTCTTTACAACAGACAGTATTGGTGACGTCAGTTCTAGTCTGAAGTAGAGTGAGTGCACACCCTTTAAAAAGGCTTTTACACCTTGATGAAGTTTCACAAGAATATTTTTGTTCTGTAGCCTAGTTCTTTAGAAAAAGTCTACTGGCGCTATAAACAAACCAGAAAGCAATAGGCTCATAAATACTTTTTTTTTTTTAAGCTACAAAACCTCAAGATCCCCACATAACCGATTTTTTTTTTCTGAACAGAAAAAAAGGCTCTTTGCTGAACCTAAGAATCATCGAAAAACCTTTATTTGTGCGGCGCGCGCACCCGTGCACACAGGCACAGCACATCTTAATATATTGCGCGGTCACGTGGCAGACACTCTCACTCGGTCAGCTTAGACTGTCAGTAGTAAGACGCGCGCCACGGCGGTAGATACAAGCGTTTAGACACCAGGCGTACGTACATGTGCGTGGTGAAATGCTGGATTGACTAACACCGAAGATCTCGGGGATCAATGGCGCGCGGCTTTGAGATCGTTTAAAATTTATTGGAAGGGAGAGTGTGAGAGAGAAAGGGAAGAGAGAGAGAAGAAAACAGTGTCTTTCAACAATGGAACTTACAATGGAAAACATTGGGAATCTGCACGGCGTGTCACACTCCCATCAAACGGGGGACTTGATGAACTCTCCACATGCGCGACAGTCGGCGACACATAGGAACTTGGTGTCATCGCATGGGAGGTCAGCGATGGTGTCCAGCATGGCCTCGATACTGGACGGGGCTGGGGAGTATCGCACGGACCATTCGCTGTCCGGTCCTCTGCATCCAGCGATGACCATGTCGTGCGACTCGAGCATGAGTCTGAGCAGCACTTACACCACCCTGACGCCGCTGCAGCACCATCTGCCTCCCATATCCAACGTCTCAGAGAAATTTCACCACCACCCGCACCATCACGCTCATCACCATCCCGCGCACCAGCGTCTCGCCGCCGGGAACGTCAGCGGCAGCTTCACGCTGATGCGGGATGACCGGGGCCTCGCGTCTATGAGCAATCTATACGGTCACTATTCCAAAGACTTGTCCGGGATGGGACCACCTTTATCGCCTCTTTCTAACGGCCTTGGGTCTTTGCACAACTCTCAGCAGACTCTAAGCGCGTACGGTCCGACTGCTCACCTGGGGAACGACAAGATGATTTCCACGGGAGGCTTCGAGACTCACGCTGCGATGCTCGGCCGCGGCGAGGAGCACCTGGCACGGGGTTTAGGGGGCCATGGGGCAGGCATCATGTCTTCTCTTAACGGCATCAACCACCACCACCACCACCACAGTCACTCACATTCTCAGGCGAACGGGTCGGTGCTGTCGGAGCGGGACAGGCAGGCAGCAGGAGGCGGCGGACAGGGCGGTGGGTCGGGGCAGGTGGAAGAGATCAACACTAAAGAGGTGGCTCAGCGGATAACGGCGGAGTTAAAGAGGTACAGCATCCCACAGGCCATCTTTGCCCAGAGGATCTTGTGTCGCTCTCAAGGAACTCTCTCGGACCTCCTGCGGAATCCCAAACCCTGGAGTAAACTCAAGTCAGGTCGGGAGACGTTCAGGCGGATGTGGAAGTGGCTGCAGGAACCCGAGTTCCAGCGCATGTCGGCCCTTAGACTCGCAGGTGAGTCTGACGTTTTACGTTTCCTCGTGCAAAAGAGGAAATCCAAACAATCACACAAAATCTATCAATTTTACTCTTATCTCATTCCATACTCTTCAATTAGGTAATCGATAGACTGTGCATGGACCCACAAACATTCTTTGTTCTTAATAGTTGTGCTCGACGTCTTACACTTTACCCAAAGGCGTATGTTCCTATTCAAGAAGACAAAAACGTTTAGAAAGCAGCCAAACAAGCCTTGCATCCTTAAATAAAATGAAAATTTTAGGGACAAGTAAAATTATTCCACTGATCATATTTTTGCTAAACATCTAGGTACATAGTTATAGCCACTGTCAAATTATTTAGAATGTGTTTAAGACTAAAGGCAAGAGAAATCAGTTAGCCTGTGTAAGAAAATAATATTAAAATAAAAAATACCATTGGTGGCCTATTCCAGGTGTTTAGGCTTGTTGAAAGGCCTGATGTATCATTAAGTAACTTGCAGGTCAATACTTTAAAACAAAAAACTGAAATTCATATTGCAAAATACTTCTTTCTAAATAATTACTTTCCATTAACTTCAAAATACAAAATATAGTTCGCAGAAACAGTTTTGCATGAACCTAGCGTCACCTATAGCTACTCAGCTTCATTTCTTTAACTTTTACTCCAAATCAAAACAGCACAGACAAATGTGCAATCTTGACTTTGTAAAGGAAATTGAATAAAAACTGAATAAAAAGCTGTGTGTAGTGGACATTACCTTGGCAGAGGGCCGCTGTCCCGTCCAAACCTATCACCTCACGTCGTATTTCAGTTGTGGGTTCAATTAACCAGGATATAGTGGCATATTTTAGTTCCAGTCAATGCCCCGTTGAAAAGCACTTAATGGAATGTAAATTGTTCCTTTGCGCATTTAAAGTTGTTCTGGTAAATAAAGATTTAAACGCTATTCAATTGTCCTCTTAAGTGCCGTTGCTGTTAAAGCTAATTGGGCATCGAGATCTTTTTCCTTCCACACCCTATTAAAAGGAAGTTACCCTAAACGGAAGACAAACTCTATACTGCCACAGGTAGTAACTTAGATGTATAGTAACTCTTTGTCTTTCGGGCAATGCGTCCACATTAACAACGATTCATGATGCTATCATTAGGCTACAAAAAACTTAAAGTGTGACCCTTTAAATACAGTTTATATGCGTAAAATATTCAAAATATCACATGTTAAAATTACTTTAAAACGCCGTACATTAAAGCTTTCAGTAAACGTGGTATTGTTTATGTTTATTAACTCTTGCCAATACTGCATTGTGACAAACCCTAATAATAATACCTTTCATAAAATAAAAGCCCTTGCACGTCTCGGATCTATAGTAAATTTAGCTCAATGAGGTATTACTATGCTATGCAAATAACAAAAGCAAGTGCATTTAAATGAGCCATTATGCACTACGCGCATGTAAAAGGGGGTTGTGTTTCATAGAGAGTCTGGGAATACTCGTTCACTACATCAATCAATAAATTCAAATTACTATTCCAAATTCATCACAGTCACAAAAATCAATGCCGTGGCACTGCTTGGCTAATGTGAAAATGCCCGTGTCTGTGGGATCATTTGGTAGTGTTCTTCTGAGCCGCTGAAGCGTCCCTTTTTTCTTTTTTTGTTGATAGTAAAGCTAGTTAAACACAAACACAAAAATATTTTAGAATATAAAAAAACACAAATTAGGCAGCGTACGTACAGTATGTCATGTCAGACGTGTCCCGCGTAAATATGACAGAAAAATGCAACCCTGAGATACTGCGCAATGCGCAATGTTTAAAGATTGCATTAACGATGAAAAACAATTCGCCTCAGCATCTGTGCTGTATTCCACACTCCATCTCAATGTATTTGGCCCAATCAATAAAGCGATCAATAAAGATAGCCAGTACATCTATCAATTATACCGGCTCAGCACTCTCTCCCATTGGACTCTGGATTTACCTACTGTTTCGTTTAGCAGGAAGGATGCAGATTTTACTATGTATCATATGGAGTCTCTCTGTAGTCATGAACGCGAGAGAAGAAAAGCAACACAATAAAACAATATGTGTTTATACGCAATGCACCACGACGAGATCTTTATTTCTTACATACATTTAAACTAAATGTAATCTAAGGCCTATTCTCTAAATTGATTGCATAGCATCCTTATGGGAATTCTGCTGACCACCTTGCCCTTCTGCGTTTTCCTAAACCACAGTTTCTTTTACAGCTAAGAATTAGTCTCAAGCATGAAATTGAGAGCAATCAATCCATTTAGGATTGGTAGGCCTACTACATGTTATATATACACACACACACTTTAACACTTTGAAGTGGAGTGTTTGCTTTTCACTCAACATCATCATCATCATCCTCCTCCTCATAAAAATGACTTCCAGTCTCGCCTCCAGTTCCCAGCCCACGAGGATGGACGCAATTGATTTAGGATTAGCGAATCGAGGCATTTTCAG
Source organism: Enteromius fasciolatus (assembly GCA_032361145.1). Classification (NCBI taxonomy): domain Eukaryota; kingdom Metazoa; phylum Chordata; class Actinopteri; order Cypriniformes; family Cyprinidae; genus Enteromius; species Enteromius fasciolatus. Next base: position 7,030,597 of record JAUMHR010000082.1, read on the forward strand.
GGGAGAAGGGCTTTGGCAGGCCAAGAAAATGATCGATGTTGACCTTAATAATTGATAGAGCCAGAAGTGAAAAATGAAGATGCGGTCACCTGTTTGGTAAACAAATGCATCTAAGCCGTTTTTAAATATGATTATTTCAGGATGCTCGAAGACAATCTTTTACTCCGAAGCAAATTCCATGACTACGCCTGCATTTTATATGCCCTGTGTGACTAAAACAGTCTCGCATCATAGTTTGGGTCTATATAACAAGCAGTGAATTTGTATTGATTTCCATTGCTCGGTTTGCTATTTCAATAGCTTGAGTTGAACCAAATGGGAGAAACTTCACCCCCCCCCCCCCCTGCCTTATTCTAATTTTAAAGATAGGGTTTCTCCATTATGCGCATTATTAAATGACTTACAGGGAGTCGACTTTCATTTTTTTCTATTAAGTTCATCTTCAAAGGTTCATTTCAAAGAGGTAAACCTTAAATGTAACCCTTTGATGTATATGTGTGAATCTAAAAAAAAAAACGCGTGAATAATAAATCTAAAAAAAAGACAGTAGATACTTTTGACTACGCACTTCAAAGGCAAAGCGCTCGTTTAGCGAACTGTTGCTATGGTAACCTCGTAAGCGAACACTTCTTCGCTTGTAAATTTAATAAATAGCGAATTATCCCAATTTGTATTGTTTCTTAAACGCTGCTCAAAAATCATTAGGTAGCCTAATCCAGACGCCTGTATAAAACAATACATAGCCTACATGCGAATATTATTCGCAAACAACGTGGATATTTACGTGGACGTCCCATTGCATCTACATTTAGATTTATGTCCACATATGGCATTTTTGTTCTGCTTTACATCGTGATATTTTAACCTTATTTGCAACAGCAAATGCTATCATGATAGACAAAATACAGTATCTTCTGTAATATCTTAAATCGTCTCCTTACTCCTGTTTAAAATAATTATGGACTGGGTAACATACGTACACGAAACCATAAGATCTAACACTGTTGCTCTATAATGCGTGCACTACTGTCTCCGCGAGCTTAGATTTTCATGATCAATCTCTGTGCTCGCCCGCCAAAATGGATCGATAGGAGAGAGTGACCTTTAAATCAAATTGCTAAGAGACCGTGCCGCCTAGGAGGAGAGCATCAAAGGGTTAAATTGCATTGCGTCACCACTAAATTTTACCAAGGGGGGGCATTTAATAATTTTATCAAAGCTGATATTACAAAACAACACCTCCCACTCGATTGAGTCACGGCCAAAGCACTTGGGCGTGTAATAAATATACTTCACTTTATGCCTTTATCTGATGCATCTTACAGTGACCCGATAGCTATAGTTCCGCTATAAACACAAATGCTTTTTTTTCTTACTTTGCCTGGTAGAGTAATTCATTTGGTCACATCATATTAAA
>JAUMHR010000082.1:7032113-7046074 GCA_032361145.1 Enteromius fasciolatus
AGTTCCGCTATAAACACAAATGCTTTTTTTTCTTACTTTGCCTGGTAGAGTAATTCATTTGGTCACATCATATTAAAAAAACTACTGTTAATCTTCGTTGTGCAAAAGAATTTTACATTTGCATTTTGACATAATGCAATATATGTCAGCTGTCTATGATAATGCCAAATATATAAGAATAAAATTCCAAAAATAATTTTCTAAATATAAAATAATTTAAAAAATGTATATTTTTACATACTGGATGCTCGGCCTTTAATTGGCAAAAACAACAAAATCTAACCCTATAATGCAGAACAAAGAAATAAATAAAAATAAATTAAATTAAAAAAACATTCAAACTGACCAGTGTGGTTGGATTCAAAACCACATGTTCCCTCTAGAGGCTGAGAGACTGGCTGGTTACTGACACATCTTGAGGCATCAAGACCCATTTAACAATGTAGCGACTCTCTTGATGTGCCATTACACCATTTACACATGCACTGAGCCCACAACATGCCAAATTAGTCAATGAAACCAACTTGATGATACCCAGAACAGTGTTTAGTGGTACAGCATCGTTGAGAGTTTTTGAAATATTCCTTGAAGTTACGGTCTTACAAATAAAGATTGTAAAAATGATTCTTCAGATTCCAGAAAAGACAATCTACCAAGTGCCTACAAAAAACACTTTTGCTGTATATGGTTCTTCAGGGATGAAAAAAATTGTTTTTGATGTTACAACATAAGTTCAAATCACCAGTACAAAAGAAGAAATGAAAAAAACATATTGGTTTTGACTGGAATCTTTTTTTTTTTCTGTAGAGTGTAGTTGAGCATGTTCAATGACAGCTTGAGTCCACATAAGAAATGAAACCTATTGATCAATCCTGTGGTATTTTCAGAGGTTTTAAATGTTCTTTCAAGACTTTGTGGAGGGTGTTTGGTTCCTTAACCCTTCAGACCTCTTAAACTCACTTCACTGTAATTGCAGGTCAAGCAGTCTTAACAACCAAGCACATGCCAATGTGTCGATATGGCTATCGAGAGGATGTTTAACTTAAACAACAGTTTTATTAGACCGTTCAATTATTGATCTCACCACAACAGTCCTGTGTTATGATCCTGTCGACATTAATGAGAGGAGTAAGAAATGCTCAGTTCTTAAAACAAATATCTCGAGTGCTAACTTGTACAGTTAACCTACAGGTTTGGCCCTTTACCTCACCCACCACCCACTTTCATGGCTAACTCAGCAGAATCGGCCCCTGTCAAAACATCGACCTTTGAGACGATTAGCACCAAGTCACGCTGATAAAACCAGCGGACATCCAATAAATCAAATCAGAGAAAGATAAAATCAGTCCTATAGAAATGGTAGCCTGTTTTAAAGGTGAGAGACTTTTAAATGTCATGTGTTGTTTAGTCAGGCCACTGGAAAAAAGCGGAAAAAGGTGTAGCCTCATTAGTAACGTTCTAGAGTGACAACAAGCCTCACCCACATCATACTAACCCCACATATCAGCTGTGTTTCCCAACACACACCCTCTAACTAACAGATGATCCATTATGAATTCAGATTTCCACACTTGGATCCATATAATTGCACTGATATCAAATATATTTAGATTCATGCAAAACACACCCCAGTTGCTGATGAAAGCAATTCATATTCACACAAAGGCAATTTCATGACACACTGACTTTTTAACCACTACTGCAAAGGCCTCAATGGGAGCAACTCCGCTCCCAATTTCAGCTCAGCCGCACTCTATGCATCGATCCTAGGCAGACTGGTCGGCTGAGCGGCGCGGCCAGTCATCGATCCTTGCACTCCCTCAGTCCTCCCACTTGAAATCCAAGAGAGTGCACATACACCTCCAGCTTTCGCAGGAGACACCGTTTATTTATTTATTTAGACTTTGTGGAGTCCAGAACTCTTGGACTGAACCGTTATTTAAGTTCCAATTAGCCATGATGATGAACCCAACTTTAACCCTGAAAGACATGAACCTGCCATGGGCCTATAAAGTAAAATGTATTCCTATACTTCAAACATGTATGGCTGCCTTTGAAGGTACAATGAAACGTAAGGGGCAAGTGATAAATGTACTACCATCAAAGTCACACACTGTTTTCCGAGATATCAATAATTTATCATATGGCAACGATTCATATCCTAAGATTTGAGGATATAATACTGATAACCATCATTAGATACTGCACTCAGTGTGCAACAATTAAGATCTTTAAGGCAACAAAGGCCAAGAAGTTTGTTCTTTTTACGTAAGTTTATAGGCTTTCAATTCCCAGTCGCAAAGTTACTTACTATAGCAATAGAACGCTGATCTAACGCTTTCTATTCGAAACTGTATCGGACGACCAACAAAAGCAGACCTACGGTTATTAATGTTTTATATTAAACTACAGAAACAAAAAAATAATAATAATCTCCCTACTAAAAATCACCCGCACTTGCTGTTGTAACTACATATTGATGTCGTAGTCTAGTTTATAACATTTAATTAAAGTTGTTTACATTTTCCTTGTTTTTTATGTCTTTAGCATTCTCTTCGTCAACGCAAAGATTTTGACGTAAGTTCATGGCTAATGATTTGCTGTAATGTGTTGGCTTCAATAACTAACCGAGTTTCTTAACAGGTTGAGTTATTTCAAATTACCTGAACATTAGCATACTGATCTTTCCTTATTGCATTACACTAAATTTAGTCGAGTATTTAGAGAGAGCCTTGAGCGCAATGTTGTTTACAAGAAGAGCTTACTAATTAACACAATATTCTAGCAGAGAAAAAAATGGGGAAAATGGCGCAAAAAAAGAAGAAGAAGAAAGGGACGCATAAGGTGTTATTTTTTAACTTCATATTTTAAGCAGCATCTCGTTATCTTACTTTTTTCAGTTATTCAGATAAATGTATTGTGGACTGAATTTGTAGGTTGATGAGCATAATGAACATCCCCTGGGCCATACCATAAAAAATTATTTTAAAATAAAACGATAAAAGAGATATCTATATGCGTAACTCTTAAGTGCTATCATTACTAAACGCACTTGTACATAGTCGAATAGATTAAGCCTCATTTATTACAAATAAATATGCGTTAGGTATACATTTGCGGTAAATACGGAGTAGTTTAAAGACGTACCTGCGGTTGGCCAATGTCCCAGATCGAGACTAATTAACGCTATCATAGGCCATACATAAATGAGCTTTTCTGGACGCGTGTAGCCGTGTTTTTTAGTCATTATTCAGAATCTGCAGTGTGTCCTCATTTGTCATTCCCCACACTGCACGGCACGCAGAGCTATTAAATTGGTATTATTTCGAATTTAGACTCAGCGCCCCATTGGTACAAGGCAGGCCTACCATAGTTTCTGGCTCATTACCAGAACAATTTTCATGGAACTATAATTAATTAGATGAAATGAATTTCAAAAACGAATTATTTAGGGATTTATCGACCGTTATTGAACACCACAGGCCTACCCCACTATTACTGGTGTGTTGCGAGGGAAGTCAGAACCTGTCCTGCTAAAGAACAGAAACAGTCGGAGAAAAGTTGGGAGTCGGGTCTTTTTTTATTTGCATACGTGATTCTCTTAAGAGTCATTTTATTTAAAGTGTGTCCCTTTCGTGTTTAAAATGTAATGTTAATTTTACAAAGCCGTACGCAAATAAATAAATAAACTTAATTATTTTACGAATTCTTTCTTACTATTACCTTGTTTAAATGCAGCGCCTACAATTCCACACATTCCTTAAAATTCCTATCCGCATCATGAGCAAGAATAATTGCTCGTTTTATCACTTTGTCTTATTTTGTCAGTAGTCAACTCTGTTATCATGCTATAGGTATACAGTTAGGCCTAACCACTAATCATTTGAAAAAAATGATATCAAGAAATATAAGATTAAAATTATATTTCTATAGTGTCATGACCTTGAGTAACCTACAGGACTAATAAAAATGACTAAACGAACTGTAAAACTGTCCACCCTGTTACCGTAAGAGATTTTTAAAAGACATGCTAAATCGCAACATATTTTTACGTTTAACTTCAGTTTTTTTTTACACCTAAAAGGTTTAGGCTGTATGGCAGATTAAAAATATTAAAGAAATGTATTTAAAAATAGGCCTATATATTGCAAAAGAAAGAAAGAATTCCTACAGCCTGATTCTATTTAGAATTTGTGAAATTTATCAAACGTCCTAATAAGACAATCTGTCAAAAAATCCCATCCGAATGTTTCAATTCACTCTTTGTCACTCATTGGCTTATTTCTTTCTGTACAATATATTTCTGCTTCTGTCCCACTCTCTGCTCACTGTAGCTCTAAAGTCTGCAGCTATCGATTTTCTCCTTTTCTACGCCGAGCTTGGTTCAGTAATCAGGGCCCCCTTCCCAACCGATCGATCAATATCGATTACAAAATCTTACGCCTGTAAACCGTTTACACCAGGGAATAGCGCCAGCGACACCTGCTGGTAGATTTTAACACCAAAACACAGCCTGGGCATGTTGGATATAAGTCTAAAAAAATCTGTTAATGTTGGAGAACCGAAAACCACGGACGAAAAGCAAATGACGTTCAAAAACAAAAGCCACCAGTAAATCTTGCTGAAAGCTTGTCTACGTCAGATCCGCTGAGGTTTGCGCTTTCAGGCGGAGTTATTTCAGTCGAGCAACACAGACGACTCATTACAATTTAAAAGGCTTTAAAGCTTCATTATTCACTTCAGACTCCGAGCTCCGAGACACCTTTATGCGATAGGAGTAATGTTATGCGAAAACAAATATTATAGGCGCGTTAAAGTACCGTCAACATTTAAGCGGTACACTTCAAGTGTACAACGCGCTCGCGTGTGTGTGTAAACGCAGAGTGGATGATATGGAATCTGAATATGATGGATGCGGTCCAGGCAGTTAGACGCCTGTAGTAAACAGATTTGACTGCGAGAGGTGACGTGATCAATGGGCCCCAGCTCAGTGTAATTAGATACATGGCACCACAGTTTGGCTCCAGTCACTCCACAAACACACACAGACAGATACAATTCGAGCAAGATGCAAAGAGCTGCTGCTTTTACAGGCTATTGAAGTGATGGGGTTAGCAATGAATGATCCATTCACAAAAAGTAAAATAAAAAATAAAAACCGCTGAGAGAAGCAACTGTGCATTGCAAATCAAACCAATAATAAAACATCTAGTGTAAATATAAATATGATATAAAAAAATTATAAATATAATTTATATAAATAAAATCATTTGTGTGCTGTAAATGAACCAAAATATTTCTTGGCTTACTCATGTTTCCTAACACTCGCAGTGTTTACTGCCCTCAAGTAGGCAGCCAGAATCTCTCTCTCTCTGCATTGCCAGGACAGAACATACAGGGAGGTGGTGGTGTGAGTTAAAGGCAGTTCGAAAATACTCTGCCTCTCTTAGGTCCGTGCCCTCCAGTGGCCTCTGTTTGAAGTCGCAGACTACAGACCTGCTGGAGGGGCGTTCAGACCGAAGTCTCTGTGGACAACCCCACCTCCAAAAACAGACACATGCACACTAAAATAGGATGAGTCAATACCCCCTTGCGTCTTTCCTTTTTTATTTCTCCTCTTTTCTTTTCTTTCTCTCTCTCTCTTTTCTTTCTTTCTTTCTCTCACACACAAAGACCCCTACGTTTGTATACCAGTCACTCGCTCTCCTACTGTGAGCCCAAACTGCATTAATATTGAATCAAACAGCAGTGTCTCCAATGACCAGGCTGAGGTGCTCACTGCTGGCCTGCTCTGTCTGCTCTCTTTAAAGGGATGATTTTTGACCTCCGGGGAGATAGAATGGATTTGTCTTAAATCACTATTAATCCACAGCCAAACAGGAGAGTCTGAACATTTCGACTCCCTGTGAAGCCGTTCATCTGTGGAATTTGCTCTGAAATAGGGCATTTCAGTATGTAGAGCAAACATTTTTCTCCATTTCCTTTGTCTACTTACCTTTGCCTGATCTTTCTTGTTCATCCTCCTGATCCCCACAGCTTGCAAACGTAAGGAACAGGAGCAGCACAAGGAACGCAATATGGCACCCAAGAAGCAGCGCTTGGTCTTCACCGACCTGCAGCGGCGCACACTCATCGCCATTTTTAAGGAGAACAAGCGGCCCTCGAAGGAAATGCAGCTGACCATCTCGCAGCAGCTGGGATTGGAACTCAACACCGTCAGCAACTTCTTCATGAATGCACGTCGCCGCTGCGTTGACCGCTGGCATGAGGAACACCATCACGGCCATGTAGCCAGTCCCAGCCAGCCAGGCACCTCTGCCACCACCTTCTCCAAGGCTTAAATCTAAATCCCTTTTCCCCTGGGTGGCTGAGACTGGATCAGTCCAACCTCACAGTCACCCGTTGCGTGCCAATCAATCCCACTGCTGCCAAAAATGGCTGATGTTTCATGTTCAATGCAACCTTTTACTTTGGGACTGTTATGAAATCAAGCCAAACATCTCCACATGGAAAAGCACCACATTATATTCACATAAACCACGACAAAGTGAGCTGAAATGGTCTGTTTGTGCGGTTAAGGACAAACGAGCACTTTCACAGCTTACAGCACAGAAGGCTTGTTACTCAAGCAAGGTTGTCAAAGAAAGCCACCACCTGCATCATCACTCTTGGGCCCACGGCGGCACAATTCCCTAATGGCCAGTTGTTTCACAGAGGCTCTCAGATCATATGCTAAGCTAATGAATTGAGAGACTAATCGATACGGACAGAAAAGCGAAGGATGTCGACCTCTACTGAAGGTGAAATGGAACGAGCTCCCACAACAAGGACTCGCACATTCACCCAGCATGGCTCTCTATACGGTTTATTTTGCACAGATGGAAATGGAGGGCTAGACTGCGATGTTTCATGGCACTTGTGGTTAACACATGTTCTTATAATCCAACAAGCAAACCAGTCGACAACTCAACTTCAAGTCTGGGGATGAAATACTGGACCATTTTTAGCAAAAGGTGCACCCTTTCTGATCTCGACAGACTGCGACCTATGATATTTCAACTATGAATAGAATATTTTTCATTCTGTATAGGTACACGATAGGCCAAATGTCAAGACAGGTACAGCCAAACACAACGAGGCACATTTTAAACACGTATGGAAATATTTGTTACAAAATGCTACATCCACACGCAACTGAAATCTTACTGACAAATCAAAGATTTTGTTTATCCTGTAAAGTGGACAAGGGGTAAACACAGTTCAAAATGTTACATTGAATCTAGTGCCAATAATGTTTGCCTTAATATAATATAAAAGTTCACATACTCTCAGCCAGAGTCCACTCCCAAACTGGCATTATGTGCCATAGCAACCAACAATCATCTTTTAAAAAGAATCAGAATTTTTTTAAACAAAAATATGAAAATAATCAATGTTTTAAATCATTCAGTACAGCTAGTCTACAATAAAACCATCTGAAAAGGTAGAAATATCTCTACAGCAACACAACAGAAACACAGAAAAACACTAAAAAAACCCTGTTTCTCCTCCTCTTTAACCCCTAATACCCTATTTTTCTTTTGATCTCTCTCCCACTTGTGTTCTCTTCATAATATTAAAGCGGGTAATTGGTACAAAATATTTCTATTTCTTATTAAAACGTGTGATCTGTGCATATGTAAGGCACTTTGTTGATCATTTGGAAAATTCATTAAAAAAAGGACTTTCTAAAAGAATAACCAAACATGGGAGGACTGCAGCTGGACATCTCCGCATTGCATGTGAACTACCACAGGTCATAAGGCAAGGAACTTTCAATGGCCGTGAAGGAGATATCGCTCTCTCCTGGCTCTGTTGAAGAGTAAACAAACCCCCAAAAAACATGAATTCCACCCGAATATTCTCCCAAAATTCTCGAAAAACCCTGCCAAATGGGTGTGAAACAAGGGCACAACCTTACCTCCATGGGGAGATGTTCAAAATCGAAGAGGAGTCTTTTTTTAGTGTCTTTGAATGCAACAGTAGCATTTCTGGAAATGTTGCAGGACTTGCTGAACAGATAAAAGTGGGCACTGTTAATGCAATGATGCTCTGAGCATTGATTTATAAGCAGGCCCAGATGGAATCTGCAAAAATTTCAGGAGACAAATCAGCAGAATTAATTCAAACAAGGTGCAATGTGTAGCTGAAAGCATAATCAAATTAGCCAAAATATTTAATAAATGGACGTTCAAGGGGCAGCAGATGTGCAGAACTTTGTAACTGACCAACTCTGTGGAAATCTGCCACAGGATTCCGTGTGGGCCTGATTATGAGCATTAAGAGAGAACAGATTTGTGATACACAAATCAGCGGGCGTCTGTATGTACATTAGCTGATAAAACGGACCTTTTGTTTGTAGTGAGAACCAGTGTGGCTACCTCACTGAGCTGGGTGGTTTGTGAAACAGCCACTGATACCAAAGATTCTTTGACCTGCCAGTCCTGTGCTGCCAAAAGGGAGGAATACACCAAAATACCAAAAGCATAATCAAAGCTGTTACAGATGTAAACAAACACACAAATTAATTTTCACATAAAGACATATACATACTCATACAGTGCAGTCAGACTGCATAGCACCCCACTGAGGGATGCGGCTGCTATGCAGATTGAGTTGAGTGCCTTTTTCCTTCAACAACGGGTGGGACTGCTCTGAAATACACACACACACACACACCAGCACACCTGAACAGTTTACACACGGACGGAACGCGTTTTTGAGATCCATTGCGCTGGTTTTTCATCTTGTTTCTATGTAAAGACGTGCTACTGACCGTTGAGCCGCGTCGCGCGCTATTTATTTCCCGCCGCGTTTTAAAGGCGCCATGTCTGGTTTTAAAAACGCGCTTGGGAGCGTGAGCTATTTTCAATTCCTAGCGCGGCGTCTCTCGTCTTTTACCGAAAAACTGCCTGCTGTGTGAACGGCACCTTGCACACTCATGCTTACATGCAATTCTACAGTACGCAGGCATACAGACATTGAAACAGCTGGCGATTTTGACCTTAGTTTGATATAAACTGGTGTTTAAGCACTTTATAATGACAACTTTATTATTTTTCCAGTATCATTTGACTAATTATTTGGGCTAACGGCCAGGTTTATTTCGCATTAAGCTTTTCTTGAGAGTGAGGCCAGCTTATTTTTGTGTGCACTGGCGGAAATTCGCAAAATATTTTTATCATGTTACCATCGTGTACCCTGATTTTATTCATTATGCCGCAGTACTGTACCCACATATGGCCTTTTTTCAAGAGCACTTTCTAATTTAAATCAAGATATATCAAAAATCACATTCTAAAATACCAGACAGGACTTTAATCTGAACAAGTTCAGAATATTTTGACAATTTGATTATCGAAGATTTAAATAGCTTCAAGTGATCCAGGAGAAGAGGCCATTTTAAGAAACACATTCAACCAGTTCCCTCATTTATTTCTCCCACTGGAAAGCACACGGATTTGGCAGGAAGGTGTTGACAATTGATTCTGAAATACCTCAAATGTTTTGTGTAAAGTTTATGTAATTTAGATTAAACTAATGCTAATTACAATGAGTACACTAACACTACTAAGACTAATAATAGTTAGTTTTTGAACTTGTGACTTGAAGCTTTATACTGTTAAATTGTGTTTTTGTTGGTGTTGTTGTTTGGTTTACTCATTTGCCAATTTCTTGTTTATTATTATTGCTATTATTTTGGTCGATGGCGGTACGTATTTCTTTATAAAAGAAAGACATTTGAATGTTTAGACACACCATGAAGGAAAAGGATTTGAGAGTGAAAGAAAGCAAAAAAAAAAAAAGTTGAAAGAGGACAGAAAAGAGCAAATTCACAAATACGCTGAATTTCCAATATATGCATCAATTTTCTAATATTTGGTTTCAACATTATTCAAACCTTGTGTTCATTTCTTTGTGTTAAGTGCTCCTAGCATTAATTTAAAAAATAATGAAAAAACAAACTCCTCCCATTTGAAGTGGTGGGGACACTTTTTTTCTGCATGACTATTGTATACTGTATAGAGTAAAGCTGGATTGACCTGGACTTTGGTGGGAGTGACTAGGATGACTAGACCCCGGGGGGAGTTTGACATGGGTGGGAAGGGTGGTACAAGTGTTGGAGGGGTCTTTGTTTTGTAGAGTTTTCTGTCACTGTTGTTTTTCACTGGTTGTGTGCATGTATTGTTTCTTTTATGTATATAACTCTTTATAATGGGGCATGACCGTGTATCCTGGGCAACTGAACTTGGTCATGGACCCCTATGTACACACGTCTCCTCTTCTGAAATGTAATCTTGTGTGCATTTGTTTACATGTGGTGTGTTTCTCAATTTGGGTTGCACACCATTTCACCAAAAACTGGAATGCTACTGGCCAGTTTTTTTGCAACAGACCCCTCCAACCAGAAATGGTCTCTCATAGACTGTAAAACAGCATCACGTACATCATGTTTCTCTCCGGGTCTGTCTGGAGATCCAACCCCCCAATCACACTGTGCTCTTCCTCTTCTGTTACCTGTCAATCAATCAGAACCAAGTGTCTTTGTGATGGTAGAAGACAATCAGTTTCAAAACAAGGAGAAAAAAATGGTAGAGAGAAGACAGGCTGAGAGGAGGAGGAGAAGAGGAGAAAGGAAAGAGGAAAGAGGCTCTCACTAGTTGCAAGTAGGCGACCACTGCCCTATTTAGCTTGCTGTGGTGCTTATGGTGTGCAGCGGTAGCTAAATCTGCAAACACTCTTCCCTGATAATCCTAAAGTAGCATTGCATAGTAATGCATCAAAACCCTTCAAGTCTTTCAAGGAGATTTAACTCCCACAAGAAATTTGAACCACCAAAAAATGGACAAAGAAGTAACAGTGATGCTAACAACTAATGTTCACTTTATTATCTAACTACATTTGTCCGTCTTAACTACTTCCACACTGCTGGTCTTGAAGCGAAAAGGTTTAAGTCTAGCAGGGTGTTGAAAAGAGCTAGTGCTAACATTTGCACTAACAATGCTTTCTAATAACCACAAACCAGTCGATAAAGCGCTGCTGAGGCTGGTTGTCTTTGCAGAGAGAACTATGCAAAAATACAAAGGAAAGAAAAGCCTTTACCTCAATCATAATCAATGTGGTTGGTTCAGGCTTTTTTTTCCCAGTTCCTCAAAATCCACTTCAGTCTCTAGGATGAATCCTGTAACAATAGCTGTACCATTTAAAGATTAAAACACTTGAAATCACCTGCTAAGTAAACGGTAGGCTATTAAACTAGCCTTCACTTAGGTGGAATTAGCAAATCTGGTTTGTTGTTTCGGTTTTTTAGATAAATGCTTTGGGCACTTGGCAGGTTGAGAGATCAACTAAACGATAAGCTAATCTAGTTAAGACCAGCAAACCATCTTGAGCTAGTTTTTAAGCAGGGAATAACAAATTACTCCAAATTATTTAATACTGAAACACTAAGAGGGAGAAGTGTTTGCAAAGTAACGAGCTCTTGCACATAAACTCTTCTTAGAGCACATCTACCCAAGCCAAAGATTGATCCAAGGGTAAAGACAATCCAAAAAAAAAAACAATCAGTGTGTGTTTCTGAAGCTGTTGAGATGCCTGGTTCACAATATTTGACAGGAGTAAGGATTTCCTTTTAGTGAATTCGAGTTCAATGTTAAGACCTAGTGCTGGAGAAAACACCTGTCATTGTTTAAAATCCTCTGCACAAGATCTTGCCGGTTTTAATATCCCGCTGAAGCTTCACAATCACACACAAACTTGTTCTCAGGCAGCTGTTAAAGGTTAAGGGGCATGTTATGGAGAGCCTCATTCCTCCTCCTGTCCTGCAGGGGGAGCCAGAGAGCCTGTGCAGCACTTTTCATTCAGTGCAAGAAGGAGACAAATTGGAGTAATAACTGTTACAGGAGAAAAAAAGGTAATATGGGTAAATTGCGTGTTTTGAAATAAAATAACCATTGTTGAACATTTTCACGCTATTGTCTGTTTATTTATTTATCCTGGATTTCACTGCAGCAATGAAGAGAAAAAGGAAGTACTTTCCATTGAATATATTTATTTGTCAAATTTTATACAAAAATACAAGTATATTTAAAACAAACTAGAAATGGTGGAATTGACAATTTATAAACTATTTGGCCAAATCTGGGATTTACATTAATTTTTTCAACCCCAAAATGAAAATTGTAATTAATTCCTTACCCCCATGTCGTTTCAAACTCGTAAAAGCTTTGTTCATCCTCTGAACGCAATTTATTATAATTAGGATGAAAATGTCTCATTGACTGCCAAACAATTACGGCTGTCAGGGAGCAGGAAAGTATGAAAGACGTTCGTTGTCTGAATGCTCCATCTGCCATTATTGGTTCAACCGTAAAATTATGAAGCTACGAGAATATTTCTGTACAGTTTATTTAATGATTCGGCACAATGAAGTCTGCGTAGCACCATTTTGTGGATCATCCGTTGGACGCTATTCGCGTACGCAGTTCTGTATTAGACGCAATCGAAAGATGCACTGTTTGCACAAATCAAACAATAAATACATGTATCTTTCCATTGCATCTAATACAGAACGGCGTACGTGAATAGCATCCACCAGATGATGCACAAAAATGCGCTACGTTGACTTTTTGGTGCCGAATCGTCAAATAAACTTGTTATCATTAAAGTATTCTCATAACTTCATATATTACGGTTGAACTACTGATGGAGCATTCAGATTTCGAGGACAAACAAAGCTTTTACGGGTTTGGAATGGCATGGGGGTAAGTGATTAATGGCAAAGTTAAAGGGAGTAACCCTTTAAAATGTTCAAATCCTCCCATAACATTTAGAATTTGCTAAATGGTTACTATCAATTAGATTAGGTGTATTCTGGGCCTCCATTTAGGAATTGCACCAAATATCCTAGGTTTCTGGACCACATTTTAGCTATTCATATCACATGTTCAGTGCATGACTAAACACACTGAAGATGCTAGCATGCCACATCTCTACTATTCATTTCTATACGTAAACCCTGCGGAGATTCTTTCTTCAGATTTTCTGCTTTGACTCTTCTGTCCTGTGGGGGTGCCGTAGAGGGAAGTCCAACTCCTGTGGTGATTAACTTTCCAAAACCTTTCCCTTGGGACACTGCATAGGATGAACGACGCTGAAGGGTACCTCTCTGAAACCACGACTTCAACTCAACGGGCTGATTCGAGCTATGGATCTGAATGTGTAAAAAGGACAATACGGTGAGTATAACAAAACCACATGCCTTATATGCTAATTGTGACAAAAGGATTCGTGATTAGAAAGTAGAGATCAACCTTATGTTTGTTGGAGTTTGTTAGCACAACTCCTAAAGCCCGTATGGTTATTGAGGGAAAGACAGCAATACAGGTGGTCACACATATGGTCAGCCAAACCTCAGGGGTACTGTAAGCATTTGGGGATGCTCCTGAAAATTCAAGTTTCAGATAATCAACAGCATATTAACGTTAAGAGAATCTGCTTGAAATCCCATAAAGAGTTTACGCATTCTCATATTTCATAGCAACACTTTTAACACTGCCTCCTGGTGTTAAGATTGTGAAAATATTGTGAGATTGTGAAAACACTTGCTCATGTAAAACTCATGAAAATTAGATTACCAGGTGATTATATAAATTATATCTGAACATAATATAAAAAATTAATTATAAATATATATATACATATATCTATAACATAAAAAAATTGTTTTTTTAATAATTAAATAATTATCATAATTGAAAAAGGTGATTTCTGGATAAATCATGGAAACCAATACAATCATGAAAATACATTTCAAAAAGAATAAAAGATAAATAAAACTAGCACATTAAATAACCGTTTACAAGAGAATATTATATAAAAATGGTGCCCTAATGGGGTGATATAGAAAAGGTACTACTTGA
>JAUMHR010000082.1:7067232-7080660 GCA_032361145.1 Enteromius fasciolatus
ACATCTGAAAGACGTCTGCCAGATGTTTGTAGACAGCAGATGCTTTCCAGATCAAGAGATCTTTAACAGACATCTTGAAGACGTACGTGTGCTCTGTGCGGTGCTACTTCAGCTTATTTTAATTCAAACGAACCAGAAAAAAAATAAAAGCAATTTTTTGAGATCAGATTAATATGGCCTGCATAACAAACATTCAGGCTTTAAGCCAGAATCGTGTCTATTGCGCAAGTGTATGAAATAACATAAGAAAGGGAAAAAATATAGAAGGTGCTTTCCTTAAATAGAAATAAACATGAATACACAATTCCAAAAGGGATTTCCCTCAGATTTCCCCCTCAGATACCATTTGAAAATATATACATGTACATTAGATACACACCTTTTGTGAATTGTGGGGACTTTCCATAGACTTCTATTAGCCTACTTTTATACTTTTATTTCCTCGTGGGGACCGCGGACCGGACGCCTCAATGTACACAATTCCAGGTTTACTACCCTTGTGGGGTCCCCACAATGTAGCATACACATGCATGTGAAATGAATAAGAACGCACAATTTCTTTGTCTATAACAAAAAAATTTAACATAAGTCATAAGGAAGTAATTGCAGTGTGGTCTAAACTATTGACTGTTTATTATAAAAAGAATCTACTACTAAACCTATTAATACTCACAAAGTTGTGCATGTAAGTTATATTATGTAATAATTATGTTATCTGTGGTCCCTAATACAGCTCAATAGGTGGCAGAAATGCACTGTTTGCAGATAGTCCTTAAAAGAGAGAACAATACGCACTGTCAGCTTATTAGCCTACTCTTCAAAGCAGATGTCTGAAAAAGGGAATAATATATATTATATATTTGATCATATATTTAATACTGTATTATACATAATTCTGTAATTCTAAATATAATTAGTATTTTTTTTGTTTTTGCTTTTATTTTGGCATCGTGTAGGCCTTATTTCAACAGGCCGATACTCTTCGAGCCATCGTTTGTGTGTTTTTATACTGAGGCATCTTCAGACATGAAGGTTTCTTAACAGCAAACTAAGAAGTTGAGAAGATGTTGTTTATCAATTGTTGTCTTTGTAGTCATCTATCGTTTTCACTTCTTCTTTTTGCTTCATGGAAACAGATATAACTTTACACATCAGCGATATGCCACAACAATCTAACTTAAGCCAGGAAGTTTACTAGCGCTAAAAGTGTCTGAGAACTGCATTAGGTGTGAAGAAGACTGGCCCGTCAGCCTGTAAAAGGTGCAAATGAAGACATTTCTCAGATAACTACATTGAGGACTATACTTACCAACTACTTTGGCGATATATATATATATATATATATATATATATATATATGAGGACATTGGTAATATATATATATACACACACATATATAATGTTAATTAAATAATTATTTATTTATTTTAACTGGATTGCTTACTACCATGTTCCTGTTTCAATGCTCTTCAACTAGCGGCAGCCATCTAGTGGCAGCCAAAGATATTGCATCTTAATTAGCATCCAGACCATATCAAGGCCCAAAGTGGTTAAATTTTCCTCATTTCATATCATGTCCCCTTTAAGGTCTCAAATCAAAGCCCCTTACAGTGGCCCCTGAGTTTAGGCTATCGAAAACTTGGTGGGCTGCGCTAAAGCCATGTAGGAGGTTTGACTGCACATACATATGTGTGTGTGAGATAACGCGTCTCAAGTCCTATCAAGCTCATCTATTTTTACATGTGGCCTCTCTCAGATGCAGGGTGGTTTGCGAGATGAGACCCAGACCTGCAGAGCCAATGTGACCGGTTGACCAGGTTGCTATTGGCAATGCTCCATTACAGTTTAACTGTTGCCCCAAGCCTGTCAAACCGCAACGCGTGCACATATCTCGCTCTGAAAGCCTCACCGCATGCGGTTCCACAGGTGCTGATGGAGGCCTAAGACAGGGTCTGTCCATGGCCATGTCCTTGCCATCAAACGGTAGCAGTGATCTCAAATCAATCAGAGCACGGCTGATATATTTAAGTGCATGGAAAGACTAAACCAGAAGTTACATATTCTTAATTTGCATACGTGGCCTTCATGAGAGCATAGAATGGTATTGGAGGCACTATGTGTTATACTGCTATTTGAGTGTTTTAAAATTAAGAAAGAAAAAAAGTTATTTTGACAATTATTTGCTAAACCAGTCTAAAGTTTGGACACATTTGGTGGTAATTTTTGAAATTAGTTGTGTTGACAAACAAATGATGCATATCTATCTATCTATCTATCTATATATATATATATGTGTGTGTGTGTGTGTGTGTATTAGATAATTTACTTTACAAAACTGCTATTTCAATTCAAAAGCATCCCAGAATGCACCTCAGTCTTAACCGTTTGAGAGCGTACAGTAATACAATCTAAAATGGTGGTCAACTAAGTAAAACATGTTATTAATAATAAAATATATTTTGTTGTTATTATTAATAATGATATTTATTATTATTATTATTATTATTAAAAAATCAATTGCATATTAATTCTCCAACTGCTAGATTTTCGTTAAATAACAATAGATTACTTTTTCTTTTCTATCTTCTTGTTTCTTTAAAAAATAAAACGCTGCTAAAAAATAAAACACTGCGTGCATTGCATTAGTCAAACTGAGACTTTCATAGTGCTTGCATGTTATTTTACCTTTTTTTTGGTTTTGATTACTTCTATAATCTTCATTTCTTTCTAAGTCGCTTTGCATAAAAGCTTTTGCTAAATGACTAAAATGTAAGCGATTGATACAGTGCATATAACTGTTACCTTTAAAGATATTTTTAATTAGAAGTTAAATATATTAATAATAACTGTTTTTGTTGTTGTGACATAATTTCTAGACTTTCCTTTATAACGTAATTTTATAGTTTTGACATTTTTACATACTAAAATAAATACTAAAAATACAAATAAATCAGTATTTGCTCACGTTTACAAAAACACAGTTCGTTTGTAATAATGATAATAATAAAAACACCAAGACATTCTGTATCCTATTTTTATGGCCTATGCAACCTTTGAGCATTTTTTTTATAGATGCTCAAAGAAAAGCCAAAAAGGTTGCCAGTCACTCTTAGAGGTCAAAGGTCAAAAGATACCATTCAAAACTTTGGATAAGTACAATTTTTTAAGTCTGTATATCTTACCTAGGCTACATTTATTTAATCAAGAATAGCACTATTAAAACTAGCACTATTATGAAACATTAGTAACTTTTTTCATAACATTTCTATATGAAAATATTTAAAATATCATTTATTTCTATTCCCGAATTTTTAACATCATTTCTCCATTATCCTTTAGAAAGTGTACGCTCATTTGCTGCTCAAGAAACATAATTATTATTGTTAAAAATGGCTGCGATGCTTAAAATGTGTTAAACATTTTCTTAAGCATTCTTTGATGTAATATTACAAATGTCTTAAGTGTTGCTGAATAAAAGTATACAATCCCAGACGTTTGAACAACAGTAAGAGTCTATATAAGCTAGTTTGACACATTTTTAAAACACTTTGAGAATCTCTAATATTACCTTACATTGAATTCATCACATAAACATCTACACTGGATGCCTTTTTTGTAAAATGCCTGTGCTCTTACTTGAAGAAGACATACCTCAAGAAGTCTTACCATCACCTTTTCCTAAGCCATCCTTGACACCCTACACAACGATTTTCTCATGATTTTAACATCCTTGTGAATTTGCACCATGTGCACCAGTGGATGAAAGGCGTGTGGCTAAAGTCAAGTAAAAGACACTGTAAAATCTAATGTAAAATATCAGATCATTTGTTTTCTGGGAAGTGAGTAGGTGGCCTCGAATGAGGTTTTTGGGGTATACCCCTGTCTGCTGCTCTGCAATCGCTGCTTCAGTTTCTGTTCCGATGAACGAGTCAAAAATGGGAGAGGGGCTAGTTAAAATGAGGTCGCTGTGAGGAGAAAACACTGACGACTCAAAGACAGGAAGTGGTTTGAATTCATTTGAGAAAGAAACAGGGGTGATTGGAGTTACTGTACAGACAAACAACGCAGCGTAACTGTATGCAAAAGGTAAGGCCTGAGAGTTCAGGCTTTAATGTGCGCCAGCTGCGGTGAGCGTTCATCCTCAATCACACGCGCCGCTGCAGCATACTTGAAAAATCTGCCGTTTTAGTTGCATGTTTAACAGATACGGGTTAGGACCGGACTGTGTTTGTGCGTGTGAATGTTCGCTCCACGTGAGGGGGCTGTGTGCGGTAACCAAAACGATACATCTGAACTACAGGTTATGTCCCACGTTAAGACATTTGAGTTCTGTGGAGCTTTGAGGTGGCGTTATGAGTCACCGAGTGAAAAAGAAGAAAAAAAATCACTGAAGGATCCAACAGCTATTCGATGAGTCACCGGTAAATACCAACAGGTATGTCGCTCCACCAACTCTCTTCGCAACCACCACGACCCCGAGCCTGAGATAAGCTCCAACACCTGTTGAACAACAACGACGTCTGATTTTTTAGCGAACCAGACATGGCCCAACATTAAAATGTCAAGTGCAGCTAACTCTACGAACCAGAGTTTTGTCACCACAGGTGATGCACAGCATTACTCTCATAAATGAGGTGATCCGATTTGATTTTTTTCTGTATTACGCATTTAATAATCAAGATTTTCACTTATTGTTTACTTCTTTGTGGTTGGCAATGGAACAGCCACAAGTCATACTTCAATAAGTATGTGTATGCCTGTGGCGCAAGCTACACACCTGCATTACGTTTCACAGCGACACAGATTTAGTCATAATCTAGAACACGAAAACAATTTCTGCGGAAATTTGGAAGGACAGTCCCAGACGAGAAACGTTAACTCTGCAAAAACCTCTATATCTTTTCATGCTAGTCATTCTTAGTAATCTATTTTTTTTTAGCCACAGTTGAGAGATAGCTTTAACCATGTTAACCATCTTCAGCTTCAGCTTTTTATGACGATGTAGCACTTTCTGAAGAATTTGGTTTGCTAGGAAATTATGAATAATTGCGTTCAATTATGCTGTTCGCATTTTACACCTGATAATCAAAGTGCAGTAGAATTTAAAGCAGAGTGTAATAAACAATACACATACGCTGATACCAGCAATCATGCCTGAGATAACCTCAATATGAATATACTACCACACTGATGCGCCGTATGTTTGCCCAGTGCTTCTTTTGGTGGAAGTGTGGGATAGTTACTTCACAGCGCATCCATGACATTAAACGTAATGGTGTGTGAAATTCAATAAATTAAAAAAAAAAACTGTTTAGAACTACAATGAAGCTCTAACGGAAAGATAACCACTGAACGGAAGACGATGCGTGAAGTAAAAAGAAAAGAAACCATCTAGATGCTGAGTGCGCCAGCAATAATTTATTTTATTCATTCTTTTAAAAGTAGAACAAACAAAAAAGTGAGTCATAACTCAAACCACTGCTTAGATACTTGTTTGCAAGTCTCCGCCTCCAAATCTGAGGAAGGAAGATGTGGTCCTCACCTACTACTGCTCCTTTCATGCAATAGGCATATGTGCAGATGACATGTGCCACCTTGACTGCCATTGGTTGACAGAGTTTGCCTGCATGTTTCCAACCGAGCGGTTCTAGTTTTAAGCTGATGTCCTTTAATTCATCTTCACTTTCTAGCATCATTGCTGTGACAGCACCGTACGGTAAGGTAAAGCTATTTTATCTCGCATCAGTTCTCCTCAGTTAAGACTTACACATAATACTTAGTATTCTATATGCAAACTTTAAAATACTCTGGATTGATATATCGGGATTGTTGCAAGAAGCTGAGGCAGTTTTCATAATCGCAAAACGTGTTTGGGAAAAAGAAAATAGCCACCTTTTGATGTCAATTTGGAAGATGTGCAATGGTTTGTAATGGCATGCAAATTTTGTGTCTTTCTTTTAGCAAATCAAGATTTTTTTTTTTTTGTTTTCGTGGTTGACCTTAAAAACTGATTGTATTGTATGCTTTAGATCCAACCAAGCATCAGCATTGAGCGGACTGCATTTCTTGCAAGCTATAGCAATATTTTGCACATTTAAAATTAGGATTTGCCCAGTACGTTTCCTTGTTAAGCAGGCAAGCTTCTCACATCTATTTTTACCATCATTCAGACAGGAAACTGCACTGTGAACACTAATAAGTAGTAATGAATTTAACTTGCATTTAATAGCACAAGCGTGTTCTTTCACAGAGCTCTTGCATCGTTCTTCTTAAACTGTAATACCACCAGTAGCTTTCTAGTGCCTAAAAGTGAAGCTTTATGTTAATCAAAGTATTGCTTTGGCCTGCTGATCACGTTCCTTGTCTTTCCAGAACAATGAGTAGCATGAGAAGTCCCGAGCATCTAGCAGACCCTTGTCTTCCTTCCTCTAAGGGCGAGATCTTGAGCAAAGATGACCCTGGAGGTTTAAGAAGGCTCCTGCCGCTCACCAGCCAATCCATACTGGCAAGACGACTGTTCCACCTCCAGTCATACCACAACCCGCTCTTGCCCAACAGACGACGTAAGCGTGAGATGACGCCTGCTGAGAAAAAGGACGCGTCCTATTGGGTGAAACGGAAGAAGAACAACGAGGCCGCCAAGCGCTCCAGAGAGAAGCGACGAATCAATGACTTCATGCTGGAGGGGCAACTTATGGCGCTGAGCGAGGAGAACGCCCAGCTCCGGGCCGAGGTACTGAGTTTGCAGTATCACATGGGAGTCGGGCGAGGTCTAGATGTCAGTCATCCCATGGTGCCCTTCCCTTATCCCGCTGTATCCAATCTCAAGCCTTCCCTGTGGGGTGGCGCTCAAGAAGCTCCAGAGCTGTACCACTCTTGGCACGGCTCGTCTCCGTTCATCTCGCCCCTGACGGTGCCTCCTAAAAATGCCAGCCTACCTTCACAGATTAGCCATTTGAACAACAGTGCTGAACCAGCAGAGGCAGACACAGCATCTCACCCACAAGTCTCTTCCAGCAACGACCCACCAAACCACCCACAACTGTTTCCGGCCCAAAGAGCATCTGCAGCCTCACCGCCCCCTCCTCAGCTGCTGCCTGGGTTGAGCCAGCCTGCCACCCAGCACAGCAACCAGATGCTGCCTTGGGGTTCGTCGTCTTTGCGTCCATCTCCCCTTCATCCTAACTGGCCGCTGTCCTTTCCTCTGTCGCTGCAAGACACAGACGGATCTCGTAACTGCGTAAGATCACTGTTGAACTTCAACAGCAGGTACAGCATGCTGTCTGCTGAGATCTCAGGACAGCTCAGGAGGATCTTTTGCTCAGAGAACTCTTAATCAGCAATAAAGCTGCCTGAACAGTTGTATAATAACCTGCTAAAAAGGGACCGTTCGAACTGTAGACTTCCCAGAGCACATGTACGTCTGCAAGATGTCTGTTAAAGATCTCTTGATCTGGAAAGCATCTGCTGCCTACAAACGTCTGGCAGACGTCTTTCAGATGTCTTTACATACATTCTAAATCATAAACATCTTAAAGACGTCTATTTGACATCTAAAAGGAGACGTCCTATAGATGTATTGCAGATGAGCAAACAACCTAAATAATACGTCTTGCAGATGTAAATGTAGACGTCAAATAGATGTCTCCTAGATGTACGTGTGCTATCTGGGTTATGTTGTTCCAGACATGTTTTTTGTCGATACAGCAAAAGTCACTGGGGTCCAGTGTTGGTTTTGGACCCCACTGACTTTCATTATGTATCGAAATATCTTTTGCTGAAGAAAGAAAAGAAAGGACTTTTTTTGTATTAGCTGTGCTTAAGGTAGTGATGTGCAAGCCAATCTCTCCATAGGGCCTAGCAAATGATAGACTTTAATCATATTGAAATGTTTATTCTGCAAATATGTGACCACTTGTAATAATAATAATAATAATAAACAGTTAATCATTGTACGTTCATTTCCCTTATTTGCTTACTGCGTATCTGATTCAAGTTTGGGAATCGACGTTTTATATTCTCACAGGCACATTATTGATTGCTTCATTGAAAATTATTATTAGCATTTGCCTTGCTTGTGTGAAATACTGGTTTCTAACTCATTACGACATCGAAAACAACCTTTGGTAAGTTCGTAATGTTCCGTTTGAAGGAAAAACAGAAGAATAAGAAAACAGTTACGTGCATGCTGAAACCCGCGCGCGAGCGCGCGCGCACACACAAAGTCATAACAAAGCAAAAAATGGTTTCATTCGCTCCCTAGTATTTTGTACATATGAAAACAACAGCGCTAGTAATTGTTTATACGTATTCAATGATTCTCCACTAAATGGAGTATTGGTAAAATGTATTATTAAAGTGCTCATGATTAAATATGAAACATGATCACAGTGGAGATGGTTTCAGGCCGGGGTAAATTTGTCTGATATCTGATTGAACTCGGGCTTGACAAACCACATGTTCACACTTCTGGTGTGTGGATGTACATGTAGTCGCGTGTGTGAAGTAGAATAAAGACAAATTCAGAGGTGTAAATAGACCAGTAGTGCTCAACAGTACAGTAGGCTATAGAATTTAATTGCTTATGCTAATAATAAGGCTAAGTCACGTTTTCAGTCTGGTAGCCTAATGGAAACGGCTTTAAGGGGAAAAATAGTCGATGATTTAAATGTATAAAAATGCAAAGAACATTGAGGTATCAATTGGGATTCCTCAGACTGATACACCCGCCAAAATTGTTGGAGAAGCTCTAAGCAACATTTATTGAAACACAAACACGGCCGTCCATGTGGTAAAGAAAAAACAATAATCTATATCGTCTACACTCGCTCGAAAATGCTTAATCAATAATAAACTTAATAATAATCCATCAATATCATAGCTTCTTAGAAAAGTTTTCTATTTTTCTGCATTTTCGTAGCCGTGTGGTGCACTTGATCGGTCAAATTATTCATAATTTATTTTTAGAGTTACAAGAACTTCAAAAAAGATGACGTACTGTACCTTCTACTAAAATCCAGATGGGGGAAAAACTGACAGGTATTCGAGTAACCAGTAGGTGGCGCCCTGTCCTTGACAATAGGCTAAACATCAAAAGTCACAGCCCTTCACATTAGCCATCTGACAAAGCTACCATATGAGGAAATTATATGTTATATGAGGAAATGTAGTCTTATGTAGTAATATGAGGAAATGTAATGTTTTTTTTATCGTTATGTGGTAGGCTACCATCACAAAAATGCAAAGAAAAAAAGCAAAACAGTAAAGTGACAATATTTAAAGTAGTTATTCTGAAAGAAGTAGCTCGCAATAATGGCTGGTGTCAACAATATTAAGTATCTGTCATTGTAGTAATATAATAATTATAGTAATTGACCTTTATCATGGCAGCATTGCTAATGAGCTCGCTATTTTAAGGTGATATAGGATTTTAGGTCTTCCCAAAAGAGCACAGGCTTTTGTGAAACATATTTAAATTTAGAGCTTTGCAACTTTAGTTAATAGCTAAAAATTAAGCAAGGGCTCGGGGCAAGTGTGATAGCAGACTAGTACTTGGTATTCAGTAATGCTTATCGGAACAATCAATAAGAGTGGTTATCCATATTTGACCATTTTTGTTTTTCATAAATGCACACCCACGCACCAATACACGTATGTGAGGGACATGTGGGCCATGGTGTAGTAGAGCCATCAGCTTGGTGTTAAAAGAAGCAGACACAGACAGGGGCTTGTGGGCTGATCTCATAAAGAGGCGAACAGGCAGCCTCTAACTTATAATCACACTTCACACCAAAGAGAAGCCACGAGTCAGAGAGGAGAGCGTTTAATCAACGCTGCGAGGCAGGTGAGACACTCGGGTCACACACAGACAAGGCAAGTGTTTGAAGTTTGGAGAGTCTGCTGGTTCCAGTAATGAGGAGCATCCTTGGAGATGCCAACGCTGGGTGACCCGACAAGGCTTATTCAGGAACTGTGAGGAAGCTGTGAAGGTAGGAAGCAGGGGCTTTTTTTGTGTCCAACAGCGGTCAGCTTTTAACGCAGTTATGAAAAAGTGATGTAATGACAAAAAATAAGCAAACTTCCTTCGAAATTTGACATGTCACACCGCAAAGCGAAATAAAAAAACACGGCAGTGGCATTACTTTAGTAAACGTCTTGTGATCCTAAAAGCTTTCTTGCATTAATTTAGCATTAAATGTAATAAGTTTTACATGCAGGCATTCGTAGATCGAGGTGCAAAAGCTTTATTGCACATGACGATGTGCAAAACTAAAATCATTTCAGGTGACCTTTGGTTTACTGCCATTGTAAGCACCGGGTTTCCCAGTCTCAGAATGAAACAAGTATATTATATAAATCAGTACACATATTAAGCAATCTCATTTTAGATTAATGTGGTCAGCTTTGCATTTATAACCCTTTAAATGGCGTTGAATATATTCTGCATTGTGTAACTGGCCATTTTATCGTGTATTTGGCACTTATAAGATCAGACTGCATTTGATTTGTAAACTCTCTTGCAGACCTTTCAGATATTGAGAATTTCAGCGTTTGAAGGGTCTTGCAAAGGCTGGTAAATGTGGGTAATTTTAAAAGGTTGTGTGTGGTGTGGTATCTTAACGATCTAAATGATTTAGAGAGAAGATTAGTTAAAAATTCAAAGTGGTAAATCTCTGATGTAGCTGTGGCTTGAAGTACGCATCCGTTCCTGTGCATCCTGGTACTCCCGTCCAACAAACACTGGTCCAAAAGTATGACTACACCACTTGTGAAAACTGATAATATTTAGCATTTTTTATTACAAAATTTGAAGTTAAGATGTTTAATTGCAAATGATATTGAAAGAATAACAATGCATGCACTTCACAAGTATGTGTAAAACCTGACAATCATGTTCTCCAGCATGATTTGAGCTCAAATGTACTTATTTGATTAGCAATAATGCATGGTATTTCATGTTTGCTATTTATTCCCGATTTATTTTTTAAGAAAACCTAAAACCTTTCCGGGTTTAAATGATTGCTTTTGAATCTCAGACGTTCAGCGTGGTCGTTGACTTTTGGAGTCCGCAGTATTGATTGATGCAAAATAAATGATATAAAACTGGCATAAATGAACAACTTAGAGCATATGCGATACAGCTGTATACTTTCAAGGAAACAACCTACGGTAAAAAAAAATTAGCAGTCGTTATTTTCTACGAAAACATCTGAGCCTCTCGTTTAAAAACAATAGCGGACAAAAATACACAATATATGAAAACTATAGGCCAGGGTGTATGGAGCAACAGGTGGCGAAGAGAAAGCCAACAGATAGGGTTGTTAAAAAGGAGAAGTTTAAGAGTTTGTTACTGAAAAGCACCATCTAAACTTAGTGCGTCAGTAAGCAACAGGTGCAAGTCTGACTGAGGCCTCTGGGGGCCTTGAGACCATCATAAAACTACAGTCATCGAATGTTGTATTTGATGCCAAAAAAAAAGCACTAGCTACAAAAAAAGCTACTAAAAGAAATTTGACCGTTGTTTTCCGGGAGCACAGGTTCTGTGACAACATGCCCCAATAGGTTCATCCTATTTGGAGGAGGTCAGTAGCACCATTATATAGTCTAAGATGCATAGAGAGAGTGATTCTGATGTTTTTATGTTTCTGCATGCTACACTACACTGGTTTTCTGGTTTTCAGACTAACTCTGTTCATTGTATACTCATACACAGGAAGGGGAAAAGCATGTGAACAACCTCTTTTGACTTTCTCTTTGTGTATGCATGTGTGTGTGTGTGTGTGTGTGTGTAGCTGTGGCACACAGCAACAAAGCAGGCACAGGGTATATTTAGCTACACAGCGTGTGTCACTATCACCACACCTAAACTGTTAGCATATCCTATGAGCGCATGTCCGCATTAGCAGGCTGGCAGACAACAGAAACCTCTCGCAATTAGCCGGCAAAGTCCATCACAAATTTACATTCCCCCAGAGGACAGCTTTCAAAATCTGTTAGACAATTAGCAACAGAGAGGTTCAGTCGAAACTGCTAGCAAGATGCCAGTCCGCAAGTTAGCAACTTATGTAAAATGCACAAGAGTTTCACGTTCCAGTGACTGGCTTGAAAAAATAAACAGATGTCTTAGATGAAACCAGCACAAATATTGGAAACCTGTTCATGTGAACGCCATTCAAATTGCAACACTAATAATCCTTCAGCTCTTTAACACATTGACACCTTAAAGCCTTTAATTTTGACACGTCACTAAGAAATGTTGACTGATAAAGAGAATTAGGTTAGTCTTGGAGTGAACCGCATGTCACTGTGGTTAGCATACCACTGTTGCCCACACAGTTATTGAAAAAAAGAGTTTGCAAGTTAACGCATATGGGTGTTGAGGGGTAACAATTCTATTCACCATTGGGAAAATGTGAAACGGCCATGGGTGAAATTGAGTTGATGATTCATAAAAGCATATAACAATGTTTAGCGTTCAAAATCTAATCAACTAATCAATATTTGCAAACTGAAAAATTATGAGTGATCTATAAAGCACTGCAAGTCACTTCGGCCTGCTAAATATATTAATAAATCTAAAAGTAAAATGTAATGAAGTGATGACATTTTTTGTAGGCCATGAGTTAGCATCGGTCTTGTTCTATTAGGATTCGTTGGCTTTCATATTTTTAGATTATTGCAAATAATAAGCTCTGTGACCAGTAAAAGTTCATTTTTCTATAATATGAATTGTTTGTTTATATGAATTGAACTGTTTAGTCATTTTGGAGGGTTTACCTGATGTGAAATTTTTTTTGAGGTTTTGGTCTACAAAAATACATCATCTCTGCTGTGCTCTATTAATATTTTAGGTCTATTCTTGGATCTTTTTAAAATTGACAAACTTATAACGAACTTTTTCAACTTATACTGACACCTAGTGGTGTGGAAGAAGCATAACGTAAAATTAAAGGTAGACAGTTGATTTATGATTTATGATTATGACAGTTAATAATGATTTATTAACTGTATTTATTTTATTTAATTGTTTTCAAATCACCAACGACATTAAAAAGCATATATTTCATGCTGGCCCAGTCAACATAAAGACCTAAATATGCATCTCTGAATACTGACTGGCAACCAGAACGTCTTGGAGATTGAACCTTTAATTTAGAAGGCAGGACTTATTCTGTCATGTTGTTCTCCCAATCATAAGAAATATGTGAGTGCATCATGTTTGCATATATAATAGCGTGCAAAAGTCTTGGGCCACTAGTATTTTCACCAACAAAAAAATCTTTTAGTGTAGCGTGTCAGTTGGAAATATCAGTTTACATTTCCAAACATTATTTTTGTCATTAATTGTAAAAATGCAGTGAGATTATTGTCTGACAACAGCCAGTGCTCCACACAGAGATCTGATCTGATCATCATCAGTCTGTCTGG
>JAUMHR010000082.1:7098066-7110427 GCA_032361145.1 Enteromius fasciolatus
TTCATCTGAGACAGCTCAAACATGCAATTTAGTCTGGGACTAGCTTAAGCCTTGTCTGTGAAACTGGGGGATAATGTATTACAACACACATTTTGAATAATTGCAATGCTTTATACACTTCGATAATCTTTTATAATGCATTATGCAAAAAAACTCATAAAGTGCTACTTAAAAATGTATGAATGTCATTGCATTATAACAAAATTTAAGTGTGACTTTAGTGTCGCTTAGCATTTTGTCTACTCAACCATATAGTTAGTCATTTTATGCAACCATAAGAAGCCTAAAATCTATGCATCCTGGAATCATACTACTTGGAGCATGCCGGAGTGAAAAGGAAATAAAAAAAACATTCAACATTTTTGAAGCCGTGCTTGTTTTGAGTGTGAAAACCACTTAACTAGGTGGTGCTTGATGTTTCTGTCGAATCCGGGATATTGTCCTACATAAACAAGACCAGGTTTAATGATGGGAATGGAAAAAATAGCAGCATAAGCACAGACTGATATCGCACAAACAACAGAGAGAAAGTCTATCTGGGTTGGAAAAAAAACTTAAACAGATGATACAGACCGGGAGCAATTAAGGCAACCTAGTACCTTAATTAGAGAAAAAGCACATTAAAAGGAATAATGAACGCACACTAGAAAGGGGGGGGGGGACTCTAGGGCAGGTGCAAGTACTCATGGAGGGGCCGTGAGCTGAAGGGAAGTGTGTGGAGGCGTCAACTTTCCCATATATCACCGCTGGATCTGCACTAGTTTAGTGCTGCTGATGGCACTCTTCAACTCACATCGATTTCAAATGCTGCCCACACATCTCTTTACATAACCGTACGTATCCTCCTCATTCTGTCTCCCGCTGCTCCACAAGCCCATCTATCATCTGCAGCTCGGGGAAACCCGACAATGGCCCATGAGGAGACAGTCAGGCAGGATGAAGAGGACAGAGGATGAGGAAGGGGCAAATGACGGATGCTCAGGGTGAATGTTGATTCCCAGGAGGTGACTTTTCAAGGGGACGTTGTACTTCACAGAGGCAACTGCAACCTTGGCCGAACAGAAGCAGACAAGGCCATCAACGAGCTTCTGGAGAACAGAAGCCATCTGAGACCAGGGACTTTTGGGAGTTCAAGGAGATGATGAACAAGGAGAAGGGACTGCGACATGCTGACTTTATACATGCTGACTGTGTGAAGAACAAACTATTATGTCTTTTTTAAAGAGTAGAAGCCATTCTGTGAAACTTAAATGGCCAAATTTGACCAGAAATGACCGTCGTGTTGTTCCAAAAAATACTTTCATACGCCTGAGGAACATGAAATTCTAGATTTTGAAAAGTCTCAATGTGTTGTTGTTGTTGTCATTGTTTTTTATACATTGAAAGTCTATGGGGTCCAAACTTAAAATCTTTGGACCCCATTGACTTTCAATGTATGAATTTTCTTTTTTTTTAATTTAGAATTTTATGCTCCACAGACGTATGAAAGTTGTTCAGGTTTGGAACAAAATGAGGGTCATTTCTGGTCAAATTTATTTTTAATTTAAATTATTCTGGTTAAATTTTATATAAAAAAAAAAACATTCTTCAAAATATCTTCTTTTATGTTTCACAGAAGAAATAAAATCATACAGGCTTGTGAACACAAATAAGACCAGGTCGTGAAGCCCTAAAGTAATTCATGTTAAAAACTGAAAATGTATCAAAATCGTGATATGGCTTAGTGTGATTATGAAATCACAAAGACTGTGTACTGCCTGTTTGAGTTTTATCATTTAAAAATGAAGAAATAATAACAATATTTCTTATTTGTTTAATTTTGTTCAAATTACAGTAATTACATTTATTTTTTCACTTGAATTTTTAATAGAAATATTACAATAGTAATATTTATAATAGTAACAGTAATTGATTTTATTTATACATTTTTTTATTTGTACAGTATTTTACAGCAAAATATTACAATAGTTATTTCTTTTTTGTTTCATAATTTTATTTAGTATTTTATTCACACATTTTTATTTTACAGTAAAATTACAGTAAAGGTTCTATATAAGATTTCTTCTTTGACATTTCAACTTTTTTAAAAGTTGTGTACAGATTTATGGAATGCAAAAACTTTAAAGCTCATCTAAAAATCACTCAGAATGCCAATTTAAAGGTGGTGAAACAGCAAATGCTTTAAGTAAAATTACAATTTCTCCCTAAATTGTGTGGCCCTACTTTTATTTCTAGTTCTCTCACACACTAACCAGTATAGGATCTGAACAAAACAATCCTATCACCTTTAATAAAACAAGGTTAAAAACATTCACAAAGCTTCACCTGATCTGGTTTATGAACATGCATGCTAATCACACACTACTCTTGAGGGGATAGAGTGTCAATTGTGTTTCAGGGAAGAAAGACAATGGCTGAGTCCAGCCTGGGAACATGACTTGTTTAACATGCATATTTGATACAGGTGAGAAGAGAAAGGCCCTCTAATCTAGCAACAATTGGCATTGCTCAGTTTCCTGATGCGCTGAATTATTCAGATTATCATGGTCCATGAACATGACCTACTATCATAAAGAGCCACAGACCACGGCTCCCTGATGGACCAACTCCAACAAGAATAGTGATGTAGAGTATTGAACATTTGCTCTTTTATTGGCTCACAATCCTGTGAATAAATTGACTGATGCTCTACTTGACAGCTGCTTGGCACGCCGCTTAATGCTGGTTTTATCTTCGCTCAGAGAATCGGGTTGGATGACCTGATGCTTGGCTCCAGCTATAGTGAGGGAACTAGATAATTAGGTCAAAAGATAGGGTTGGTACTAACTAAATGTGGCAATCAAGACAGGAAAACGTGAACAGACAACCATTGCTGGCTCTTCATGGTGTCGTTTTCTCTAATCAAAGCTGAATTGACGTAGCAAGGCCAAGGATAGACTACCATCATTTTTTTTTTTTATTTAAATAATATTATTAGTATTAAGCTATACATATTTCAAATAGCTGATATATCTTTTAATATTTATTTATTTTTTAGATTCCATATTTTTAAGGGCACAAAGAGGTTTTTGCATATATGTGGTTTGTGTTGGTTCTAAATTTCATAAATTATGCGATGAAGGCCAAAACGCCTTGACCTTGAAAAAACATCTAGCTTTCGAGGAAGAGGCCAATTGGTTTCATTACTAGATCAACAAACGCTATTTACAGCCAATTTCCATCGACATATGGAGAGCACAGTTTCTCCACAGGATGTTGATAATGACATTGAAAACAATGGCTGTTGGCCAAAAAAAGTCACATGAATGTGACTGAGGAGAGAAATCAATGACGTAAGGCTCACCGTGCTCACAGTTTTGTCTGACTCACAGCCCCTCAGGCTTTGTCTGACTCATTTACACAGTTCTAATTGAAAGTCTTCAATATGCAGCGAGTCTAACGATTTTGTCATTATAGGGCCATTTGCCTGTACTGTTAGCGATTAAATTGGCCTTTATCGCAATCTGCGAGCGTATTTATTTTGCTGTTCATTTTAAAAGGTCAGATTTAAAAACACATTCATTTTGGATGGCGGAAACAAAAAGAATTTCGAATTCTAAATTGCTGAGTTCCAAACTCAGAATTCTGAGTGAAAAATTATTGTGAGATGTAAAGATATAGAGAGATGTACACAAAGAGAATTCTGAGTTTAGGCTATATCTTGCCATTCGGATTGAAATTGTGAGATTTTAGACATTAATTATTAGAAAACTCTAAACTGCAAGATGTAAACTAAACAATTTCATTTGAACGATTTAAGCACATGGTCTAAAGCGCAAGGCGCAAGTACACTTAGGGCAAGTCCAATTCCACTGTTGACATTTAAAAATGGAGAAAATTGTCACACACCACACCCAGTGGATGGTCTAAAAGGGTAGTCCCTGTCCTTTTAATGAGTAATGGGTGTGTTGATTCATTCAAGACAAAACAACTGTCTTTATAAGCTCAGCGACTCATCCAGAAACTTTCTTTATGAGTGAACCACTGAATCATGCTCTACAACTAATTCTTTAAACACTGATTCATTTACAGTAGAAGCTCAACAAGCGGCTGCCTTAATGAACAAATCACTGAATCACTCAGTGGATTCATTCGAAAAAACAATCACGTTATTTTTCTTTTTTTTTACAGAATACAACTGAGAGATGACATTTGATTGTGGAGTTATTTTCACTGGAGTAAAAACAGATGAAGTAATAAGAATGATTTTGTCTAAAATGCAGGTCAGTACTAATATATTGTATTTGTTTGTACTATTGTATCTCTCCAAGTCAAACTTTTGTTTGAATATTGCTTAATTTATAACTTTTATCAAAGAAAACATTGAATAAACTAAGGTTTTCCAGAAGTCACTGGATGAAGTAGCTCAGATTACAATTATGGTGGACTCTACTATGGCATGACTCATCAGATTTAACACAAAGCGACATCCCGGAAAGCTCAAATCTTGAAGTATCTCCAGATTTATCCTCTCGAGCAAATTAAATTATTACTGCCAATGGTATCATCTTTAAAATGTCAAAATGCACACCTCACAATATTTTTCACCAAACATAAATGACCTTCTGCTGCTTCGGTATTTCACAAGATGGGTTACCCTTGTAGTTACGCAGCGGCTAATGAGTTCCACTGGGTAGTCCAGGTCCTTGCAGCACTGCAGTCAGCATGCATGTGGACAGGGCAAGAGTAAAGTAGGTCAGCCATGTACGGCACCCCTGGCATTTGGGCACAGCCAGCAGTACCCGTAAATTAACATCCTCTCTGTAAGCCCCTCCAAATTGAGACATGGCACTGACAGGAGTGCCGCCAGTCACTGGATCCTCAGAGCTGAGGAAATAAATTAAGAGGATTACAGAAGTGGCATGAAGATTGTGATTACACATGAGTGCGGAGTCATAAACTGCAAATGTTTATCACCATGATGCTAAGCATTTGACCACTAGCTTGAAACACTTCTTGTGAGTATGCTATGAAGTTAATAAAACTAAACCTACCATGCACACTCACCAGCCATTTTATTTGGGACGCCCCAACAAGTTAAAAAACGAGAAATGTAAAACTGACAACTACATTAGCTTTCTGAAGGTAACTCTAGATTGAGATACCAGTGCAATTTATAGATATGGATATAGATGTATAGTATAAATTTTAAAACTACCCAGAGATTAATTATCGAAGATGCATATCGCTTCAAAAATAAAAAAAGGCAATGAAAGAGTAAAAACTATACTCATGCTACAAAGGACACATCTAATTATGATGCCTTCCACTGTAACCTCTCGAGAGGTTTAGATACTTATCCTAACTGCCAATTTATTGGCGCAATTGACTCTTGGGGCCAATTACACGTAAACACAGGGCGATAAAATTACAAGGCATTCCATTAGGGTAAATATAACACTGACGTTGCATAAGCTTTTAATTAGAAGGACGACAGAGCTGAAGAAAGGCAAGCGTCGAGCCTGGTATTGCATGAGAAATGTCTTCCGGCAGTGTCAGAAATGCCACGGCCTAGCTGGGCTGCATGGCGGAGATTGGACGGCATCCTGTGGTCGTCTCTTTGGCTTGAATGGATTAGAAGACACCCTTCACTGGCTGGCATTCTAACCCTGTCAGAACGAATCACTTCAGACTGCCTGCCCACTGCCTAGCGGGTTAGCCTAGCCTTCCGTGAGAGGGAATATGGATGTATATCATGTGATTTCAGAATCAGTCACACTAAAAAAAACACACATACATTTACATGTTCTCCTGAATTTTTCGAGATATGATTGTTTAGCAAGTCTAGAATGGATTAGCATTTATGCTACAAATGCAAACAGCGACGTTTTGCTTTTTTGACTACCTCACAAAACATTTTGGATCACTTTAACTCAGTTTTCTTACACTAGGATCTTATTGCAACGCTATGCTAATGCGCTAATAGATATGCTAGTTGTTCATTCAGTCAGAGCATGACCTTTGGTTGCAATTGGCAATGCTTTATTGCTAGCTGCAGCAGCTGCAATGACAATCAGACCCTCCGGCTGTTGGCAACCCGTCTGCTGCCTCTTCATAACTTTGTCACCTTTAATCAATGTTCTTGCTGCTTACAAATCAGTGAGAGCAATTAGACACTAGCTGGAGTTATCAAGCACCAATGAGAGCCGTTTCTTATTCTCTGCTGTGTGAAAGCTGAAGCTCAGTCTTTACCTCAGTAATTTACCCCGTTCCTCCCAATTATAAGAAGCCTTTGGCAAAAACCCACAAACTCTCCTCTGACATAGTAGCTCTGTTTTGAAAAACTAACAAGCTGCCTATATAGGCTGGTTTATGCTGGCCCTTTTCTGGTTTAAGCTGGTTGTTTTTGCTGGTCTTTTGCTAGTTTAAGATGGTCCTTTGCTGGTTTAAGCTGGTCGTTTTGCTGGTTTAAGCTGGTTGTTTTTGCTGGTCTTTTGCTAGTTTAAGATGGTCCTTTGCTGGTTTAAGCTGGTCGTTTTGCTGGTTTATGCTGGTGCTTTGCTGGTTTAAGCTGGCCCTTGGTTGGTTTATGCTGGTTTAAACTGGTCATTTTGCTGATTTATGCTGGTCCTTTGCTGGTTTAAGATGGTTGTTTTGCTGGTTTATGCTGGTCCTTTGCTAGTTTAAATTGGTCCTTTTCTGGTTTATGCTGGTTTAAGCTGCTCTACTGTATGCTGGTCCTTTGCTAGTTTAGGTGGGTCCTCTGCTGGTTTAAGTTGCTCTATGCTGGTCCTTTGCTGGTTTATGCTTGTCCTTTGCTGGTTTAAGATGACCCTTTGCTGGTTTATGCTGGTTTAAGATGGCCCTTTACTGGTTTAAGCTGGTCGTTTTTGCTGGTTTATGCTGCTCCTTTGCTAGTTTAAGCTGGCCCTTTGCTAGTTTAAGTTGGTCCTCTGTTGGTTTCTGCTGGTTTAAGCTGCTCTATGCTGGTCCTTTGCTGGTTTATGCTGGTCTTTTTGCTGGCAAAGGAAACCAGCATCCCAGCATCAAAACATACCTAACCAGCATATGCTGGTTATTTATTTCAGCAGGAATGTACATTCAAGCTAACATAAATTAGGTAAAATCAAGTAACTATACTTAACTTTTACCTCAGCACTTTTTTCAATGATATACAACTTATTAAAAAAAACATTTAATCTCCTTCACCATCATTTTAGGTGAACTTCAACACAAAGCATTAGCCTTAGGCTATCTTTAAAAAAGGCACTATAATTTAGTTGAGAGAGCCAGTGATCCCCTAAAATACTACCTCTGTAGACAGCTTACTGTATTAGATGGAGCATCAACCAAAAAAGGCAAGCAATCCATAAACTGGCAGTGAATACAATGACATTTATAAAATTGCAGTTTCAAGGGTGTCTTGAGTCTTTCGAGGTTTTCGCTGTTGAAATGCCTGTCAAAGAATAAACTGCTTTTAAAGTGTCTCAAAATCAATGGTTGCTCTAATCTCTGTCTGACACTAGTGGAGTTCAACTGCTGTGAGAGCTTTGAACTCTAGAACTGAATGGCAAAGATGAAGCCTGGAAAATGCACATTGATCAAATCAAATGCACACACACTCTTGGCTCACTTGAGTGAATTAAGAAGAGAGGTTGTAATTTCTCCTTGACTAGTTTTTATGCTCTTCTCATGGAAATCTAGCTATTGACAGAGGATTTACAAAGTATACTAGCACATGACTCCATACCTTCATCACTGCATTGAGTTGGCCTGTATAAATTTGAGAACACGGTGACAACCACTTGATACTAGATCACCATTGACCTCAGCAGCTGTTGTGGGATAATGAGCCTGAGGTTATGTTTGGAGTGACTTGAGCAAAGCACAGGCCCATATAGGCTGCATATGCCTCAGCTTGAGTTACAGACAAAACATGGGATGGCCATTATGACACGCAAGTGGAAAAAGCACTCATGGAAAAACAATCCAATCAGGCCTTTGATTGCTGATTGCTTAATGTAAAACAGTTTCCAGCTTAAAGTAAAAAATAACTGATACAAGAGATACTGTTACATTAGGACTCTGCAATATTAAGTCCTAATTATAAAGAAAAGTTACAACTGTGAGATATAAAATTCGAATTACAAAAAAAAAAGTTGCAAATATGAGAACGT
Organism: Enteromius fasciolatus; assembly: GCA_032361145.1. Taxonomy (NCBI): domain Eukaryota; kingdom Metazoa; phylum Chordata; class Actinopteri; order Cypriniformes; family Cyprinidae; genus Enteromius; species Enteromius fasciolatus. The sequence continues at coordinate 7,106,223 of JAUMHR010000082.1, forward strand.
CACTTTGAGACTTTGAAAACCTAATTCTGAAAAAAAGTTGCAATTACAAGAAAGAAAACTGCAATTGTGATATAAAGTCATAAATGTTAACAGCAATTACAAGAAAACAAGTTACAATTATGAAACGTGAGAAAGTTGCAGTTGTGAATTGTGAAAACCGCATTGTAGTATTTACAGTAATTGCAATTACTGTACAAGAAAAAGGTTGCAATTGCAAAACTAAAGCTGTAATTTATGGTATATTCTGCACTCACAGTGATACAAAAGTCTCAAATTACAAGAAAAAGAAAAAAAGCTGTAATTTATGAAACAATATTGTCACAGATCGCGTCTATGTGGCCCTCTCCGAACGGCAGCAGCAGGAACCTTCTTCTGAGTTTTAGTTCCACCCGGACCGTTTAGACCCACGCGCCTCGGCGAGTTCTGCCGCAGGTTCCGGCATTTCATTCATTGATTATTTGGGCTTTATAAGGTCCGGACTTTGTTTCACTCATAAGCGTTTATTCCCTGGACTGCCTTTCCGTGAATGACCCTGGACTGTTTGTATGGTATTTGATTCTTGCTGCCTGCCCATTGAACTGTTGTCTGTTTTCTGACCGATCTTCTGGATTATCTGAATCACATCTGTCTGCCATTGATTTGAACTACTGCCTGTTTGACAATAAAGCCTTGCAAATGGATCTGTCCGACTCAGAGATCATTACAGAAGACTTCGCCGGAACAAGATCCAGCGGCTTTGCAGGCAGGCATGATGATGATGGGAGAGAGGCTGAAGAGGAGTTAATGAACTTAAAACAGGGTTCCTCATCTGCAGCTGATTACGCTCTTCAATTCCGTACCCTAGCGGCTGAAGCAGGCTGGGAGGGGAAGCCTCTAAAAGGAATGGTCTCAGGACGGAGCTACAGTCCGAACTCGCATGCCGTGATGAGAACAAATCCTTTGAGGAATACATGGACATGGCTATTAAGGTGGATAAGCTTCTTCGATCCCGTAGAGGGCGCCGATCGACCACCATGCCCATTTCATTTCCAGGCACCTCCTATGACGAACCTATGTAGATTGGGTTCACTAAGCTCTCCGAGGAGGAATGAGAGAGACGAATGAAGAACCGCTTATGTCTCTACTGTGGTCTGTCAGGTCACCTACGTGCCAACTGCCCATCTCGGCCTCCATGCGTGACTTCCTCCCGGGTAAGCTCTTTTCTAGCTAATTCATCGCTCATGCTTGATGTATGCATTAAAGTTAAGGGACACTCCATAGAGACTCAGGCTTTTGTTTATTCTGGAGCAGCTGAAAATTTTATGGATCAGGACTTTGCTAACCACCACTGTATTTCTCTGATTACATGCACACCCCCCATGGCCGTGGAAGGCCTCGACGGACGACCACTAGGCATTGGGAGAATACACCAAATCACTGAGAAGCTCACCCTCATCACTAGTTTCTTGCACTCGGAGACCATTCAGTTTCATGTCACCCAGTCACCTCACCACCCCATCATCCTTGGTCACCCCTGTACCCCCAAATCTCCTGGAGGGAACAGGAAGTTTCACAATGGTCCGACTCCTGTCAAAAGCACTGCCTGAGATACCCTCGCCGCAATCCTACTCCTGCACTGGTCACGGAGGATGTTCCCGAGTCACTGGAGGGCCTGCTGGAGCCCTACAAAGATCTCCACCAGGCTTTCAGTCAGATCAAAGCCACCCGTCTGCCCCCACATCGTAACACTGACTGTGCCATAGACCTTTTGCCGGGCGCCTCACCTCCCTGTGGATGGGTTTATCCATTATCTCAGCCCGAGACTCAAAGCATGCAGCAATACATCGAGGAGGAGCTCGCTAAAGGATTCATCAGGCCTTCCACCTCACCGGCTTCGGCCGGCTTTTTCTTTGTAAAAAAGAAGGATGGATCGCTCAGGCCATGCATCGATTACAGAGCCTTTAACGAGGTCACCATCAAGTACAGATACCCCCTGCCACTCGTTCCATCATAACTGGAACAGCTTCGCTCTGCCCGGATCTTCACTAAATTGGATCTAAGATGTGCTTACAACCTTCTCCACATCCAAGCAGGGGATGAGTGGAAGACTGCTTTTTCTACCACAACAGGACACTATGAGTACCTGGTGATGCCCTTCGGGTTGTCCAACAGTCCCTTGGTATTCCAAGTCCGGATTAATGATGTTTTCCGGGACATGCTGAACCAATTCGTAATTGTCTACATCGCCGACATTCTCGTCTATTCAGAGAACCTGAAGGACCATATCAAGCATGTTCGATCGGTCCTACAAAGACTAATTAAGCACCAGCTATATGCCAAGTTGTCCAAGTGTGACTTTCATCTCACCACCGTCTCTTTCCTGGGATACATAATCAGCTCTGGTGGAGTAACAATGGACGATCAGAAGGTGTCCACCGTATTGAAGTGACCTTGCCCCAGAATGGTTAAGGAGCTACAGCTTCAGGTAACGACCGCTTTTCCAAAGCATGCCGTTTGATCCCACTTCCTAAACTACCAACAGCTTGGGAGATCGCCCAGATGCTCTTAAATAAAGTGTTCCGTTTCTACGGTTTACCCGAGGACATTGTATCCGATCGTGGAACACAATTCACCTCCCGAGTATGAAAAGCCTTCTGCTCACAGCTTAATATCAATGTCAGCTTGACCTCTGGGTATCACCCCCAATCAAATGGACAAGTCGAACGGCTTATCCAAGAACTCACCCGATTCCTCAGGGTGTACTGTCATCTCAACCAGGAGGACTGGAGTGATTTCCTCTTATGGGCCTAATACGCTCAGAATTCCCTCAGAAAACCTTCTACACAACTAACTCCCTTTCAGTGTGTCTTGGGGTTTCAACCTCCCTTGTTCCCATGGTCCAGACAGCCCACAAACCTACCGACTGTGGATGCTTGGCTACAAAGAGGCGAAGCTACTTGGGACATACCAATCTTCAACGAGCAATCCAAAGAGTGAGACGTCAAGCTAATCGTCTACGAAGACCAGCACCTCAGTACCAGGCCGGCCAGTGGGTGTGGTTATCCACTCAGGACCTCAGACTTCGTCTGCCCTGCGAGAAACTTAACCCAAGGTACGTGGGTCCTTTCAGAATAGATAAACAAATAACACCTATGTCTTTTCGCCTTAAACTCCCTGCTAATTACCATATCCCTCCAACCTTTCATGTATCCTTGCTCAAGCCCGCTGCTGATCCGGGAGGAGAGGGGGACCAGGACGAGGCAACCACCACAGAGACCCCTTTCCCTAGCACCTGAAGGAAGCGACATCTACCAGGTGAACCAGATCCTGGCGCCAAAGGGGCATACTACAATACCTGGTGGACTGGAAGGGGTTTGGTCCAGGGGAGAAATCATGGGTGAATTCCAGATGTTTTGGACCCTCAATTAACCACTATGTTCCACCAAGCTCACCCTGAGAAGACAAGAAGCTCCAAGCTCCCCGTGGAAGACCCGGCCCCGAGGAGCAGCTCGCTTCAGGAGCTGCTAGCAGGGGAGAGGCTCTGTCACAGATCGCGCCTCTGTGGCCCTCTCCGAACGGCAGCAGCGGGAACCTTCTTCCGAGTTTTAGTTCCACCCGGACCGTTTAGACCCACGCGCCTCGGCGAGTTCCACCGCAAGTGCCGGCATTTGATTCATTAATTATTTGGGCATTATAAGGTCCGGACTTTGTTTCACTCATAAGCGTTTATTCCCTGGACTGGCTTTCCGTGAATGACCCTGGACTGTTTATATGGTATTTGATTCTTGTTGCCTGCCCATTGAACTGTTGCCTGTTTTCTAACCGATCTTCTGGATTATCTGAATCACATCTGTCTGCCGTTGATTTAAACTACTGCCTGTTTGACAACTGCAATAAAGCCTTGCAAATGGATCTGTCTGACTCTGAGAGATCATTACAAATATAAAGTCACATAGTAATATATCAAAGACTCAACTACAAAAAAGTAGTGCTTTGGATTTTAAACAGTGCCGCTCTGTTGAAAATTAAGAGCTTGAGCGCGCAAAACGCACTGCATGTGAACGACCCCTAAGCCTTTGGAGACTCTCCCCTGTCTCTCCCCTCACGCGGATTGTACCACAGGAAAAAACTGTCTACAAACACGGGACACTCAGCTTTCACGATTTGAAATGGCTCAAATCTACTTTTTATTAAGTTTTAATTAATCAATAAATACCATCCAAGGC
>JAUMHR010000082.1:7145583-7174193 GCA_032361145.1 Enteromius fasciolatus
AGCATCTCTGTTCTTCTCAAAGCCCCCAAGAACAATCACATTTCACTACGATTTTCCCTCACCGCCTGTTTATAGCGGTCAAAAAACATCTGGGGGGAAAAAAGCCTCCCAGCTAGGTCAACAAACAAGAACCGTTTTGATGGCCGGCCCGATTCGCTTTGTTCCTTCACACAGACATCTGCACACTTCCGCAATGCCTTACAACTGAATTTAATGCACTCGTTTCATTTGCGAACTTGAGACTGTTCTCAAGGGCATGTTTTTTTTTCTTACATGTAACCAGAAAATGATTTCTTGTGGCATTAAGGGCCGTCCAGAGAGTCCTTGGTAACAATCCACCCCCTCCTCTTCTCATGAGGAGCATGAACGCCGCTCACCTAAAGCTAAAGCGCTCAGACCGGAGCCAGTGTAGGTGGAAGCGCCTTGAGAAACAAACACCCAAGGGGTCAGAAGTTGTTTTGTACCTCACCAATGACTTTGCAGTCCAAAACTTAGCCCATATCCTGGCTATGCACACAATACATAATTCTGTAAAATATAAACACATATAAATATATTTTTACAGATTTGTGCATACAATCAAAACATTTATTTTTATGTGGAACAAATGCATCACATTACATGCTAAAACTATAATTGTGCGTGTAAATATAAAAGTTTTATGCATGGAACAAACATTTTGCACTATATAAATTATGAATACGTAATATTTATACATGTAGACATGAGGTACGCATTTAAATGTTAGTATTCTTATAAGTTCTGGTACGGAACAATTTCTATATCATAAACTAAAAATATGTAAAATACGTGCGTGCATATGTATGGCGTTTTTACTTTACAAAATGCAAATAAAAAAAAACCAATCTGAATTATTAGCATTCAAAATAAGATATCATGTACACACATTATGTATGTGCATAAATGTTCATATTCACCGTTTTTGTATTAGAAATTGAAATCGCTAATTCGTAACGTTAAAAATGTATTCAGTACACATGAAGTGGATCGAAACATTTTATTTTTTTGGTCCTAAAACCAAAACTGAACTTCTGATCCACTTCAAATGTTGAATACTGTACACACAGCACATATTTTACCTTGCATTGTTTATGTATATAAACATCAAAAAGGCACAAAACCATAACTTGTATTTTTTAAGGAAACGCCAAATTCTTAATATTTACCCTTTAAAATAAAATAAATTTAATAAAACAGGTGCATCAAAATGCGTCACCCATCAATCAAAAACTAAGTGATCATCTGCCACCTACTGGCCAAACTGCACATGACACTTACATCAAACTACATGTACTACAAATCCTTTTATTTGGCTGTTTAACATTGAAAAGACACACACACACACAAACAAGAGATCCAAAATTAACAAGACAAGCAGAAATTTGAGAAGCCATCAAAAGAGCCTGTCAGAAAAACAAACCCAGAGAACATACACAACGAACACATTCAGCAACTGTTGCATTATTCTTGATTTGCATACTAGTATTAGTACACACTGCCATCATTAGGCCTCAGGAGGAACTACCTGAAAACAGAAACACAGGTGACTTGCAATATAGAGCTCATGTGAATGAAAGACTGCAAAAAGGTGGGAAGTGAGCGAGGACAAACGTACCATCTCCAAATCTTTGATCAGCACGACACCCTTTTCTACTTCCAAGTCACTCTCGGTGTCATTGTGCGACCGGTATTCCTCACTGTCCGTCTCAACTGCGCTAGGCTACAGGAGAAAAGCAGCATGCCGAAATTTGGCATATACAAGTGATGCATACCCACGGGATTTGGAAAGGTAAAGCGAACCTCATAGTCCGGATCAGCTGCGTGGTCTTCCTCGGCCAGCTCCTGATTGAGCGCCTCCACCCAGGACTGCTGCTCTACTTCATCTTCCTCATCCAGGTCATCCTGTTTTCTCTTGTTGCCTTTGCCACAAGGCTTGGTAGGGGAACAACGCACCTCTAGAGCAGAAACAAATAAACCTGATGCATGTTTTCATCTCTCAAAATGTATTTGTATTTTAAAGCGATAGCCGCACCAGGGGACACAGCACAGCCAATGCTGGTGCAGACCGGATAACCCAGAGCACTCTGGATGCGCCGGGGAAGGATGGCCAACATCAGCCGTGTGACCCTGTGGAGACGCTTCCGGACTGTTCTGCACTGCCTTTCTTGTGGGGAGCCACTTTTTTCCTCTCGAGACGGAGAGACGGCCTTCACTGGTGCGGAGAACCCAAATAGCCACCACAAGCCACGGAGAGTGCGCATCTGAAGAAAAGATGTAGGAGATCAAACAGAAAATAGCCATCTACTGAAAGATACAGTATCCACCTTTTTAATGCAGTAGTTCAACTAAACATTAACTAATCCATAGGTTATTCCAAACCTATAGGAGTTTAATATAGCACACAAAATAAAATATATTTTAATTTAACTTAATATATGTGATATATTATATATAATGTTAAATGTGTTAAACTACAACAGTATCTCAAAGTAAAATAATCGCAAACTTGTACGCGTTACAGTATAATTTGATCAACACTGGTTAAATATTGTAAATTTTGATTTGACACAGACTTTAAAAATCTTTTTTTTTTCATGTAAAGTTCACAAATGTAACAAGTACCAAAATGCATCTTTCAGTCAACACAGAAAAGCAAAAAGGTACATAAAATGACAGTCAAAAAAAATAAATATAAAATAAAGCCAGTTGAATCTGGTTAGTTTTAAACTTGCTGGTTTATGCAGTTTTCTGCCAGCTTGGTGCATCAGCCTATAGTTTAGCTGGTTTCCCAGAATACACACATTAGAGACCAGTGTGCCCATTGAGACCAGTTTTATTTATTTTTAAAATACATTTCCTTAAGTTGCATTTTTAAAAAAAAATGGAATGCCAAAGTGTTCTGAGGTGGTTTGTTTACAGTCTGACATTTTAAACGAGTAAACAGACTAGCAATTAACCAACACAAACATGTACTATCTCTAATATAGGCCTACTAATTCACTAGCGATTAAGTGCTACTCACAGTAAACCTGACTGGCCAAAACTGTGAAATTCGACAGAAGATGGCTGACACGAATCCACCTCTCTTCACCACAGCTTTCTTCTGTTGAGAACAAAAGTTTTGTCTTTATAAACGCTCATTTAATTCTGAACGTCTCGTAGGGACAAAATAAACACTGTTTTATCTCACAATCAAATAAACGTACCTCTTGGCCCTCGATAGTTTCAGACTCAGCGGCGTAGTTACTTTCGGTAGTCATCTCGATGCTCTCTGAACTAATCCACCGACTCGCCGTCAATTTACCAGGCAGCCGTGCACGTGCTAATTAAAACAGGTGCGTCTTCCGGCCCACTGCGGTTCGCGCGCGTCTCCGCGTGCGTGGAGATATTGGCTGTGTATTATTTACTGCGCACTACATACTTTTTAGAAATAAGAAAAAAGAACACAAAGCAACAGTTACTAGAACTTGTTACATTAAAAAACAGATTTTTGTTTAAAGCTTGGTAAAAAATCTATATAAGTAGGCTATTTCAAATAATTAGCCAACATTTAACGTTTAATTTAAATTAATTACAGTGTAGTTTTTTTTACCTCGTAATATATTACCTCAAAATGATAGCACATCAAATCACAAAAAGTTAAATATTACTAAAATATAACTTTGGTACAAATTTTAACCTCAGTAAGAAGTAAAACCCTTTTGTAGTCTACAGTATTACCTTTAGAAATATGTATGCAATTATTTAACTAGGATAGGCATATTTATATATAAGTACCATAAACACTGTAAATATAAAATAGTCTCTAAATTTATACATCAACATAGGAAATCACTTAAAAGAGTTTTAATAATCTTTGTGCCATTTTGTTTGGTTTTGTTTCCGGTTAATTCTATTAACAGTAATTGCAGTATGGTTACAGTTTCTTGAGGATGTCGTCTCTGTCATCACTTCAGTCACGGAGGAGACCCGTCAAGAGGGGAGGAAGCCACATTTGGGCATGTTTCCGCTCACGGCTCCCTCGTCACATTTACGCACGTCTAAAACAAACAGAGAGGGGCAAATTTTAAGGGCCTGGAAGACTATAAATTTCCGAGTCTGCTCTTTCAGTCACAACTTTCTACAAACCGGCAATAAACAACACTTTTTCTATATTTTATATAATAAGAAAAAGCAAAGAATGGCAGCACTGCACAAGAACATGACGGTTACGCGCACCATCAGTGCTGGAAACTGCACGGGGACGAGCGCCGAAAGCCAGTCAGAAAGCGAGGGATTCTTGTTCCCGCGCAGACACAGTTCCGCGGGAATACTCGCGCTCAAATGGGCCACCGCGAGAAGTAGTTCGTTCGGAAGTTCTCTGGCGTCAGAAAACCGCGGGAGTAAAGATAGCATACGTAGTATCGTCGTGACACCGGACAGCATCCCACAGTTCACCATTCCCAAACTCGCCCTGGAGGATGGCTATAGATCCAGAGGGAATGAGAAAGAACAACAAGGTGAAGAAGATGAAGACTGGGGGAGCATTGATGACATCAGTGGATCCTATCATCCTAGGCTTTCATCATCAGTTTCATCGTCTTCATCATCCTCTGGCTTCAGTATATCTCCTGTACCTGGACGAAAAGCCATCTCAGATGTCAAACGGGCTCAAACTCGGAGCAACTGTTCTCTGGTGGAAGCCGAACATTGCTCTGACCCTGCCAGCCGCGCGGCTCTTTCCTTACCACACCTTCCCAAAGTCACCACCCCGTATGGCTTCGTAACTTTGAGCAAAAGCCCACAAATGGCCAATGAAGAGGCGCTCTTCTTCCAGGGCTATAGACGTTATGGTCAGGAGGAAGAGACAAACCTGTCCAGACACCCTAAACTGGAAATGAAAAGAAGCATCACTGTCAGGACGTCACCCATCCAGACACATGCCAGCACCCCTCCACATCAGTCTCCCGTCGCTCACCGCTTCTTTAGAAGCCATAGCGTTGCTGGAATCGAGATCCAGAAGCAACTGCCTCAGTCAGTGAAACAGGTCAGCAAAAGCAAACGGAGCCTTTGGGGAATTCTTCGCAAAGCAGATAGAAAGTCTTTTGATTTCAGTTCAAACCTTACATGAACAAACCCAGAGCAGTGCTGTTCAACAACACGACAATCAAGCACCTTCGATTGTACATATGCACTAGTTTTTGAGGCTGTCTGTTTTGTTTCTTGAGAATTTATTCATGCATTCATTTCATGTATCCAAATGTTCAGATTAATTATATGTGTCATCCATTACTTTATGAAGGAAATAAACTTTTTTTGAACATACAAATTGTTTCTAAATTCTGTCTTCTCAGTGACTTGGAAAAAACCCCCACCATAAAGTCAATTAAAATAGAAACGTCACTTGAAATGTAGACTTTTTAAAAGAAATACAACACAAACAAACATCTTAAATAAAACATTTTCTAAAACTATATAATCTGCTTGCCGTACTTAATATGAATATGATGTAGTGAGAATCCATGGGTTTTAAGTGGACAGTTTTAACAGTTCTGACTACATTACAAGGCTGCTGACATCAATCCATGGTGTAAATCTGCGCATAAGGAACCTCCAGCACTCAGGACCACAGCATGTGAAGAGTCTCTTTACTCAGAGCAGCATATGAGACTAATGATGATCCACTTCAGGGTCTCTTGAGTGCTTGCTTTGTTATGGTCCCCTCCTCACCCTCGCACACTTTCCTTGTTTCTTTTTCATTTTGATGAGGGCTTCTAGAACTGGGCAATTCATCTTTTGATCCACGCTTGATGAACACAATGGACTTGTAAGAAATGCACTCATTTTGCGCATCATGCAAATCCGATTTGGATTCTATTAGACTCTTTATGACAGCAGAAGTAGAGTAGGCTAATCTACAACAGTTGTCTCGTCCAAAATAAAATGCATAAAACAACACAAAAGTTGAGAATGTTTTGACGTTTCGATACATAAATTACATTTAACCCAAGTTTATATTGTACTATATTGCATACTGTATTTTCTATTGTATTGTTTGTTGGCTTATTGCAGCTATTTCATAACCGTGTTTACCTTTTAAGGAAATGTATGAAATCTGATTAGTCATAGGTTTTCTATGGGTGTTTTCAAGCACTCTGAAGCAGAGCTATACATAATGATGACAAAAGACCCAAACAATAACCCTCTCTGACTCACTCTCACCCTCCAGCTACATCTGAAGACACTACAGAGCTCCGTTTGAATGGAGGCTTTTTAAATTCAGCTTGACAGTACTTTTTGCATATTAGTTATTTTTGCTGAACAATCAAGGTCCACCTACGGATGTATTTAATACAATGTTTTTACTATGTTGTGTAGAATTATCACATCTGACCACAAAAAGTTTGATGCAATAACAATATTTACTAAGAATAACATTAATACTAAAGGTCAGTATACTTCAAGGCCATATTATGCTTGCAATTGGTGCACAGGATAAGCCCTCATGCGGCGCATATGGAGTAATTACAGAAGCTACCAACAGGGGGTAACAAGAGCCAGCCTGTACAGAATAATAAATTGCACATGACCCAACCACACTTCACAGGTCATTATAATTCACCACTAATAGGCTTACTTCTTGGTTTTACCTTCTGCATTGATTTTTTGGTTCCTCATAAGGCTTTGCTCTTAGATGTGGGGAGGTTTTGTTCCTGCTAGTGCCACTCTGTAAGGCTCAAATGGGATATTGTGCAAAGTGCTGTGTAAAGGGTGCTTTCAAATTAAACGGAATCATCTAAATCTCAGTTTAAGTCAACCGAATCAACCCTTGGGCCCATTTTGGCCACAACAAGGTCTCAAGTCAAGGATGATCATTGTAGATAAAGAGACAACAGCATCCTCTAGTGACTTGATAACAACAATGCGATAAACAAAATCGCATATCTGTTCTTATCTGTGGCATCTTGCGTGTGTCTATCTTCATCCAAGCACTTTTTTTAAAATCTGTTTGTTAAGGGGTTTGTTACTGATGTAATTTAAGTTGCTTAATTATATGTTCTGTAGAAAATATAAATAAATCGTATCAGAATTATCAGACGGTGCCCAAATTTATAGAAATGCTCAGTAAGGAGTGTTCACCTTGTTGACCACCTTAGGTTTGACTTTCAGCACAAATGTTTCTCAGTACATGACCTCGATGTACATTAGCATGTCATCCAATGACAGTCAAAACTAGTTCCTTGTTTCATAGTTTCCTTATTTGAAAGTACAGTGAACAGATGTGCACAAATTGCACTCTGCTTTTCCGCTAGCAACCTCAGATGCTAGATATGCTGTGGCAATGTCTCAGACAGCCACAGAGAGAGAGTAAGTGAGGTAACTGCATGTGTGCTAATGAACTAGAAGAAAACTACAGGAACTGACAGTTGGAGGTGGGTGAACCATATTCACGAACGCTCACACTGTCACACGCTAAACTACAATGCATCAAGCAACAGACGATGCTCTCCTGGGAGCGTCAGAAGGGACATTGCCACCTGCACTGCCCATCAAACAACGCCGGTAAGAGATGCTAGTGCTATGATTTGACACATGTGAGCTGCGTTACAGGAAACCTCACACCGCGAAAGTTACTCGTAGCGCAATATAGTGAAATATCACAAAAGTGAAGCAAGTCTGGACTAGTAACTTCATAATGTTCTAATTTTTCAGGAGCAGGTCTTCTTCAAGCTCCGTCCAGAATCTAGAGCTGAAGATGGGAGATCTACACTTGCCCGAACCACAGACCCCTCTGTCTCCATTTACTGAAGTGTTTACTCCTACTTACTGTAATGCAGTCCACTGTCCAATACATCACCGCTACGGTAAGCACTAAGAAAGTGTTTAGAAGTATACTTTAATACAAAAAGGTTCAAGTGATTAGGATCTAACTAAAATGAGAACTGGTTTCTGTAACTTTTGACATTTGTAGCCTTCCTCATTTCTGTTTATAGACTTTAACACTTTATTTCTTGAATACAAAAGTATTATTGAGGGAAGTAGCACCTGAAACCAATACAGTAAGCCACCAGACAGACAACTAAACCACATGTAGTTCGTGTTTCATGGCAATGTGGGAACCGAGACAGTTTCCACTGAATTACATTTCATGGTATCATACATCTGAGCATGCATGTGGGCGTGCATTGTATGTACTTGTTGTGTCTTCTGTTAATAAATGTATTACCTATATCTTTTCACGCAGAAAATCACCAGGTGAGATTCTTCTCAGAGGAAACTCCTCCTCCAATACCCAAAAAGAGTCTGACGAGGACTCTGTCCCTCCCAGAGGAGACTCTGAAACCACCTTACCACGATCATACAAGAACCTGCAACTATGAAAATCCCCTCTATATGATAAGTCCATTCCACAACACACTACAAGAGGAGAAACATGAGGGTCTGTCCTTTTGCGAGGTGACCTTTGATACACCAAATGAGCACCTTGAAGATGTCTTCAGAAGCTTCACGAGTCATGAGCATGTTTTCATGGGCATCCAAGAGTGTTATCTTCAGTTTCTCAAGAACACGTTGCAGAATGTTGAATCGAGCGTCTTCTTAAATGAACAGGAAATGGAGACCGCGAAGACTTCTCAGCCTATTGACTTTATTTTGTGTGAGCAGCAGTGGACCGGGAGGGATGGTTTCCACTTGGTGCTTTGTCCAAAGGTTCCCGGGAGACTGTTTTCAGCAAAGGTAAGAACATCAACAGTATACTAACATAAGAGACCATCAATCTAAGCTAGATGCACAAGGACTCTAGTAAGCAATTGTAGCAGTCTGTATTTGTTTGTGTTTGTGTGGGGGCGATAATGCACAAGGGTTTTTAATCCAAATCTGTAAGTAGGCCAGCAATGCTTCCCAGGCAGAGCCCCTGCACCACAAGCAGAATGCACACCCTTATAAGGCAGCTCTTGCTTTCAGTAGAAACCCTCAAAAAAAAAACACACTTCCTTCTTAATGCCAGGTGTTAAGCAACAGCATCAGCAGTTTGAAATACATTAAGATTTTGACTTTGTTTTTAGTCAACTCAACTCAAAATGACTCCTTAATATTTTGTTAGGTTCACAGAGGGGATTCAGCATCAGACTGCACCATGTCCATGCCACATCCTAACACCGAGCAAGGGTTGGTCCATTTTCCTCAGTGCACAGCTATAGATCAAACTTCCACCACACAGCTTGCTCAGACAACTCCAGAGCCTTCACAAACAGTTGCTGATCTCCTGGAGAAAGGTGTTAGTGTGACTGTGGTAAGAGATTTTCCATTGGGAACACTGGAGGACTTTGTCGAGGAAGGACACTCTTTGCACTCCACCCTTCCTGAGGTTTATGAGAGGAGGCTTTGTCTTCTTGCCCTCCAGTTGGTGCTAGGACTACAGCAACTGGGACATGTTAAAGTCAATCACAGGGAATTGAAACCACAGAATGTGGCATTAGTGTGGCCTAGTATCGTGCGCAAAGAAGCTGACTCGAATTATTATCTTGGCGAGATGAAAAAGGGAAGCATCAATACAAGCGCTTCTACAGGTATACCCACGATCACAGTATCCGAAGAGCACACGGACAACAAAAGGGCGAAAAGTGAGATTTGTCAAACCTTATGGGAGAAGTGGGGCACACCTCGTTTGGTCCTGAAGAGTCATTATGAGGATGAGGTTTTGATCGAAGCAAAATCCCAAGAGTTCCAGTTAGGGACTTTGCTCAGGTACTGCCTACATCTTAACGACAATTGCTCATCTGTGTGGACGGTGCCTCAAGACACCCCATACACTCCTGGCCTGCTGTGGCTGGTCTCCCAGCTTGCATCTGAGAAACCTGGGCTACTATTAGCCGAAGTAGTGGGTGTCCTCCAGGCCCTGCTTTGGGGTCCTCGACAGGGACTCTTTCAGCAGAACCAAATTGAGAACTCTGTGCTTTCTAATTGGCTGCTACTTAAGCGCTCTCTTTTGGTCCTTAAGCTTGCAGAAAAAGGATTTTTTCAGGATCAGCCTGGCTTGGACTGGGAAGACTACCTCTGTCTGCAATATCTGTCCCTTACCAACCCAGAGACTATGCGTAGCACAACTGAACGCATGGGCCTTCATGATTTCCTTACATCTGCTTAACAGATAAGTATGTAATTACTAATGACAGCAACCGTGAGTTGGTGAGCCTCAGAGATAACTAATCTATACTTCGTAACATCACTGATATGATCTAAAAGAACTGTTGTACAATCCTAAGCTCATGAATATAATAACATATTCATGAGCTGCTGTATACTTGCACAACACACAGAAAAATCCACACGTCCACAAATAAAGAATTAGTTCATTTTAATTATTAAATTACCGGGGTACTAATTTGTTTTAATTGATTGCCACAATTTAAAGAAACAAATTCTCAATTTGTAGCCATGCTGCCTTTTCTTTTGCCTTCATGTTGTGTTCAGTGCCCATAAATATATGCATCACTACGCTTTCCATTTTTCCCTAATTCTTCTACAAAATCAACAAGTAAAACACATTTAACTGCTTTATATTCATATCACTCCCATTTACAGCAAAGGCGTAAGCAATAAAAACTATGTATTATTGCTAAATCAGCTTATTGTTGGCGTTCAACCTTGTGGCGTTTACTGATTAACGATGCCAGGAAAAAAAATTGCGAAACATTCAACAGGGTTAAATGAGCAATGAAGACATCAGCCAAGCCAGCAAGATGATCTTATTTACATTAGACTTATGGAAACGAAGAGGTAGCTACACAAAGGTAGTGGTATAAGGTGAGCATTTTTATTCTGCACACGGTCAAACATGCAGACAGATCCTATTGAAGTCATAATTAAAAACTCCAATTCATGCACACATTAAGAAAACAACTTGAAGACACTGGTAAAAAGAAAAAAAATCAACATATCAGCAATGAAATCCATGATTCTACAAACATTGTTGCTTGAGGGAGCTTAACCATAAATATTATGCACAAAAAAAAAAAAAAAAAAATTCAGTGTGGGAATGGGTGAAGGGGAATCAGCAAGGAATCCAAATTACATTGGAAGTCAAGCCCAGCGGTAATGGCTTAAAAACTAATGGTCACTGTAGAAATTTGGTTTACACTAGTGCAAATACGACTGAAAACACAAAAACAAAACCAGCACAACCCTTACAAGAACTACAGCGTAGTAATTAACATGAACAACTATTCAAATGTGACACATTCATACTAAGTTTCTTTTAATGGTGACCATGTTGAGTGAGATACAGCATAGTAATTAGAAGCAAGATTTGATTGATAAGCTTTATTCGTCACTATCGGAGTCTCTTTCGATTCTGTAAGCCATGAAGAAAGCGTCGGGGCGGGTTGGGACGAGGGGATGACCCGGTCTCACAATCTCAAAGCCCATGAAACTGAACGTCCGCAGCAGTGATGCTGGAGACACACGTGCAAAGGAAGTTAGAAACCGGGTTAACTAGAAGTTAAATATTGTTGAAGAACACAGTAAGAGCCTTACCTCTGTCATCTCGGCTCTTGTGGAAGCAGATGAAAACGTGATCAACCTGTAACTTCTCCTCTGCAAACTCCAGCAAAAGTGAAAAACTTTTGGAAACACAACACAGAACAATCAGTTTAAGCCACATACAAGGGTTTCTGTAGGGAGAAAGCAACAATTAAACATAAATGTTAATTTAACTAACCTATCTTTGCTCCCGTCTGGGAGGACACCAGTGGGGATTTCGATGTAAAGATTTGCCCCCTTCAGTGCTCCCCTCCAGACTAAGTGCTTGCTCACAGAGCAGCGCTGCTCAAAGAGCAAAAAACGTACACGGCTGTTCAACTGAGGGGCTTCCTCAAGAACCAGTAACTGAGCATCCTTTAAAAACAAAAACACAGTTATATGCACATAATTACTACAGTACAGCTGTGCAACAATTAAATCGTTAACATGAGAAATAATCAGGTGAGGTGAAATGTCCAACGTCACTTCCCACAGGTGATGAGATTAACATGCAATTAGATATGACCCTTGCACAGTGAGATAACTAACAGCACACATGCATTGTCTTCGAAGGACACAGTTAAGAGACACTTAATGAAGAACTCAGCTTAAATAAAAATAAATAAATAAAATAAAAGTCATTGTTTACACATTTTTATGCGAACCAAGCCCTTTGCACTCACAGAATAGAATAGCTTAGCTGAAAGACTGTGATCCCGCTGATCATTCCCTCGCCCACCTGGGATCTTCAGGGGTGGGAGAGGGACATCAGGAACACCACAGAGGCCCCGGACACGGGTTACTGCAGCGATGGGAACTAGAACAATGAAACACAACACGCTCCTTAATACAATATTACATCAACATGCAATGTATGGCTAATTTAACGAATTTAAAATTAAATTAAGTCTTCGTAGCTCAGCTGGTAAAGGAGGACACGAAGCACAATTGGGAGGTCAATTTATTTAGTTACACAAGTGTATGAATGAAAGGAACACCGATATAACCTGGTTTTGTATTTTTATATATGGAAACCAACAACTTTGTGGATAATTTTGGCAATACGTATGCATGCATATATATATATATATATAAAAAACTTAACTATGGCTAAAAACATAACCATCCGTTTGTGTTTTATTGCATTAGATGTCGTGTCTTTTCTTTGAAAAATCATTTTTTGCAAGTGAACTCTTCATATATACTAGGAAATTTGATTCTAAATGTTTTACTGTAATAGTGTCAAGGAACCTTACAAGCTAAATCTGCATTTTAAACTAATGGTTTTCTAAGAAAGAAAAAAGAAAAGGTTATTTACATATTCTTGGTATTAAAGCATTAAGAAAATATTCTGGTCCAGGAAAGATCATGATCATTACATTTTATTTAAACTTCGTAAAATACAGTAAGGGCCAAATTGTGCATATGCAAATTTAACCGGAACAAAAATGAATGCATTGGTGCAAACCAGCACAACCTCATTTCACTTCATCAAAGCAATGTGAGGGCTGAAAAAAAAAAAAAAGCCTAATCCCTTAAATCAGACTACCTTGACTTTCCATTCACAAGGGACCGAGTAAGCCGGTTACAGAGGCTGTGATCACATGGGAGGGGGATGAACAATAGTTAAACAACAGCCTGTAGCAGGTGAATGAACACCAACACCATTCACGCCCAATGAGTAAAAGGGGTTACTGCAAGACCAGAAAACTTCTTATGAAAACATAGGCAAGATAAAGGAAGCTAAAACATTTTTTAACTTGGATTTGTGATGCGTCAAAGACAAATTAATAATGTGGTGGGCAAAAAAAACAAAACAAAAAAAAAAAAAAAAAAAAACACTAGTAACTGGTTTTACAAACAACCCACAGGACTAAATGCATCTAAAGATCGAAGTTTCCCCTTTAAACATGCTTTGCTTGGAGGAGAATACATCAAAAAAGACAAACAGAACCAACACGGACTTCTCTTGGATTACATTTCGATAACGTCTGGTTTTGAGCAGCTCTCTTTTCATTCTACAACACGGATCAAATTGTTTAAAAGGAGTCAGTTACGGTTTAAAGCCAACACAATCATGGTACTCCATACAGTACAGCAATGACGCATGATAGAGGAACAAACAACGGAGGGGGATGGGCGAGGCGACGTTTAGCCATTAGCGCATTACAATTCACATTACTTCATACCGGTATTTTGTGGGGAATTACTCATTTATATGCCGGTTAATAAATCTTACTCAACTTATTCATACTCTTAACAGTGACACGAGCAATATACCCAACGGTTTTCGCGTTATCCAGCTACGTTAGCATTTAACGTTAGCCACCTCGCCAACACTAACGTCAATCACTTGTTGAGCTGTGCGACACTTGAATAAACCCCGTAAAGCATTTGTAAAACCATAAAATAATCCCATACACAATTGCAACACGTCATGATCCAACATAAAGCTTAAGTCATCTCATATTAGCTCAAATGTAAAACTGAGACTGCATAGGTTTCTAAATAAATTTAAACAGACGTTGGCAACAATGTGTTTTTGAACTGATGACTTAGAAGTTTCTAGAACGGTAAGCGACAAAACCTGTTACCTGGCAACACGCCTGTCAATCATTCTAATCCGTGACTGATTGACAACACGAGCCCACCTGAACAGACAGTGGCTTTCTCGCGTGCTATTTAACACAATTCGTTTAAAATGCCCTTATTAAAAAGATATTATAACAGATGGGTCGATTTAAATCTAATTCCGCAAGCTAAAAACATAAAATCGGATTTGCTTTACGTCGCATTTCGTCATACGGTTCATAGCTCGCTAGGCTGTACAGCTAAAACAAGGCCGCGCGCGAGTTATCTACATAAAAGTCCCACATTACCTTTCACTCTCGGGTTTATTACGGGTCATTTCGATCACTGGCATCTTGGATATATTACTCTCTTTTTCTCTGACAAAACAATGGCTATTCAGGATCGTCTGGAGGTTGGATTTAACCATCCGGCCAACGTCAAGGCCCTACTCTTCTCTGTCCGTGCGCCGACTGAAAGTGTTAATGGCTGTAGGCCCGCAGTATTTATACTCTAAGACATGAGTGGGCGTGGCTTCGGTTTTACGTCATGCGCTTTAGCAAACAAATAAGCCCCGAGTTAAAAAAAATTCGTAATAAGCATAACGTTTGGCTTGTGAGTGCATATGTGCAGCTCACAAAACATAGGACGGATTATAATTGGCATAGTTACAGAATTTAATAATTACAACATTTATCATGATAAGCAGAGCGAGATGTAGGCTACTAAATGTTATATTCACTATAAATAATGTATTTAAATGATTACAAATAATACTAACATCTACAAAAACGACTAAATTTACTGTATATTAACATAAACAGACAAACATTCAAGATTGCAAATCGGCCATGTCAAATCAAAAGTGCCTGTATTTTTAATAAACTCTCATCTGTTCCTGTCCATCAGGGCTGTGAAGAACTTGAGACGCCTCCTTACACAGTTTTTGCCCCCTACTCCGGCTTTGCCTGGTAAGAGCTGCTCGTTTAACTACTAACTACCACTAATGCGGTCGGTTTTGTTTGTTTATATTCAGAATTCTACGTTTTACATATATCATCCCTTTTTACTCAGTTGCCAGCTCTCGTAATTTTGTACTGTTTGCAGATGTAAAAAGACCGTAGATGTTTTCAGTTATATTTTTTAGGTATTCTTGTCACAAGTGTTGGTAGTTTTTAAGTTAGCAATTAATCGTTAGCCACCTCGAGAACTTGGTGAGTTTAGCCTACCTGAAACAACTCGTGTTAATCTATCAAATCACAAAATAAAAAAAGTTCATAAATGTAAATCCCCTTTATTGTACAAATTTAAGTGCAAGAGATTTACAAGTAAGATTTTTACTTCGTTTTATCCACAGAAACTTCCAGAAAGGATTCCCAGAACAAGTATGTATCTCTGACCCATGATACATAACACTTAAATATTTTGAAATAATCACTTGTATATTTGTCATTACACTTAATTTCTGAGTTACTCAACTATCTCCATTCAACAGTGAAGTATCGGCGCATATTTCCAGTTGAATCCTTGAGTAAGGTGGAAAATCCATGGAAGGGCATCACTCTGAATCGCTGTATATTAGTGGCCATGGTCGTTGTGGCGTTCAGCTCAACGGTTGAGATAGTACAAGGTGAGTTACTCAATGCGAGACTGCAGTAAATGTTTGCGCATGCAAGTGCACAGCCAATCGATTATCATTGGAAATTTAAACCCTGAGTTTGTGATCGATGCCTGAGATATCATCCTGAGGGGGTATATTTTGCTTACCAAATGCATTGTTCAAAAGTCTTGGGTCAATTACTACATTTATATACCAAGGACATATTGAATTGATCAAAATTAAAGAGTATTTATGGTGTTTTAATGTTTAACAGAGACCATAGAGCCATACTTTGAAGCATCAGAAGATCCTGGATCAGAGCTTCAGGCTGGTGAAACAGAGGTAAGGCTCATTTGGATCTGTCTGAACGGTTTTAAGCTAGTTCATTGTTCCTGAATTGTCTGTCTTTGCTGTAGTCTGATTCATGGTGGGACGTCTTTGCATTTTGGAACTGGGGATCTGAGGATAAACTGGAAGAGTTTAAAAAGAAAAGAGCAGCAAGGCCAAAGCTGGATGGAGAGAAGTTTGGACCTCGGAAGATCCGTAACAAAGAAATGGCTAAAGGATTTCTCAAGCAGAGGGAATAGTCTGGGAGGAAATATTACTAAAACAGATGTAAAGAATAAATAGATAACTACACTACCAGTCCAAAAGTCAAGTACAATCAGTAATATTCAGAAATATTTTTAGAATTTATAATGCTTTTTATTTATATAAATATATGTTAAAATGTATTTATTAGTACTTAACGTTTTTTCTGTGAACACGGCTGAATTTTCAGTCTTCAGTATCATTGATCTTTCAGAAATCATTCTAATAACGCCAATAAAGAAACATTTCTCATTATTGCGGTTTAGTATTTTTGTGGAAACGGTGATATAGGCTACTACCATTTCAATTTTTTTAAATGATTTAAAATTTTGATTTAAATTGCTTTGATGAATAATAGTAATAGACCAAAGAAACGATATTTTGCAAACTTGTTCACTGGCCTTGATATTTATCAAAGAATCCTGAATAAAATGTAAAAGAGTACCATTATTAACAATTGAGCACCAACTCAGCATATCAGAATGATTTTTGAAGGACCACAAAGAGACTTAATTATTCCAAACTTTTGACTGTTAGTGTATTTACCTATATAAAAAAAACCTAATCTGAAATGTTTCATATAAACCTAAATCCACCTGCAAAACATTGAGAGAATTTGGGCAATCATAGTGAATAGACAGTAAAAACAACATGCTTTTTTTATATTTACTTTATTCTCACACAGCCAAATATATCAGCACAGTAAACCGGACAGCTATTTAAGTCATACAGCTGAAGTAGTCTAAAAAAAATTTATATCATCGAATATGCAAAATTTCCCCCTAATTATCTAGTTTACACTATAAATGACATTTTATGTAGAATGTTTGCATACGTACCAGGTCAGTTTGAGAAAACAGAGCTTTGTGTGTTTACAAGCAAAAATAAATGCAGATGTATGAGGTTTTACCCATATGTTGCTATACATGCATGCACAAGCGCATTTATAAAAAGCAATGTCAGCGACATTCGCACTTGGTCGCTATCACATTGGTTCTGAAGGAGATGTTGGTGCCCTCGCTCTCCAGCTCGATCACACACAGGTCATCAAACTCCACCGGTACGCAGCACAGAGAGCGATTGACGGGCTGGCCGCTCTGAATGTGGCTGTTCAGGAGGATGGCGTGGTTGTTGCCTCTGGTGAGGGGGAATCTACACTCTCCCTCACAGTTGTTGATGTTTACTTTAGAGGGCTCAAGAAAGAACTTCCTCAAGGATATGGACAAGCTCTGAAGCCGACACTGATTGGGCGCTGATGGGCCATCTTCATCCGCTCTGGCTGCTCTCTGAGCTCTTTCCACCTCCCAAGTACTGAGTACCACCTGCAGGGCCTTGAGCAGCAAAACGGACCGGTACTGGGCCCGTTTATGTTCTTTAGCGACTATAAATGTCAAATGGGAACATACAGAGCTAGGTTTTATTTTGAATATTGGTGCTATATTCAGGTAGTATATATGAAAATACATTTAATGGTCACCTGCTTCATCGTCCTCTCCTTCTAGAGAAAGGCCACTTAGTTTACTCAGTTTCTGAAGCCTGGCGATCACCTTTTGCCCCGCCTCCTGCCGTTTCACCTGAGCCATGGCTTCATCCAGTCTCATTCTGAGCACAGACAGCAGAGGAGAATCTAGAGTCACCTCCACTCTGTGATTCTGCAGGCCTTGCTGCCTCTCAGGGAAGACAAATACAGTCGGCGTGGAGGAATTGACCAGTCCTGACAGCAGGGACTCTGTGGATGACATTCCAAGGCTGAGAGGTGGAAGAGAATGCAGCGAATCCAAGTAGACAGGGTTTGCACCTTCCTGAATCGTCGGTCCCTCTTTCTGAGGAAGGACGTCACTCAAGAACTTCTGCAGCTCGCAGAGGAAAAGATAGGTTCTGGATGGGAGTTCCTCATCCGGTGGATTTCTGAAGAAAAAGGAAAACATGAGTAGTGTTCTAAATGGAATATTAAGTTAGGTGTATACTATTCGCAGTTGTAGACTATCGCGTTTTTATTTTTACCGTAAAAAAGCACAGATTTAAATGGGTCACAGCTTGGTAATTGTCCAATTACATGGTGCAGGATTAAATTGAGCAGTTTGAATCTTTAGCAAGTGTATCATTTACCCGTGATATTTTAAGTGTGGCATCCTTTGCTCATCACGGTCGGAAAGGAAACGTAAGATCGGCCTCATTGACACATCGCTGCCGTCTACCTTTCTCATCAACACGTCTCGAAGCTCAGACATGCTGGGTTTCGGCTCTGAGATGTAACAGAAAGAGTTCAAATTTACACTGTGAATGGCTTCTTAGGAGAAGTCTGTTTTTGAAGCGTCTTGTTTTCACCTTTCCATGTCTCAATTGTTACTCTTAGCTTGAGGTGAGCGTGACTGTGTCCTGCTGTAAGGGCCAGGACACGTGTAGCCTCAGAAATGCAAACCCTCTGAAAGGCAAATCGCATTTACACCCCATCATTTCATGATCTTTCTCTACCATGAAGCAAAAAGTATTCAAAAATATGAAATAATTAGAATGAGGTTAACCTGCGTATTCGGATGGATGGACTGACTGTTGAATTTCACTCTCAAACCATCTCCTTTAATGGAATCGACACCAAACAGGAGTATCACAGAGGCTGGGCTGCTCGGTTGAGCATGCCTTGGGAATGTGAGGGTTAAAGTCATCTCTCCTTCCCTCTCAGCATCCCAAATATCTACAAAAAATAAACAACCACAACTCAATTAATGATGCTGGATAGTTGAGAAGGACGAACAGCCAACTTAAAGTAGGATTTAGCTGGATATCAACTAATAGTGTTGATTAGTTGAGAAGGATGAACTTAAACCAGGGATTAGCTTCAAATCATAGAAAAAAGAAAATACATTTACCTTTTGTGGAATGAACATCCTTGAGACTACTTCGTTTTTGGTCCAAACTCTGTACTAGCTTCAGACTTGAAGGTTCAGATGAACATATTCCGAACCGCTGGGATTCGATACTCTCTCCGTTCAGGGTTGACAGGAAGTCATCCATGGCACGACTGCGAGCTAGTTGCTCTTCATTACATGGAACGTCTTCAGCGGATGGAGCAACCGGCTGTTCACTGGGGCTGTGGGGTACGCGTGCCGTATCTACAACTTCCTGCTCATCTCCGTTCCATCCTGTTGGTCAGATACATAAGCATCACCTGAAGCGATGGTCCTGGGGACCCCTCATCACTGCACATTAAGGATGCACACTTTCTCATTGTTCACACCCAATTGAAATCTTGCAGACGAGATGAGACAAACACTGACGCTGTGACTGTTTCACATATTGGGAGAAACGCAACAACCATGCTTTGAAGCAGGGGTGTCTACTCCTGCACCTGAAGGGCCACCTTCGCTGCGGAGTTAAGTTAACCCTTCAGGCAACAGGGATTTTTAGAAAATGCTGGATTTGCAAATGCATCAAAAAAATAAAATAAAAAGATTACTGCAAATTAGAAAAATGTTTGGCATAACCGAAAGTTTATGTGGGGTGTAAATGTACTCATCTAATCTGCGTATTATGACACCATCAGGGCAGATCATCTTGAATTTCATATTTAGGAAACTACAGGTATTATCCTCATTCCAGAAATGAGGAAACCAACAATAAAACGGGATAAAGTACTAAACTATTACTTTAAGTAATAAAAACGTCCAGACTTTCTGACCCTGCATCGAGAGCAAATCAACTAACAGGTTCAAGGCCCACAAAGGTAAGGACATTGTTCAAATGTCCCCAAATTCTATGAAGCAACCCTGTATTCAACAATTTCTTCTCTTTTCTATTTTAACAAGGTGTTTACTACCTTTCTGGGCCTTGAACCTGTCATTCGTGCTGCTTTCTATGCAGGGTCAGAGAGCTCTTGATCTTCCCTTGTGTTCAGAAGTTGAACAAAGGTCTTACAGGTATGGAACAACATTAGGATGAATAACCGATGACTGGATTTTCATTTTGGTGTGAACTAATCGCTTTAATGCAACTTACCTAGGACAAATGGAAGAGACTGACCTGATACTTGGGTGACCTTCTGGCTGCTATCCTGCTCTTTGCATCCTACGCTGGTACCATATGACCCAATCGCCACAGTCAGCAACAGCACCCGCCAAAATCTTGCGCGGAAAAGCATTTTCTCTGATTGAATCGCAGAGAAATCCAGCACTTGTTTTAGGGTGGGTCACCGGCGAAGATGCGTTTTATATACACCCCCCTTTGCTCCTGAGTGCAGCCTGCCTGCCAAGAAAGCTCGTCCTTGGAGTGGCAGAAGGTATTTGAGGCACGTGGTGGATGTGTGAATTTCAAGGAATGGTGAATGGACATCACATGCCTTTGAGCGTTGATAAAGTGGAGGAGGACATCTTCCAGACAATGGTTTACTTTGTAGACCCCAGACACACATCGGTAGTAGTGAATAATAGCTGGATCCTCCTTGCTGGCAAATCGCAACAAAATGCTATTTTTACATTTGTGTTCAATTCCTTCATTTCATTCCCATGGGATGCAGTTAGAGTATCAGTTACCCAAAGGGTGTAGGCACAAACCCTACAAGGAGCTAATCCTAAAACAAACAGGTGCACCGATGTGTCTCTATGGCAAACCTTCATCTCAATGGCTTTCTGCGTAACATGGGTTACCATTTAGACAAGGCCGTGTTATGATACCAGCAGCGTTTAGTTCTCTTATTGCTAGCGACCTAGTACTTTGCCGGGACTGATATTTACAGATTGCTAATATAAACATGCAAGTGAGGGGACCTATATTCCAATACGCCTGCACCACTTCCCTATCTACAGTATCTTTTATGACTAAGGCAAAAATGAAAAGCGCTAAAGGGTTGACTCGGGCGTCAAAGGAACAGGCAACAATAATCCTTTCATTACTTCTAGCCCTGATCTCTGGAAGACATACAGCTGCACTTGTTTTCCAGACTTTCAAGGTCCTTCCAGCGCTGGGTCGCTAGATGTTTGACCAGTCCCAAAAGATAAAGCAGGTATCTTTTAGCCAAAAGAACAGACAAAATGCTAGATTGTTTGCCATATCTGGGATTCCTGCTAACAGGGGAAAGGGGTTATTTCGTCGATGCTTAATAGGGTTGTGATGCGTTTCTACAAAAACTTAACAGCTTTTAAAGTTGAAGTACCTCTCAAAACAGTCTATTTTAGGCCTGTTTGGCAAAACGCAAAAGAGCAGAAAGCTTTTTTTTGTGTCGATGTAAGGCAATGATCTTCATTGTACATCAAAAACCTTCATTTTCAAGTTTCTTTCAGCAAGTGTCGTAATTTATCAGCGACACATGGCCACTGCATTGCCTCAGATTATTTTTATATTGGGTCGCAATTGTTTTATTTCCAAATGGTTGTGTCATTACCTTTCCCAGCTGGACGTTAACCTTTGTACAGTATGCTAGCAAGCCAATAACAAAATAAACGGATCAAACCGATCTTTCATTAGAAACACTTTATTAAGTTTGTTAACAAAAAAAGCTGAGATTTAAAAACTGAATTAGGCTGTCGCTATAAGTCTTTACGTTATAAGCACCAAACAGTGTCACAAATAAAACAAACCTTACGAGTCTGCTGCTGTTGCACAATTATCCTGTGATATTCCTGCTGAACCATGAAACTGCGTAAGAATGGGATTAACTGAAAATAGGAATGCACGGATTACACAGAATAACTTAAAGCAGACAAATTACAAGTTGAGTTGGAGACTATAAATTAGTACATGGCGTTCAGTAGAAACTACTATCACAGGTCAACAATGCACAGTAAAGCAATCTCATTTATATCCGTCATCTAGGAAGACAGTCAATATTTTCAACATTCTTTTTCAATATGCAAAACTATCAAACAGAAAGCCAGAACTGACGCTCCTGAGACACTAGACAAAGCCTTGTATGAATTTACATATTTAGACATATCTAAAATTTACATATTCAGCACATATTCTATTTATAACATGCGAAAGGATTCGAGTTGCCCTCTGCAATGCAACCTCATACATGTACCTGAGAAAACGCAACATTACGACTTACATTTTAAATAGCTTAACATCAACCCCAACAGAAAACGAGACAGCACAACGTAGTAAAACAAGCAAAGCTTGCATTGATTTTTATTAAATATTCACTCCTTGTAATGCAAGAGGTGCTTGAATTTTTATAGCTGCATTTTCCTTGTTTAAAGTGTAGGAGAGCACCTTTTTATAGAGTATCCAAATGGTCAGAAATACCAAATCATTGATAAACAGTTGCAAAGATATTAAAACACAAATTGGAAATGAAAACAGGTGACATTAACAATGATTATTAATTCCTATCAACAAACAAAACAAAACAAAAAAACTCAGTGCTGGTAACAATGTACTGGTCAATATCCTACCATTTCATCACAAATGTCCTCGTGTTAATTGGACAGAAAGACCATTTACACAGTTTTTTGTTGTTGTCGTTTTTTTTTAATATTATTATTATTATTATACACCATAGTCTATTACACAGCATTCTGACTAAAGCTTAGGTGAGGTTGATTTTTCCTTGAGCACATACTTAAGCAACAAAAACACAATAAAAGGAAATAAGGACGCAAAACAATGAGGATGTCCACTCCTGCTTTGTCTTCAAGTTGGCGATGTTGCACACCAATAACTATTTTTTAAACGCCGCACCAGTAAGTGATAGACCGATATATCGGGCAAGCGGAAATCTCCTAAATTGTCCATAAAAGGGTCCAAAATTGACTTTTCCCCCCGCATTTTTTAAAAATATGTTCAATTGTGTTATGCAGGATAACACATTAATATAACATTATATTAGCCTATTCTCTAGATATGATAACAGTCAACCCATATCGGTCAACCACTAGGTACTGACTGACAAAAACACTAGCCAAATCTACAACGGGTCACATCAGAAAAACTTCACATCACGATACGCAATAGGCTCAAACTCTAGGTTACACGACGCACTCTAGGACAGGCTTCGATAGTGGATTGTAGGTTTTGGTACGGGCGCACTGGTATTTATTTTCGACATCTGTGTGAACAGCAGCACCAGTTTGTGTAAGATGAAGCTGTTTGCGTTACATTTGCGAAAAGAACCACGGTTTTAAGAAAAAGCACCGAGCCGTACGGGCCCCAAGATAGTAGGCAAACAGGCTTAGCACACGTTCTCCTTACGAGAAACCAAAAATGTTGCGAAACGCCTCATGGCACCAGTTTCGACAGTGTGCCACGTGTGTAACTCAAAGCATTCACTTCCTGTCACACAGGTCGATTTCGGAGCACCATTGAAGTTAATACGTCAAAGAAAAAAAGTTGTATCATCCTATAAAGTTCTGCAATGTACTTCCATGCTTCTTTAAGACCAAAAGGTGTTTCTTCTATAGAAAAACGGCACTGATCCAAACAGGCAGGGGCTGCTTCATGCTGGGCGCCAAATAATACATTATAAATATTGAAAAAATAAATGCCGCAAGGCTCGAAAACATCCCTGTGTAAAAGAAGCACCAAAAATCTTTATTCATTTGTTTTTTCGTTGTTGTCGTCTATGATCTTAATATAAATAAGCACAGTCTAAAGTTGTACAGATTGTAGCACCATTCTTTTTTAGACTGCGAGTCAAGTACATACACATTTGCACATGTTGTGCTCTGCTCCAATACAAAACCAGAGCAACCACAAAATAAAAGAAAAAAAACAAAAAAAAGACAGAAATTAAAATGATAAATAACCCAAATTATATACACAATTATACAGTCCGAGAGAGACTACCATTCACAGTACAGGAAAAAAAAATACATACAAAGGAATAAAAGAGAAAAGGATGAGTTGAAAGTTGCCCAGTAGTTTTGTGTGTGTGTGTGTGTCGTTTTGTGATGTTGAATTTTCCCAGTGTGTGTACATCTTTTAAATCAGTGTGTTTGTATGTACAAGCGCGTGCTGGGTTTCCAGGTTTGCGAAGAGCACCACGACAACATTGGATTTTGGTCACCCCCCGAAGGAAAACACCCACGAAATCTGCGAGGAATATGCTTCAGCACCAGATTCACCTGAATA
The DNA here is from genome assembly GCA_032361145.1 of Enteromius fasciolatus. Lineage (NCBI taxonomy): Eukaryota > Metazoa > Chordata > Actinopteri > Cypriniformes > Cyprinidae > Enteromius > Enteromius fasciolatus. The sequence continues at coordinate 7,169,927 of JAUMHR010000082.1, forward strand.
AGCCTGTACCGTGTAAGACACCGCGTTCCGATTGAACAAAATATGTGCATTGTATTAAAGGTTCAGCAGTAACTGTCAGGAACATGGAAGCTTGAGTATTAAAACAGGGCCCTAAACCAAAGCAAACGTAAACGTAGTGATTCTGTGGCTCTAACGGCTTCTCTCCCTGCAGGTTGGGTTTTTATCGTATATTCCTGGAAGGTGCATTTGTGTTGGTTTCGTTTTTCTCGTTGTTTGTTTTTTACATTTAAATTGATTTGAGATGCATGTAAAATGACCATTTTTCCCTTTGATTCATAAAAGCTTACATTTTAAAAAATGACATGCTGTTAATGTTTGCCATTAACAGCTCCACAGGTTAATCATCCAGTGTAAAAATAACATGAAATTATTGAATTATCGGTGCACCTCATGAAGCCCATCAAGAACATGCCTGCCCATATTTCACCCCAAAAATAACGTAATAATAAGAATAAAATACTACGAATATTATTTCTGGTAGTGACTTTTCATGACAATTTCAACTCCCAATACTATAATGCCAAGGAAATATTCATATTAATATAGATGCAAAACATTTTCACAAACAAAAATGTTAAATATTACTGCAATTTACCTCAAATATAGAATTGAATTTCTAAGAATTAGTGAATATATATATACACATTCAGTATCAGTACCAATGCATTATTATGAGAACTTGGGAAATGGGAAAATGTGCTTCAGAGTCATGAACAATTTCACAATTACCAAAAAAAATCATCTTTATTTCAAATTGTGGTCTTTTTGAGGTAAAATATCACTTGGGAGATTCATCCTTGTGCAGCTGGAGCTTGTGGTTTCCTACATATTTCAGCGTATGAGGCAAATAATTAATATAATGAGAAGTTACAATGCCCAAAGCTACTACACTATTAGCCAGATTTGTTAACATCGGTTTCACAAAAATAGTGAGTTCACAGCACAAGCTCGGGCTGTAAGGCTGACGTCCCAGCACGGGAACACTTCTCAGGCTCCAGGGGCTTCATGGAGCACATGTCAATAGGAGTTATTAGGAAAAAAAGCCACATTTCTTTCCACTGATAACAGCAGCAAGGTTACAGAGATTCACACAAGTCTCTTTGTGTGTGTGTGTGTATGGCCCACTGAAAGCGGGCTGACTGTAAATATATTCCTGCCATTTAAAACACTTCCTGCGTCATCGATTGTGAATCCACCGAAAGACGGCTGCAAATTTAGCAAACCATCCATCAGTAAGGCCGTGTTAAACTCACAATTATTGATAAGTGGGTGCTAGCATCAGCCTAACATGGTGTCACCTTAAAACAACAAGGAAGCTGCATACTGTGTCAATGTGAATGTGATTTAGGGGCTGTGTGAGTGAGTGTGTGTGTGTGTGTGTTAAGCTGCACCTGTGATAAGTTCTGATACCCATGCCAGTTTTACAGTGGCGTCTTTTAGCAAATGTTTGAGCACCGGTGAGCGAGTCGAGCCCATTGGTCCATGCCTGTCCATTGCATAGGTTATGTCGGGTTGAGGTAGATTTCTTCAGTTACCTGTAACCAGTCGGGGGTAAAATCCAGGAATTAAACAAGATGTGGACAGATATTTCCTCAACATCAGGGCTCAACAATTTATATGCACGACAAACTTGTATTTGGACTGCGATGCTTAATTTTGTCATTTTTCAAATCCTCCAATAGGAACTTGCTTGTAAACATCAATGGGCTGAAGCTGTATGAATTTTATATTATACTTATACAAGCAATAATATTCATACAACAAAAATACTACATAACTATTTTCCCTGGATGACTACTATGGCTTACTGTGCAAAACGCTGATATTTTACATTATACTTCATGTTATAATATCATAAAAATACTATATTTAACTATCAGTAAATTATAAAAATAAATATTTTATAGTTACAGTAGAAAACATCTTACACACTCACACGTGCAATATATTTTTCAGTCAGTTGACCTCCCTTATGGTGTCATTTAATTCCTAATTAATATAATCTAAAATAAAATATCAAAAATTAGTAATTAAATAAAGCTAAATAAGCTATTTAAATCAATTAATAATGAAATAACATTATGAAATATCATTTTTAAAATTAGATTTTGCACAATAAACCATCATAATCAAACCAGTAAAGAAGTTACAATTTAGTTACTTTATAAAATTACTCAAATATTCTACTATTTAATTGAAACATAGTAAAATATCCAAATTAGCTATTTTAAATGCCTTTTTTTTTTTCGACAGGGGAAAACATTTAATGAAAAAAATAAAAAAATTTTTTCGAACAATTACAAAAATACATTACTAATACGTTGTGTATTACTAACTCCATACGCAAAACTAAATAGCCTTTAGGCTAGCAAAAAGTAGAAATGGCTCCGATTCACTCCTCATATTGTTGAGCCCTGAACATGTAATGATATTTTTCAAACAAATCGGCGATTCTTATAGAAATAGTCTAACAGCTGGTTTCCGAAACACCCAAAAAACTGGCAGGAAATGCAGCTATGAAAACAAACAAACAAACAAAAAAGCAGCAAAGCATGTAGCCCATTTACATGCCAACACCACATACCTTGTTGGGACTCATTACATTAGAGCTGGCAGAGCGCAGTAGCTTCCCTGTGTCCGTCTAGTAATTGTCTGTTTTCCACGTCAATCCGCCCCGCCCCTCCCCTCCCCCCACCCTCCTACACCCGGATGTGTCCTATCTGGGGCGATTGCTGGGGATCTGCGAGGCCGCGTAGGACGCCTGCATACCCAGGGTCCTCCAGGATGTCCCAGCCCCACCTGAACCTACACTGCCGGGAGGGTGCGGAGCCGGCAGGTGCGGGGGATAGTGCACAGTGAAGGGCCGGGAGGAAGCGGAGGAGGTGGAGGAAGCAGATGTGGCGGCCAGAGACGGGGAGGAGGAGGCGGGGAGGGACGACTGCGGCCTTGAGGACTGGTGCCGCTCGGGACGCGGGGAGGAAGGTTGGGGTGGGGCGGAGGACGCGTTCAGGAGGGGAGGGGGCGGAGGGAGGGCGAGGGCGGGTGGGGAGGGAGCGTGAAGAACTGTCTGTGTGCGGCTGTGCTGCGAGGGGCCAGAGGCCAAGAACGAGGCCCCCGCTTTGGGGTTCGTGTCCAGATGCCTCTGCTGGGAACTGAGGGCCCCGGGGCCCGGGTGATTGGCCCCAGACTGCAGTGAGGAGACTGAAGGCACCATGTGGTGAAATATCCCTGCAGACATACAGCACAGAGAGGGAGCAAAAGACAGAGAGACAGAAGATGGGGGCTCAGCCAGATTGTGCACAGCAGCAAGCCAGTCCAACAAACAAGCACAGATAAAGCCACGAGGCACTGCACCAGAAACACCTCACACCCAACCTAGAGCCTGCCACCTCTACTATACGGTACATGAAGGATAACTAACCACTTACAGTTAATTTAAGTGTGTGAATGAATTTAAGCTTCCATAGAGATTCTAGCTACACATGGTTTAATATCTACACCTGCCAACTATGCACATCAGTCTGTATTAGGGGTGTAATGATAAACGTATGCATACCGAACATTTTTGGTACGGGGCTTTCGCTTTGGTACGCATGTAAAAATGTGCTCTATATCTAGCAATAGAATTTAAAGGGTTAGTTCAGCAAAAAACGATTCTGTTATTCATTATTCACCCTAATGTTGTTCCAAACCCATAAAACCTTTGTTCGTCTTCAGAAAACAAATTAATCAGTCCCTCCAGAGACAGCAACAACTGAAATGATCCCAGATTGTTGGGCATTAACCCTTTAAGTTTTTATAGAGATTATAGCTGCATATGGTTTATTTCTATACTTGCCTATATATATATATATATATTTATATATATAAATAAGTAAGTCTATATTATATGTATGCATACCGAACATTTTTGGGACTGGGCTTTCGCTTAGGTACACAAGTAAAAAAAAACATGCGTTTTGACTAGGGGTGTGAACCTACACTGGTCTCACGGTTCGGTTCGATTACGGTTATTATGTCATCGATTTGGTTCAATACGATATGACGATGCATTGAAGATGCACTGCATACTCAATTTTAATTCACATGTATATAATTTTTTTAATAAACAAACAGATATATCAACTAAAAACTTTAATTTTACCTTCTCAATGAAAACACACTTCTTGAAATTATAATTTAGAAACCAAAGTAGCATTTAGAGGAGCAATGGGAGACACTGTCGGATTGCTCTCTTCTGACATCA
>JAUMHR010000082.1:7174293-7202753 GCA_032361145.1 Enteromius fasciolatus
CAGCGATCATCTTCGACGCATTATCTGTCACAAGCACTACATCTTTTAGATCATCAGTTTAGATCAAGAACAACGCAATGTCACTTGAATTCAGCGTATAAGCGGTCCAGGAAAAATAGACTCGGCGCCAAAACTATCGCGGCACAGCCGCTCCTGCACGCTGCCGCGCAGCCGCCCATGCATGCTGTGTGAAAGGTGTCATATGTTAACATGGGTGCCGAAAAAATACGCGCTGCTTACGCCCTGCTCACCATACAGTGTGAAACCGGCATGAGCCATTGTATTCTATTGCGACAAAGCGTGTATGTGGCAAATGACATCAGAAGCGTCAGTATGTTATAACCGGTTATGGTCTATTACTGAACCGATACCGAATCGTCCTCGTCTGCACCGCGATGCATCGTAGAAACAATTAATTTTGACACCCCTAGTTTTGACGCTCTTTGTTGCGGCGCGAAAAAGAGCGTCACATATAAACATCAGTCCTTCCTCTTAATTACTAGTTTTAATGCAAAATGTACACGAGTCATGTAATCGCTCGATTAGTGCTTCCCCAGCAGAAAGACCTGAATTTAAGTTTGGGCTATGTTAATTGTAAGTTTATAGTATTGAGAAAGAGCTTGTATAGTTTGGAAGAGGAGCTGAGGTAGACTTTTATCCCTGAGAAAATGTTACTAAGGGCATATCCACACTTATACGGGTATATATATATATATATATCTTATCTAACTACCAATCTATCGTAAGAAAGTAACTAATTTCATCTTTGAGGACTGCGAGGTGCTGGTTGACAGTGAAATGCCTCAAAACCCAAAAACAAGACCTGCAATTAAGACAAACACCCAGAGAAAATGTGAAGGCTTGAAATACAGCCATAAAAGTCAAGGAGTTTCTCGCCAATCTCATAAACTACAGAACGTTTAACAGCTCCAACATATTTTCACAGCCCTTTAAATCAGCAGTTTACACCATCAAGGCCAGTGAAAATGATTTAAACGGCCTGAGCTTTGTATTCAAATAGTAAAAGGTTTCATCGGGTGAATCCCACGCAGCATGTCAAGAACGTTATATTTCACAGCAAAGCCAGAAGAAAGTGTGTTGTGGGTAAAAATATTAATTACACATATACTTTGTTCCTTTTGACTTTGCGGTGAAATATATGTCAGGCATGTTTCCGTGAAATTCCCCTTAGTACCCTGTTGTTATTTCCTCTAGGTGTCTAGCTGTAGCCTTTGCACAGTCAGCACAGGAAGCGGTATGGGAGAGCCAGGCAAGGTGGCAGTGCTGGGCTTTAACTTACCTTTTCTCTACACCCAAGCGACTATTCTGACCATGAGCTCAAAGTTCAGTGGAAAAAACAGAAATAGAGACAGAAGATTTCCAACTAACCTCCTGCAGCGCCCCCTGCCAGCCCGGCGCTGGAGAAACTGCTGAGCGCCGAATGTCCGTTGACCAACCGGGGGGCTCCACCGGTGGCGGGTCCGGGCGTCCAGGACTGGAGGACTGAAGCCCCAGCCAGGGGGAAGTACTGTCCCACTGAGGAGGCAGAGGAAACCGTGGCGGCCCCGCCCACTTTCCCACTCAAGATGCCTCCACTGGCCGCGGCAGATATAAAGAGGTTCTGGCTGCCCAATCCGCTTACAGATTTCAGGTCCCACTCACGCGATTTCTGTTTCTGCAGCGGCCGCTCAGACGAGCTGACTACTGAGCGACCGCCGCCATCCTGACTGAGGAAGAGGTTTGAGTTCCCGTAAGGCTCACGCTCGCGTTCCCCTCTCCTCTGCGGTTTCTGGTCCGAGTCGGAGTCCGTTCCGCCTCGGGAAGCCCCCATGCCGAATGGCGAGCCACCCTGGCGGAGATCCGAAGGAGTTGGCTTGGGGTCAGAGATTGGGGAGAAGGTGGATTTCCACTTGCTGGCTCCGGAGGAAGATGATACCTCACTGCTCACGCTACTGGCACCTGATTTACGTCCGTGCGAGCCTGTAAAACGACACGTTGCATGAGAAATAGCCAGAACGTGACATATCTGTTAGCCAAAATGCACCGCACTTACCCCTTTCACCATCTCTGATGGGTCCGTCTCGGTCTAAGGAAATGGTGGCGATTTTCCGCTCAATTCTGAAAGAGAAAACAGTTGTCCATCAAACATCTTTTCAATGATCTGCAAAGCTTACACACTAAAGAACTGGATTTGAAAGAAAAGAGCAGGTACCGGCTTGAACTAGAGGTGTCCGGGGCAAAACTGGCGCCCTCTTCATCTGAACTAGGGGTGGAAGAATAACGACCCGTGTTGTTGAGATCCAGGGGGCGCTCTCTTTTGAGCACAGGAGGCTGGTCTAGATCTGTCCCACATGGACTTCGTCCTGACTGCTCTGGGGAAGAGATAGCGGAGATCTCCAAAGGCTGGTTTATGTTGTTCACCTGGTAAAAGAACAAACATTTTGGGTCCAATTTCAGGCCAATCGTAAGGCTGAGCAATACTAACAGACACTATTTTTGGTTCCCTCACCATTGAATTGATATTAAGCGGTGATCCAGAAGAATGGCTTGAGCAGCCAAGTCCCGGAAATGCCCTTCTTTTGGGGGATACACTAATGGGAATGGCCCCAGAGGAGCTGCGCTTCCGCCGCCCTCGTTTCCGCCCCTCTTGGCTGTGGGAGCTGGGAGAGTGATGATGATGGTGGTGGTGGTGGTGGTGATGGTGCTTACTGTGATGATGGTGACCCTGCTTTACCGACCCGTGGTGGAGCCTTGTGCCTCCTGTGGAGGACGAAGATGAGGAGGAAGACGACGACGAGGAGAAAAAGATACGGCGACGAGCCTCGCTGTCCAAGGGCTCCGTGTCGGACTCGGGGCCCTGCCGGTCATGGCCGTCCTCGGGGGGAAGCCTCGGTGGGCCGTCGGCGTACTGCAGGACGCCTCCGGTGCCCAGTGCAGGACTGAGGCCAGAGCCGCGAGGCTGGAGGCCCATGATGGGGGTACTGTGAGGGGGAGGGGATGTAGTGTCACAGTCTTGGTCCTCGGTCAGCATGGCTGAGTGAGAGCCATTCACCAACCCTGAGCTGGAGGAATACCCTAAGAGGAAATGGATTTTGGATTTAATATGTAAAATATATGGACGGATGATGTTAGATTAGATTGGACCGTCTTAACTCTATCTGAATACAGGCCCCCCAATGTCTATGACATCATGCAAAAGTTCCACATAAACACGGACACTTGTTGGTTCTGTCAATTAGATTTCGGAGTTCCAGATGTTTTAAAAGCTGTGAATGTTCTTCTTTTTATATTTTTTTGTTTTTTTATGCCTGGGACAAGACAGCAGAGCAGGGGTAGGCAATTTCGGTCATGGAGGGCCGGAGTTTAGCTCCAACACTAACCAAACACCTGCCCGTAACTATCTAGTGATCTTGAAGACATCGATTAGCTTCGTCAGGTGTATTTGATTAGGGTTGGACCGAAATTGCCTACCCCTGCAGTAGAGAGATGGCAGGAAAGCATTGGAATCAGGAATGGTCACAAGTCGAAATGAAAGACCCATGTGTGCACCACATCCAACAACCTCTTCTTTAGGATTTTTAAAAAGGCGTAATTAAATTGTGGTAATTTTTAAGCAGTATTACTGCTAAAGGGAATAATAATTTTAATAACATGCAATTTAAATTCAAGCTGACTTCCGAAACATGGCAGAAGTCAAGTTTCCTAGTGCAATGGTTTGAATTACATGCACTAACTGCTAAGCTTCATCTACGACAAACAAAGCAGGCCGAAGTAGGCAGCAGGACTGTACCTGAGGTAGGCGTGAGAGGCGGCTTGCCGTTGCTCTGTCCTGCAGGATTTGAAACCGGACTTGGAGTGTTCCTCTGCCAAAAGAAAACCACATCTTGAATAATTGCTAAAATGCTTGCAGAAAACCCCCACAAGACTGTATATCATGACTCCCGCCCCCACACGATCCATACCAATCTGTCTACGCGGTTCGGCAGCACCACGCTGGCCAGTGGGATGCTGACAGGAAGTTTGCTGGGATGCACAGTGCTGAGGGGGATGCTGATTGGTAAACTGGTTATGGTGTCACCGGGGGCAGCCGGGCTCTTTTCCTTATCTGTGTTCTTGGGTGTGGTGGTCGCTTGAATATCAGCTGAACTGGGTGAGGAGCAAGAATGTTTAAATCCCAGAGTTGGAGATGAAACGGCACCAGTGTCACCCCTAAAAGAGCCGTGAGTGATCAGTGACCAATCAAGCACTTAGCCAACTAAACAGTAATTTTACTCACCGGTGGATGTTGCCGAGGCCTCTAAACTGATTAGCAGCCGAATCTTGGTTGAGGTGCCTGCGGAGGGCGATCTTAGCTGGAGAAAAGCGGGTGTAGTCGGGCAGGGGTTGCCCTAGATGCCTGGTTCTTGAGTCTGGGGTGGGCGGCACAATTTCGTGGTCAGGGGAAATGGGCAGGTAGCGGGTGAGGAGCTCATTTTTGCCTATTCCGCCGCCTCTCTCATAACCCGGCGAGGCTGTGCCATTGACGGATAATTCGGGGCTGAGGCCGTTGAGCCCCACAGAGGAGTGTGGGGTGAGTTTGGGGGTGTCGGAATCCAGTGTGGGCCGGGGCTCTGGACCGGGAAGGGCCTTGTGGTAGGGAGTCTCCTCACACGGGTTGTAAGACTTGAGCTGCAGGAGCTCTTGCTGCCTCTGGCTCTTCTCTAGCTCAACGATGCTGATCTGCACAGAAACACCAGGGGGAGTCGTTGATGTAAACACAGACACGGCCTGCCCACGGTACAAAATATCCATGTAGGAGCGAGTTCAGTTTTCCATAAACAAGCTTTTGTCAGAACATTTACAAACAAGTCTATGGCAAGAAAGACAGAAGCTAGAGAAAGAGACAAAAAAGGGTTGAATCATGAAGACAGTAAGTGTAACAACTGTTGGTTCTCCCCAAATTGTTTGTTTTCCATTTAATTGCAATATTGGTTTTCTGAGCAAAAAATAAATCTGATTTACAGAACGCATCCACTAAGATGTCCTTCAGTGTAACAGCTCTGACATAATTACAACAGAAACCAATTTATGACATAATAAAAGACCAATTAGTTTAAAATCACATGGTGTGGCCTATTAGCTCTGAGCCGAATATGTGTATGTGAGTACCTGGAGCTCCAGACAGTGGCGCTGTTTCTCCGAGATTTGTCTTCTCAGCGCCGCTTTCTCTTTCAACAGAGTCTCCAGACACAGAGATCCCCAGTCCAGCTTGAGCTCCTCGCAGCGAGCCTTCAGCTGACAAACACACAAACATACAGTCCCACTGCGGCCACTAACATTCATTTCTGAATCATAAGCATCCATCTGCTCCCATGAGGCTCACCAGCACCAGGCTCTGATCGCGGAGCTCCATCATGTCCTTCTCCAGCTGTTTGGTCTGCTCTCTCAGCTGCATGTTGTGGGCCGTGATCTCCTTCTGAGCTTGTACCAGGTCCTCCACGGTCACCGCCTTCACGCCCAGCTGTTAGAGGGGTCACAATCGGCACAGATGCAGACATATCAAAGACCTGAAAGTCTTGACTAGGTAGGCAGTGAGGACAACAAGTCTTACCTCCTCCAGTTTGGACTGGAAAAGTTCTCTGATCCTATCCTTGTGAGCTTGACAAGCGTTGAGCAGCTGCTGGGCTTGACCGGACAGTTCTGTGTGTCTCAGCTGTGACAGGACACAGGGAGAGAGAGAAGTTTAACTATAGTGTTATGACAAAACAAACCATTAAATCTATATGAAGGGTTTATTTTGAAAAATCATGTGATCATGCTTATATTGTGTTAGTTAGTTAGCTAGCTAGCTAATCAAAATAACCCATCTGCAGTTTAATGGAGATTAATTGGAATTCACAATGAAAAAATTCATTAAAAATTGAGTTATCTTTTTGCAAACCAACTCACAAAAATCAACAAAACAGGTGAGAGAAAAAAAATACAGCTAATTAGTTTATATTTAGAAAATGAAAATTCACAAAATAAAAATCATAAAATGATTTAAATGTTTTATTTTAAGTTGTTATTTTTATTAGGGATTATAAAGCAAAATAAATAAAATCAAATATAATTATATTTATATAAAGAGCAAAAATTATTAATTATATTTAAATATATAAACATTTAGTTTTCTCAATGTATTTTTATTTATATTACTTGTAGTACTGTTAAAATAAAAAATGCATGGCATTTTAAAAAAAACAAACACACAAAAATAAACAAAATACACAATTTACAAAAACATTATATAAATGTGTTTAAATATTAAATATCAAAAATATTTTCACTAATTAAAGAATAATAATTAAGACAATATTATTAAAACCAATAATGTAATGCCAAAACCATAAAATCCATATATAGCTCACAAATATATATGTGCGTGTGTGTTTGTATAATATAATATAATATATGTATGTTAGTGTGTGTATATATAAAATTACATAATATTCCTTGATAAATGTTTATAGATTCACCTTTTCCTGCTCGAGGGCTTGCTGCAGGTTGGTCCTGTACTGTGGTGTCTTCATGTAGGCCATGAACTGTAGGTACTGGACCTTCACGTTATCTAGAGCAAGGCAGTGTATGTTAACTGGGTGATTGATTACGTAACTAGAGCAGACACATGAGTGCATCTGTGGGACTGAAATGGATCTCCTCATGTTAAATATAAAGCAGAGCAGAACCTACCGAGCAGAGCATGCAGGCCTGGAGGAGTGGGGCCCATGTGAAGCTGGCTCGATGTATAATGCTGCACTTTGGGAGGTAGCTGATAGAACGGACTCTGAGGTGACCTGTATGCATCTGCGGGTCGAACAGAGCCACAAAAGTGAATGTCAAAAGGAACTGATGCTGATAAATAGCCATCAGATTTAGGTAAGTGTCTCACCCTGAGGCGGGGCTGCTGAGAGGGTCTTGGCATGCAGCAGATCAAGGGCGCTCTGGCTCTTCTTGTTCTTGCGCTCGGCTGCGGTGGCAGCAGCAGCCTTCTTAGGCCGTCCACGCTTCCTGTTACCAATCTTACGGCCCCTGGGCAGCAGTTTGGCCCGGCGGGGTTTGGGTGACGGTTTCACTGGCACGAGCGAGTTTGAGCGCTCATCCTCACAATTAGAGTCATGCTGTACAAAGGGTAAAGACATTTATAATTAATACAAGTACATTTCATTTATATAAATACATTTTAGATGTATAAACGTAAAACAGACAGACGAATACAAAAAAAAGTGATTCATGTAGTGTGCTCCTTAAGCAGAAGTTTAATTACAAATATTCATAATAATTTTAAATAAACATTAATATAGAAATTTAAAACAAATGTCTAAATAGATTTTAAATGAGTGTGCAAATAGATCAATTTGAAATAAATGTGGTTGCTGTAGGTCTACACTGTTCTGTAATTTACTGAAAATACCTTAAAATATCTAAACGCAAAAAAAATTCCTAAATGTTTAAATAGATATGTTTGAAATAAATGTATTTAAAATACATAAAACGTAATTTTAATAACAAATGTAATTGAACAATTTTAAATAAATATAAAAATAATTGAAAATAAATGTCAAACAAATTTAAACTAAATTCATAAAAGTATATATTTTAAATAAATGTATTAAAAACTAAATTATTAAATACAATTTGAAATGCTAAAAAATAATAATATATAATTATTTTTTATTATTATTTAAGATGCTTTTGTTTATTTGTTTAAATTATATATATATATATAAATAATTAAAACAAATACACAAAAGCATCTTAAATAATAAAAAATAATAATAATTGTTTTTTTTAATAAATGCAAAATTATGTAAATGTAAAAATGATAAATACTTTTACAAATACATTCATAAATAGATAGATACATTTAAAATGCATGTATGTAAAGATACATTTTGGGGGAAAAAAACATTTATAAATAAATGCATTTAATATTTATTCAATTCATATAAACAGTTATTTCTGTTTGTCTAAATTGTGGACCCTTGGGCAAAAAATTAATAAAATATATGATTTTAAAATTACCAAATTTAATATTGCAATAAAATATTAATAAATGGAAATATATATAAAATGTATGAATATACAGAACAAATATATAAAATGAATTAAAATCATTAAACAAGTAACTCCTGTAGGTCTACCTTGGGCTTGGTCGGGGTGGTGGTGTTGCTCTTATTCTCTTTACTGTCCTTCTGCTGGCGCCTTCTGGCTGCCTCCTGCTCCTCCTGCAACCAAAAACAAGCCGCATGTGTTGTGATATTTTGTCCAAGAAACCCATAAAAAAAATTAGAACCAAACAAGTCTTACCCTGAGTTTAGGATTTTTGAGACTAGAAAAATAGTTTTCAAGCTGCAAATAAAGACAGAAAAAAGGGTGTCTGGTTAGATATCAGTATGTGACACTCAAAGAAATGTACTTTTGGATGACAGCGTGACACAAGAAAGCCACACTCAACGTCATTTGCATAACAATAATGGCTAATGCAAATAAGAGACCCATTGTACATCAAGAGGAACAACGAAATCCATTTAACAGAAATGAAAGGGCACTTACTATGGTGCGGTCTATCGTGTGCAGATAGTACGACACTGGCTTCCCCGTCCATGAAACAGATCCCCTCAGAGGGGACAGCTCAACTACTCTCATTATTGTGCCAATATCTTAAAGAAACAACACAGACCATTAAACATTGTAAAGGTGTGGCCATAATTATGTTGCTCTGCAAAATTAGTTCCATATTCTATGGAAGAGGATTAAGGGCCAAGCAATACTTTTTTTTTTTTTTAAATTTCGAGAATAATCTGGTTATTAAATTTATTCCCGCACCGCAAGAATTCTGGTCGGGTCCCGCGGCTCCTCTAGCGTGTTTTGACTTCTATGTGAGATTAGATTATTATTTTGAGAAAAAAAGTCAAAATCAAATGTTGAGAATAAACTTGTTAAATTGCGAGATTAAAGTTGAAAAAAATGTTGAAAATAAATGTGTCAAATTTTATTATATTTAGAGTATTAAAAGTGCAGAAAATATTCCCAATATTTTTTTCTCGAAATGTAAGGATTTTGTTCTCGTAAAATTTAATCAAATTTATTGTATACTTTTTATTTCGACTTCTCAAAATTTAACCTGTTATTTCTCGTAGTTTAACCAGTTTATTCTCAACATTTTATTTTGACTTTTTTTCCGCCAAATATAACAAGTTCTTTATTTAGCGACTTTAATCTCAAAATGTTTTTTTTTTAATTGCTTGGCACTAATACTCTTCCCTATAATTCTGTAAATCTGTACAATTGGGAATTTTAAAGGTGAATCAGATGTCGCATTGGGTTTTTAAATTGTTTTTTTTTTTACACAAATTTGCCATGTTGACAAACAGAAAGCTGCGTGGTTTAGAGATCCCGCTTCCGCAAGGTTATATCCCGCACTCGACCGCCCCCGCTGTATATTCAGTCTTTGTTCATCCGCTGACCACTTAGAATAATTTTCTACCCGACCGTTCCCGCTAAATTTAGATCATTTAAAGTGGGTACTACCAAAAGAGAGAGATGTAGGTTGTGCAAGGATTGTATTTATTTTTATTCGTCTTGTCAAGATGCTTTTAACATCATGGGAAATGTGTTGCAAAAATAAAATAAATCAAAACAAATGTACGTACAATAATTGCAGCCTATATTTATCACAGATGCAAATGGGGAAAAAAATTACCCTTTGCGTGATATGTCGCATAAAAAAGACTCCCATACAATTAGACTTGCCTGATGTGGGTTTCCTAACATTAAACTGACCGTTTTCTAATGCAAGCTGAACTTCCTTCAAGGACACCGCATCTTCACTTTGCTCTGCCATGTTGGTAAAGTCCGCGCACAGACTGTGCAAATAAAATGCACGTGCAAAAAGCACTGGTCCATGCGCTCAGCACGTGTAACAGTCCTGAGCACTGGCTGTACCGCTGCTCAATAAGAATGAGGAAATCACAGATATGCTGTTCCGAAAAAACATCGGGAACGCTATACAGTTAGACCGCCCGCTCCCGTTCAAATTACACCAGAGTTACAGACCGCTTCCGCGTTTTATTTGATATAAGAATTCTGGTCGGGTCCCGCGGCTCCTCTAACGTGGTTTGACTTCTATGCGAGCGGTGCTTCATACATTACTACTGAGAGCGTAAACGTGTGTCACGAAATTCTACACAAAACACCCCCCACATCAATTACATTAAGATGTATAATCAGCTTTTCCACTATCATGATCGGGGACAATGCTATCAGAATGACGAGATTTTCTCCTGTTAATTATTACCAAACAACGTTACCTGTGACTGCATCTTAAAAGGATTACTTCACCCCAAAATTCATGTTTTGTCATTAATCACTTACCCCCCATGTCGCTCCACACCCCTAAAAGCTTTATTCGTCTTTGTAACAATGTGTCACAATTTAAGATATTTTGGATGTAAACCAGGAGGCGTGTGCCAGGAGGCGTGTACACTGTCAAGGTCCAGAAAAGTAAGAAAGACATCGTCAGAATAATTCATCTTCCATCAGTGGTTCAATCTTCTTTTTTTTTTTTTTTTAGAAGTGACGAATATTTTACGTACGCAAAAAAAATGACAACAACATTTATTCAACAGTTCGTCGTAACACCATTTTGGAGAATATCAGCTATATCAGTCAATGGGGCAGTCGCGAGCCTTCTTGTTTTAAGCTAAAATACCGAAGACGAACAGGATTGGAACGATATAGAGGTATAGAAGTGATTAATTAACATTTAATTATTTTAGGGTGGAGTAACCCTTTAATGCTTTTACCATAGTACGAAAGTAATATTTACTATAGTTAAGTAACGATATTTAATATAATTAAGTAACAATTTTCCATTGTTAATTGTGGTTGTCCGGTGTTTGTCACAAGATGGCGCCAAACGGTAATCTTTGTTGGCGCGGAGGGATTTTAAACGTATAAGTAGTACCGGCTATGCGTTATTACTTTGGAGCGGTTATTATTTGAAAAGAACGAACCTGCAAATGTCTCAACTGACCAATCAGAATCAAGCATTCCAGAGAGCCGTGTAATAATGATAGTTATTGTATAGTACCATCTTTGGTAAAAGAAACCAGTATGAAGCTCTATACTTACCACTCAAGTTTCGACTGTTTATTCTGAAGTTAAGAGGTGCAAAAGGTTTTGAGGATACAATTTTTCCACCTACAAGAAACGAAATTGAGTCACGACACTCCCAAGTAACATAGAGAGGCGAAACCCTAAACATATATCATCTCCTCAACAGCTGCAGATCAATGTGACCCTAAAAACAAGCCTGACTGGGGTCAAAGGTCAAGAATGACATGTTGCCTTTTTTTTTTTTTCAAATGTTAGCAGCCAACTGCTATTTCCTTAACGTTAAGGCTGCACAAAATGCTCAAATGTGATTAATGCTGTGGTTATAAACATTTTACACATAGAACTGCGTCATCTCTCATGCTAAATGCGGCCCTACTTATTTATTTATTTTAAAATCACATGACGCACGTACCTTCCTTCATGTTGGCGAATCGTTCCTTCAGCTGGTGGTCCACCTCAGGACCAAAGGCAAAGTTATTCACAAAAATAACACTGTAAAAGAGCACATCAGACTATAGACTTACACAAGACATATAAGCAACACACAAACATTTGAAATAATTCTGACAATCAGAAAAATCTGAAAATGCTAACTGGTTATAAGCATCTAACTAGTCTGTATGTGATCATACCTTGTGTTGGCTATTCGATCCCTCCATTCTTCTGAAAGAAAATCTCCCCTTTCCAGCTGCCGCACAAGACCAAACAACATCAGTATGTAGAGACTCCATCCCTTTCATTCATGAAGTAACGTTAAAATAAACAAGCGCACACTTACCGTGTACTCGCCATGTTTTTTGCCATACCACTTCATCCATCTCTTAAACTCCTTGTCCATTGACTGTAAACGCATCCAGACACCATTAATGGCGCATAATATACACTTTGAGGGAGTATATGAAGTGTTTAATGTTGGCTTCCTGTAAGTACCTCTGCATAGGTTGCTGGAGTGTCCGCCTTCTCCACGCCGTAGTAGTGTTTACAGCTGGTGGCTGCAGCGACTTGCAGGACAACTTGACCAACTCCTGCAAATCAAGCCAAAACAACACAAAAAGAGCTTTCAATCTGAAAATCTACATGCTTGGGAATTTTTGGGTTTTCTGATTCCCAGTTGATGCGCTCTCCTACTTTTGTTATCTTAAAGGCAGCAGAGCAGGCCATTTTGGAGAAGCTAGCAATAGCAAGCTACCTTTGAACACACATAAGATCTCACCCTCCCTGCAAATTACTCTCTAAAGCCACGCCTCCTTCAAAGCACGTGAAGGTTAACCAGCGACATGATGAGATATAGCCTTGGTGAAGGGTTAAATGCAATGCTGTTGAATTATGTTCCAATTCACTGGAGTGAAAGCATCACAGAACAAGGTGCGTAATATTACAATAATAACACTTTTCATTCTCCCTTGGCCTCCAATAGAGTAACGCAACGCATTCAGGTAGAACAGCCTATCATTGCCCTCGGGCCGAGAGATTTGATTGGACGAATGTTTCATGGTCCTAAATCCTAACACATAAATTCATTCGCACTTCAGGGCCACCATAGAACAGGCCTTCAATAACAGAAGTTACGAACCACTGCCCAGATCCACGAAGGTGTCGTCTTCCATCATCTCCATCTCATCAATGATCTGAGCCACCAGGTCGAAGGAGGTCTCTCCATACACCTCGGGAGAGAACGGCTCGTAGTTGTTGAGTTTCTCTGGGTCGGTGACGGAGTGGTTGTAGACCTGCTGCAGGATGTGACGCAGCAGGCCGTTGGAAGGCCGCTTGTTGAGTTTCATGGGTTGGGTGGTCCCTTTCCACTGCAACACAAAATCATATTTTAAGCTTTATGTGTCTGAGAAAATAAATAAATAAATCATAATAATAAAAAAAAAACATTTGATGTACCAGTTGGTGAATGCTGTCAATGGCTCGGTTGTACTTATCACATAGTCTCTGCATACTCTCGAAGCTGCAAGACAACACAAAACAAAAAGTTATATATGAAATCTATACTTTCATCTTATAATAAACCATGTAGGTGCTAGCTAATACATCCTATTGGAACTGTATAATAAAACCCAAAAACGATTTATCACACTTTCATTAAATATTTAAAATTAAATATAAATAAGCTTGAAATATTTCATTGGTAATATTTTGTGAAGCTTTTGTCAGCTCATCTCACTAAGTACTAAACAATGCAGAAATAAATGATTAATGCTAATTCTATTAATTCTATAGTACATAATAAAAGAAAACCTTTAACAGAAATAAATTAACATTGAATTTGTAATATTCTGTGAAGTTTGTTATTTCATAGTAATCATAATACAACTAACAAACAGATGCATGATATTTCTGTTAAATATTGATTAAAAATTTAGAGTGTTTTCATAAGTATCTGTAATATTCAGTGAATATTGTTTTTAACTTCATATTTCACAACTTCTTTAGCATATACAAATGCCATTTTAACAATAATAATAATTATCATAAATTAATATTTTAAATAAAAAAATATTAAATAAATATTATTATTGTTATTAATAATAAATTATTAAACATAGATGTCAAACAAATAAGATATTTTTAGTATTACATTTTGTTACGTTTAATCATTATTACTGGCTTCATTTTCCAACTGACCCAATCTTATGAGACCAATTCGTGAACATTCCCTCACCTCTTGGTGTCGTAGTCGATAAGAACGTAGTTCTCCATGGCCAGCTTAAGATCTGGGATCTCTTCACACACCCAGCTGGACAAAGAGAAGTGTCATATTTTTATTACGCACGTAAAACTTGCAGAGCAGTCAAACACACAAGCAATACCAAAGCAAAAGGACTGACCGAATAGTTTCGATGATTTCATGTGCAGCATCATGATGTTTATCCTGCGGAGATGAAAGAAAACCTGAGTTATATGCAAAGTCCAAAATGAATGTTTTACTTATTCATCGTGGCCTGTAGTCATCCATCTACAAGAAACAAGCTGCTATAACTACAACAGAATCTTGACGGGTCACAGATCAGCACATTCCTGCACACACAGCAGCCAGTGTGCCTTAATGCAGGTGAACAAGTTTATCGGTCACACATGGCTGGATAAGTACATTATGTCACTCTAAGCCGACACTGATCCCGTGTGTTACAGTATGTGAATGCACAGCATAATCTACAGCATCTTAGCATAAAAGAACATGGGCCCTATTTACCCTATTTCCAAGTATGTTCCAGTGTAGTATTGTCACGGTACCGATATGTATACATGTATGTACTATTGTAGTATTCATTCATATTTATTAATCCCAGCTTTTGTGTTTATTTTACCAGTTTTAATTATGTCTAGTCTTTAAAATGTGCCTGTCATTTGTACTAATATATATACATATATATATATATATATATATATATATATATGCATTGTCTATTATTATTATTATTAGATAGGACAGCAGGTGGATAGAAAGGAAGTGAGAGGGAGAAGGGGTGAGACTTGAGGCTATCAGCACCATTTCTCATTTCTGTCTAATATATATCATTTCAATCATCAAAACTGTTGCTTTACATATAAACAAGGACCTTTAAGGAGGTTTAGGTTAATATGAATAATTCTAAAGGCTAATTAACCCTGGATGGCACCTAACATGTGGATGTGACCCCGCCGAACTCGCTCCGGCCTGCCGCTGGAGCTCTGCCGCTGCCTGACCCAGTGACCCACTTTTCCGTCAACAGAGTCCTGAGAAGCCCTCTGCCTGCCTGAGTGTGCCGCTGCTGGGCTCCTCAGCCTCGCTAAGCTCCTCCTAGCCGTTTTCCCGCTCAGCTGCACGTCCGGCGGGTCTTGTGCTCGTCTTCCCGCCCCTGCAGCTCCGAGGCAGAGCAGGATGGGGAAAATAATGCAGCCATAGTCTGAGGCCAAAGAAGGGCACTTATTTAAAGCAGGGATGCAGCACGACATAAATACTGCATTCAACGCGAGCGCCAAAACAGATGGCAGAGCGTATACGTGCCCAAGCAGACACTTCAGCGCATCGTGCCGCTCGTGAGGAGGGGGGGGGCTCCGGCGCACAGCAACACCAGCGCCACAGCTAAAAATATCCAGAGGAAAGGAAGGGAGGATGACAGAGAGCAAAAAATAAAGCTCGACAGCCCTCGGTCACGAGCGAGCTTGACTCACGAGCACAAAAACGGACTCTTCGTTCACCTCACGCACCCTGGACGTGACTCACGGAGGGAGGTGGAAGAAAGACAAAAAACCTCGTGTTTACTGAATAACTGTTCGTTTTGGCCGGGGTGGCAAGACGCCACACCTTTGTGTGTTAACGGGTTTAACCAGGCCGTAACGTTCAAACTGAGAGGCGTGTTCGATTGTAATTCCTCACACTCCGAGTGAATCATTTTGTGGCCAAGTTT
The DNA here is from genome assembly GCA_032361145.1 of Enteromius fasciolatus. Taxonomy (NCBI): domain Eukaryota; kingdom Metazoa; phylum Chordata; class Actinopteri; order Cypriniformes; family Cyprinidae; genus Enteromius; species Enteromius fasciolatus. Next base: position 7,189,830 of record JAUMHR010000082.1, read on the forward strand.
AAGGAGTCGGCGCTTTCATACGGAAGCAATTACAGGGCAGTTTAAAAATATGGGATGTAAAAGCGGCCGGATATGTAGGGGAGACAGAAAACAGTGAAGCTCTGTGTAAAAACCCTCTCCTTCCTCCCACCCCAGGTGAGTGGGATGCTTTTGTTCGGAGCACAATGTGAAGCCGTGAGGCAAAATGGCACGCTAGTGGACGAGGAGTCGGCAACGGCCAATGCAACAGCGGGAGAGGAAAAAAATCACTCGGTTGAGTCTCCGAAAAACAAGATGATGATTCGAATGAGTGGAGGGCTTTTGGTCCTTTGTAAAACACACCGTAACCTTGAATAAAAGCAAGAAATATTTTAAAGCAGGGAGAGGAAAACGCAGCGCTTCTGTTTCTCATCTGGGGTGTTCAAAGGGTTAATTCGCCCAAGGATGAGCGTTTCGTGATCATTTACTCCCTTGCGCAGTGTTTCTAACCAGTGTGACTTGATTTGTTCTGAGCAGCACAAAAGGAGTGGTTTCGTAGAACGTGCATGCTGCACTTTTCCAACCAACGTGAATGGAGACCTTTCACAAGATCTTGATTCACTTTGGTATAGTTCAGCTAAAATGTCCATGAAAAGCTATCTTCCTTTAAATGCTGTAAATTATATATAGCAGAGGCCAATCATCTTGAACTGTTTGTTAATAGAGTAATATTTGGCTGTATATTCTTGATTCATTCAAAAAGGCCACTTTAGACTACAGTGGTCTTGCGATGCCTTTCTGATCTGAGAACTAGCTAATAAAAAGTAATGCGTTTGACGTATTCGGTTAGGGATCGGATTGTTTTTGATTCACTAGTAACACTAAAAAGGCATTTGTATTCATCAAGCTTCAATAGCGGTGCTGTATATTTTAGATTCACTAATAAGAATCTTCTCCTAAGAGGCATTTGTTTCAGTCATCAAACTACACTGCTCATGCTGCTGAATATGTTTGAATTAGTAAAAACAGCTCATAAGAATCATTTATTAATCAGGCTACACTGATTATGATTCGGCAAAAAGAATCATTTGTTTGCGAATCAGGATACACTGATCATTCTGTATTTTTGATTCGCTAAAAACAGATTCAGACCAAAAGAGTCATTTGTTTGGGAATCAGGATACACTGTTCATTCTGTATTTTTTTTATTTGCTAAAAACAGATTCAGATTAAAAGAGTATTTTGTTACAGGAATCAGGATAAAATGTTCATTCTGTGTTTTTGATTCACTAAAAACAGATTCAGACCAAACGAGTCATTTGTTTAGGAAACACGATATACAGAATGAACAGCGTATTTATGATACGCTAAAAAGAATTAACTCATCAAAATGATTTGATTGGGAATCAGGACGTATACACAGATTTTTGATTCAACAAAAAAATGACTGGCTCATAAGAGTGAAAGAAAAAGCAGTGCATCTCCATTCACTTTCAACTGTACAGAAAACATGCATCTTGAACATTCTGCCAAACATCTCCTTTTGTGATCCTCAGAAGAAAGTGTCTTCTGTGTGCTTGGTAAGTGACCAAATGAACTTTTTCCTTTAAGGGAAGTATAAACCACCAGTGCATGTGGATAACCACCGCCCAGACTCCCTAATTAACAGAATCCGCCCCTCCCTAAACAACAATTTGCAAAGCTCGCCAAACACAGGCGCTCTGTAACTCGGTTTATACCCAACAGCAGGTCAGAAATATGGCTCTCGGTAGGTGGGGCATCCATGCCTTATCAGCCAAAGTCAAAGACGGAAGTCATCTAAAGCCAAGCGAGACAGTAAAACGGCTGAGGTCACGACTACTACACTACCAGCTGAATGACATAAACGAAACAGACTGGAGTTTTCAGTGATGCAGCAGCTCTGAAAATAACCTACGCTTCTGAGAAACCCACATTCTCGGTTTGTGTAAAAAGAGCATGAATCATAGTATATTGAACGTCGGGAGGGACAAATGAGACAGCCGTGTCTGTGGAAACCGCAGGCTTTGATCTGCACCCCCCACTGTTTCCGTCTACGACCGAAACAGCGCTGGCAACTTTGGTGGCGTGAGAAACGCAAACTTTCGTGTGACCTTCCGCACACGTTCTCGTGAAGAAATACTTAAATAACCCTGTCTTGTATTTCTTTAGCTACACCGAACATGAAGACATTTCTTGATCTATTAGGTCCTAAATATTACTCAAACTGGGTAAACAGCTGTGTGTTTTATGGGGGGGGGGGGGCGTCTCGTCCCACTGTCAACCGGTTCGGCAGCATGGAGTTAATCGTAGCGTGGAATCTGTGTGTTATGATTACTGTACATGTCAACACGCACAGAGGAAGTGTCTGACTCAGAACGGACGATACGACTCCAAACAAGCCCTTTTGACACCATTCAGGACACTATCATTGTAGAAACGCTGAAGATGTAAATGGAAAACAGCTTGTTGCTAGGGCGTTTTGGATGGCTGCCAGGGCATTGCTACAGTGTTTAAGAACCCCCACCATCAAGTCACCGTGATATTCGCAACTCAACATTTTTGCATCTGTTATTCAATGCAAATATGGTTTTATCTTCAAGTAAAAGGTTTTCACATGTACCGTAAATTCGCTACTATCAGGATAGTATGCAATTTTGTCAGAAGGTGCTTACAAGGAAGCCAGTCACCGAGGCTTTGACACCTCCTGGACATAAGGGCTTGATATTACAGTGTAATTGGACCTATAAGAACTAGGTCAATCTACACCAATCAGGTCCACTGAGGCGGGGCTATACTAGTTCAAGCTCCACCCATTAATCTCTGCAGTGAGCACTTAGCAATATTCCGGGCTTCACATATTGATTTTTTTTTTGTTGCACTAATTAGCTATTCAACATGGTGGCAACACTGACATTAAATGCTGCTTGCTTTAAATGCATTAAATGACTACAACCATACCAGGATGAACGAATGCGTAAAAAAAGAGAAGCTATACATTGGGTGTCACTCTTGTTTTTAGTACAACAGTACAGGATAAATAAAACACTAAATATTTAATACTTTAAATTAGGAGTCAACTCGGCGTGCAATAATAGTTTGAAAGCTGGAAAAAGCCAATATTCAGGTCCAGCAGGCTTTACAATCCCCTGGTAACACTGTTATTGCCAAACTTCCTAGAGAATCCTGCATACTAGCTTGTTTTTCAAGAAATATCTGCCATACGGGTCACATTATGACACTGTCCCTTTCAGGATGTATCCCAACGGTAACCAAAACAGAGCGCTCTCTCAACGCGAAGGCTGCCAAACGAGCAACCCCGTTTTCAGACACAAGTGACAAATGTGACACCTCCAGAACAGTACACAACACTTTAAAATATTATATGCGGACCACACAAAGAAAGATACAACCGCAAACAGTGTAGAGGAAACATCAAAACGGCCGGCAAGATGCCCGTTACGGGACACAAATAAAAGCTGTCTGTCAATAAACACTAACAATATGGAGATACCATCCTCTCGCCTTTTGTTTAACACCCTCCGTGTGATATTGAGCCGGCACGAAGCTTATTTCACCCTATTATATCCACTACAGTTCTGCGCACTCACTTATCCCAGATATTTGCAATGTATAAGTTATCTAGAGTTTGACGACGGTTAGTGTTGGGTAAAAAGCGATAAAGTTAGCTAGCCCTGCTATCCGACTGTTAGCATGAAGGCTAAGCCTCCAGAAACACTCATTAAATGCAGAGTCTTACAAACTATCGTTTCAGGCATGTGCATTGATAGTCGTTTAAACAGTTTGTCCGTCAATAGCCTAGCGTTTCTGAGGTAAACTAACAAGCGTTATAGAAGGTTTATTTCGGGGCGGTGCTCAAACTCTCGTGAGTTCCCTACCTAGTGAGCGAAACATTTCACTCGTGTTCAAGTTAACTCAAGATATATTAATACATATATATATATTAATAAATTGCGTAAGACTTGTTTAGACACTTGAATAAACAATCGGTTGAGTGACTGTCTCTTAACACTCAAAAACAAACTCACTTGACAACTAACTAACATAATAAATATGACCTCCAAAAGGGGTCATTGATGAAAATAATTCAAAATTGAAAGAGCTGAGTCACAGCAGAGACGGTTTTAGTTTTTATTTACGTGTTTGGCCGCGTTAGAACTGCTTAGCAAGTATAAACATGTCGCCTAGGCAGACAGCTTACTAGGATTTGAAACGCCACCACTTACGAGATGGCCAAATGGGTCAGGAGGCTACACACGGTGTGTATTTCCTGCGATTCAAATATTAATATTAGCTGAGGTCATAACAGAATTATTATTATGTCACTTCTAGTCTAGTCCGAGCACCTTTATGAACAGACAACACGTTTATGCTATATTCCACACTTTAGGATGTCACTCTCGTGTACCAATTTTAAGCGGTTATAGTGAAACAAGCACATTAAACACAAGATGCTCACACACTATGCACACCATGTACTCGTTCAGATACACGTTGTTCTCAGCCTTACGTGACCCACTTCGCTTTATCGCAAGGGACCCCGGTGCTGGTTTCGGTTTGTATTAAAACAATAATACTGATAGTACTTACATATACAGGTAAGGGCCACGGATAGCCTGCAGCTTCGGCTCCCACCGGCGACTTCAGTTTTAACTCCAGCTTTTCTCCCATTCTCCCCAATACAGCTAATGGACGAGACACAAACTAGAGTAAGAGCATTTCCGTGAAAAAACACCGGGTTTAACGCGATAGGATCTCACGCTGGATATCGCGGGCCGCGGATGATTTCACGCGGTTGTGCCGCTCGATTCGGTCGGTTTGAATCCGATCTGCCCCGGTGATTTTTGAGAAAATGATCGATTAAGCCGAGCGGCTGCTCCGTCTCGGCAGTGCCGCCGCCATCTTGACCGGCTCACGATGAAAAAAAATGCGCTCGAGTGTGTGTGTATGTGTGTAGGCGATGGGAGATGCGATTCATTTCTGCGAATCGGTTCTTTTGAACGATTCTTGTCAAGTCTTCACAATTCTAAAACGTTCAAGACTCGATTACTGCTCGTGTAAAAAAAATATTTGTGTGTTGTAATATATGTGTCCAGCTTGAAACACATCACTATTAGTACTTTATTTTAATTTCCATTAAACAGTACTATTTTACATATCATGTATATTTGGGTGTGCTATACGTACAAACTAAGATAATTCACAAAAAAAATGAAAGAGTTGTATTTCTACAAATAATCAAACGCGAGAAAGAGGATTATAAGATGACAGTTTTCGTTTGATAGCGAACTATCCATAACGAATCGCTCTCAGCCGATTCATTGAAAAGATCCGACTCGCATGTATGATTCGTTCGTGCGTGTGTAGTCCGCGGGTCGTACCATCAAAACCGAAACGAAAGGGAGAGTTGAAATCGGTATGTACAAAACGAGAGGGGCGAGGCGTCTGTTCTCTGACACACACACGGCGGGGATTTCTCCTCGACAACTCTCTCACATTGGCTGGGTAACGATGACACGGATCGACAATTAACCGGGCGGTTTGAATCGGGACGCCGGTGCCAATAACCGTTGAATGGGCGGGACGTACCATTTTTTCCCCCCAGCACATGTGCAGAATGTGAAGAGCCCATGTTTACTATCAGGATCAGTTTGCTGGACCGTTACTTTCAACTTAAAATGCAGGGAGACAATTAGCATAACTGATAACTATATATAGTAACTATAGATAACTATAGTTTTATTGTGGTACCACTATTGTACATTTTGTTATGAGTAAAATGATGTTTTAAAATGATTTCATGCTATGTGATGAGCATTAAACAAGCATATCTTGGCACATATTAGCGGCTTTCTACTGATAATAGTTTGTTATTTCTTGTGCCTCAGCTTGTAAAACAAAGCGATGTAGAACCTAAATGTATTTCCACAACACTAAAACCTCAGGAACATATCAGAAGTAGCCTGTGTCTGTGGGCTGTACAGTTGTAGCATGTGTTTTAGGTTAAGATATGCTGAAAAAGCACTGATCATAACAATTAGCAGCTGTTTCATTGTAAAAGAGCACTAAACCAGTGTTTAGATGATATCAACAACACTAACTTTTTTTTGCCACTAACGAAATGCCAATGCCTCTTTGCTGGAGTCTAAAAAACATGACAAGATAATATAAATAATACATGTAAATAAAAAGTTGTAGTACTTTCAGTCAGTGCATTTAGTTGAGATTTATTGTTTCAGTTAGCTATCATTAGTTCTTCTATCTAATATTTATATCTTATTTCAGGAAACAAAACAACCACTTTTAATAATTCGAGTTATTAATGAAAACAGTGGAAATGTTGAATGATTTTTGTATTTTAAAGCGGATTTTTGTGTTGCGGTTTGACTCAGCCACTCTCTATATTAAAATAAATTCATGAAAATGAATAAAATATTAAAAAATGTAAGGCAGAGAATAGAACTACTGAAATCAAAATAAATTCAAAAAAATATTTTTAATAATAATAAAAAAAAAACATTTCACAACATAAATGCTTTTGTAGTAGGCCTATATAATACAAAAATAACAATATATCTGGAAATCATGATTATTATTATGAAGTATCATAAAAAGGTAAATGAACCTTTTACTAAAATTAATCAGACTTCCCTGAACTACTTGACCCTGAAAGCATTTTAACATTTTGGTAGAATCGCATCCAAAATAAAAGTTTTTCTTTACATAATATATTTGTATGTACTGTGTATATTTATCAAATATATATTTAAATACAAACACATGCATGTATATATTTCATGAAAGTATGTTATGTTTATATATGAAATATATTTAGATATATCATCAAATTAAAAAAAATAAACTTGTGTAATATAAACATAGTAAATAAACACAGCATAAACATATTATGTAAAGAAAAACTTTTATTTTGGATGCGATTAATCGTTTCAACAACACTATAATGTGACCTGTTGTTAATATTACTAATAGGCTATTAAATTTACATTTCAGATTCAGACTGTGGCTTATTTATCAACACGATTCCAGCATATCATGATACCCCCAAAAAAGATGTGGATACCAGCATAACTCTGCAATGAAATTCCTTGTTCTACATCCAACTAACGCCAAACAGCTTGTATAGAAATAGCAAACCCACACTAACCACGGACTCTTATTAAAACTACAATCCCACAAACTTGAGGGAAGCGTAAACGCGGACATTAAGAGAGCAATTTGCGGGCCTAAGCAAACAGGAAGGAAAGCCTTAAATCTTGAGGGCGTCTTCCAACTGTCAGGGGGCTCGGTGTGTCGTAACGGGATGAACGAGGACAGGGATAGACGTAAATGAGGCAGGCGCGGTGCCAGACTGAACTCGCTGACTCTCCTCGAGCTCCCCTAAAAATTGAGGCCAACGTAGCGGCGTCAAGCCAAACTAAGTGCCGTGAAGCCAGCTGAGGATTTCACACATGACATTTCCCAGAGTGTACATCCAAATGCGTCTTCCACTCAAGAGTTTAGGGTATGTTAGGGGGGTGTTTGTGTGTCGAGGACCAAATAAGGCACAACAAGCCACTGGGGTAAGTAGGGTACAGGTTATGATATTTAGGAACAGATATAGAGTCCCATTTACCCAGATAAACGAAGTGTGACAGCTTGGTTAAAAACAAAACCTGTGGTGCCATCTAGTGCTCATTGGTTTAACTGAGGCGTCTTTGGGCTGCTGTTTACTGGTTACATTCAGCTTGAAAGCTGGACTAAATCAAGGCATCTTTACACAGATGAGTCAAGGCTGCCCTGTCAAAATTGAGTTTAAAGACACAACGGTGCAAAAAACCCAGACCACACCTCAGCCCCAAGTTTCACGGTATGCTATGTAAATGCATGTATGCCAGCCCTAAGCAGCATTAAACAGTTTGTGTGAAGACACAGCAGCACTTCGGTCTTTTTTGCGGTGTAGCTTTGACAGTTGATTAAGTAGAGGCTTCTTTACACAGCCATGGGCTACATCACGCAATGCCAGACTAAAATATGTCTGCTCAGACCCAGTTAATATCAAAGTGTGTAAATGCATTCACGTCGCATACGAGCAGCACTAAACAATGTGCAAATTCCACTTCTGAAGCGCCTCAGAGTCCGTAGTATTGTTTGGCACAAGGAAGGCTGCTCTGTGCCTGCCCAAACTTCTGTGTAAAGGCGGCTAAATTATGCCTGCTCTGACCCACCTCAGCCCCTAGCATCAAACTACTGTATTAAAGTGCAACTGCGGTGTAAATGCACTCATGCCACTTTTGAGCTGCATTAAATGCTGTAAAGACACCTAAATGCCACCGCAGGTGCACTTTTGCGCCGTCTTTATAGTGTAAACTTGCACAAGGCTGCTTCTTTGCCTATTTAATACAGTGTAAAGACACAATACTGCATTAAAGCCAGACTAAATTATCCCTGCTCAATTGCTGTAAATACATGAATGCTGCTCAGAGGTGGCATAATATAGTCTGAAAGTAGTGTGAAGTGTTTTTGTGCCGCTTCAGTGTTTGGCACAAGTCAATCTTCTCTGAAAATTTTATGCAACTACAAAATGCTGCCTAGAAGCAAATTATGCCTGCTCTGAGTCACCTCATCCCCAAACAGCAAGCTACCGTAGAAAAGGTGCCAATGCCGTGTAAATGCACCTTTGAGCCGCATTAAACGGACTGTGTAAAGACCGAGAAAATGAGGTAAAGAAACATGACACACAAAACAAAACATAAGAATAAAACGCACGTTTTTCCAAGAATTTTATTGAAATACCAAGATAAATTTCAATCCCAGTCCCTTGTTTCAAAAAGCGCGCTTTGGGTTTTAGCATTGACATCAAGCCTTCATCCCAAAGCTCCTCCCACTCCCTTTATTTTTCTTTTTTTTTGCTAAAACAGCAACATATTTCATCCGATGCAAACCTATACAACAGGTCATTTGGCACATTTCACCCCCCCAGTTCTCTCGTCATTATTTCAAAGTATCGTAGCAGTTTCAAATCCAAACAAACGTCATTCGTATTTGTCGTTGAATTTGTGCATCGTTTTCAGACCGTTTCTGCAGGTAACACAAAGTGTTAAAAAAACAAAAAACAAATAATCATTGCGTTTTACGTGGCAAATTTGCGATTGAGAATTATTCGATGGAGTCAAATTCGACTTTATTAAAATTTTTGCAATTTCGCTCCCAAAATTGAAACACTGAACCGATGCTGGCCAGGTTAATTCAGGGCAAATTTGATTCATATTTGTCTTTTGAATATTAAACAGCAGAGTAAACCCGCTGTAAACACTGGCATTAACCCTTTTTTTGTCTCTTCAACAGTCAGAAAGCATGCATACACAGACAGACAAGGCAAGTGTCTCCTTGCAACAAAACCCAGGTAAGAGTAACAGCAAGAAGAGGAGCAAAGTGCTGAATTTTAATATTTAAACAAAAGTGTTCAGATATCAGAAGTACAACTGATGCTTCAACAGGACTCAAGCGCCTCCACAGGTAACATGAGGAGCACGTCAGAGGTTCGTAATGGATCCTCCACGATGAGAGACGCCTCAATGGAATTTAACAGTCATCTCGTAATGAAAATACTGTCAGAAATGGTCGACCCCCCACACAAATACTCAGTATTCAAGCAAGCATCGAATTGCTAAAGGGTTCAGATAGTGAGCCAAGGTTGCGTTTCTACCATTTTTGCGTCGTCTTCACCAACCTGCCCCTCAAGGCTGCGTTAAAGGGATACAATCGCTATTTTCTGGAAGAATACCAAGAAAGTTTGGCCGCAAATGTGATATGTTACCATCACACTCGTAACTAGCAATGCTGTAGATACCTGAGGCACAATTTTACAAGATTTGCCGCGTTTTATACAACCAGACCTGATTCGGATTGTGATGAAGTCTTTTTTATTCTCGGTTAAAAGCGTAAAATATTGTAAAAGTGTGCCAACACTGAAGCGCTCGCTCACTTCTGGAATGGCAAGTTCATCTGTATGGAGCTCTACCATTAATACTGATACCGTCAAAGCCTGTCCTTCCCATAGGCATCCGATTCATGTCCATTGCACATGGTCTAGCGCATTGCACAAAATAAGGAGCCAAATAGTGCTATTTCAGACACTACAGCACTCTAAAAAAAGAACACGGGGGGGCAAAAAGGTGTCCTGCATTAGGGATCTCTCGAAAATCCAAGGCAGCTTTTGCATAAAATACTGACTGATTAAAGAAAGAAAGACTAAAGGGACGGGACGAGCACTCTTGAGGAGCGTGAAATCATAATCGGACTGATGTATCCCTATGGAAGACGAAAATAAATATAAAAAGGAAATAAAATATATAAGACCTCCCATTTTAGTACATACAGAAAAAATATCCAATACATTTTTTTTTTCTAGACCTTAAACTATGAGGTTCTGGGAACAGGTGTTGGTTATCCCTGTTCGGAAAAGATCTCCAAAGAACAGCGTTTCCTTTCACACTTTGAGAAGGAAAGGAATCTGGCAACCAATCCCATAATGCATGAGGGTACACAGGTAAGCATGGCTGAGTACGGCCATGTCCTGAGAGAAAAAAAAAAAAGGGGTCTGCATTGTCCTCACTAGAGCACTTGGCCCACTACGGGGGAAATAAACAACAAAAACAAACAAAAAAAAAAAGAAATCAGTTTCGTGGCATTTTACATTAGAGCAACTTGTTTTTAGAGCAAGCCAAGAAAAACAAACAAAAATAAAAAATAATCCAGAGATTCTCTCTCTCAAAAGAGACGGACAGATAAAGGAGAAAAAAAATCTTATTAGTGCCAGTTTTGCAGATGCTGTTGATCATATTCTGCTATCAGTTTTTTTATATGTGCCAGTTTGTTGTGTAGGTATTCACAGCGGTTCTTCTCTTGGCTATAGTTTGGATTAGTCTGCGAGAAAAAAAAAAAGGATAGAATGTGATCAGTATTTCAAACTTGATGTACTTTAAATGTTAAGTAACAACAACAAAATAAGTGGAAGAGACGGTCAGCTTACCTTTTTTATTTTGCGATACTCTTCGAGTATCTGATTGTGGATTGTCTGTGAAAAGAACAAACGGATTGTTACAACGAGGCTCCTGTTCGAATACGGCAGTTTTAAATGTGTGATCAGATCGAATACAGGTAGATACTTTCCCATTAACTTTTCAAATTGTGTTGCGTCTCTTCTTACGGGTTTAAGGAAAGCTTTAGGATAATTTTACCTTCTCAAGTAGCGTCATATAATAGTTACCTTTAAAAATGCCTTTAAACACTGTTCAATGGTAGTTGAAAGCACAATAGAATGAGCTGAAATTTTAAATAAACAATACATATATTTTGTGTTCCTTATTAATGTATATGAGTTTGTTATATAGGTTATTTTATTTTTGCTGGCTTCAGTTAAGCCAGTATTTTTCCAAGGTGTCCATTGGCCCCAATCATCATAATAATAATTAATAATTCCTCGTTTTATTTTGTAAATGTTTCTTTTTCTAAAATAGTCTGCTGCATTTATGCACTCAGAAAGTCTTCCAGTTTAGTGGAAATTCACACAAACACCAGGATGTGTCTTTCAAACGCACAGATTTGCATTATTTTTTACATCTTGTATTAATTTCTTTTGTAAGCTTCTGGTTAAAATCACAACCCCCCTGCAGTTCCTATGTGAACACCAGTTTGGGAAACCTTTTCTTACTCTTTGTATTTTTATATCAAGATTATCCTGTTTAAAATCAATGTGATAAAAGATTTAGGTCAAAAGTAATCAGCTTGCATAATGTAATTTATGATGTTACTAATCAGAAATATTGCCATGTCATTTTGACTATGATATCTCCATAATCCGCCCAGCTCCGTTTATAATGCTGATACATTTCCTCCCTCCTAAGTGGTTTTGTAAGACCATGTCGTTAATTTTTTCTAGCAAGATCTGGCAACACGGTTTTACAGCTATTATACAAGTGTCAGTTCTGACCCTAAACTCTCCCACTGGCCCCACGCCAGAGGGCCATCCTTATTATTGAGCCCTATAAACGATTATGACTGTGTGGGAGAAATAAATGATTCTGCTCCGGTTATTTAACATTATTGCCTCTAATCATTCGGTTGATTGTGTCGTTTACTTCATTACGCTTCAAGACCAGATTGTTTTTCTTCTTTTACCTCTCGCATGGTAACGTTTTCCAATTCATCAAGATGAGAAAGCGACACTAGGACTCTGGATGAGTCAACTACACTCTTTAATTTTTCATTTTACGGAGGAAGACGCAACTACTGGGACCAGGCAGGGGCCAATTGCATATTAATAAAAAATAAGGAAGTTGTAATCAAACGCGTGGATGAATGCACTGCATTTTCAGCGTGAAGATACCTTATACTTGTCTGTGCCTTGCTGGAGCTGTTTGAGCTCAGAGTCGAGTATAGTGAACTGTCGGGTGATGCCCTCTATCCGCGAGTGGAGGCCCCGGTACTCGCTGTACTCTGCATTGAAATCGTTTTTGTAAGTCTGACGTTGCTCTTGCGAGCTTATCACTGTGTACTTTCTGTTGAGGAAAACAAGCAAAAATAACATCACCGTCATAAAAGTTTCATGTCATTTGTTTTTGCTTACATAACGCACTTATTCTCCTGACAAACCTGTGTACAAAAAGGTGCTTACAATAAATAGTCTGCCGTCTCCGACGAAGACGCAGGAATACTGGAGCTGTTGCACGTTCCGTTCAGACCTGAAAGAAAATATAAGGTCGAATTCAAGGACAGCGTTTCAGAAACAAGCTGAAGAGGGGTTTCAAAAATACACCATTTTAAACTTGACTAGTTGGTGGGTTGTTTGAACTAAATCAACTAATCTAGGATGTCTAAATTACTATTTGACTTCATTATCTCACCAAGTCTGCCAACAGTTGGACT
>JAUMHR010000082.1:7244396-7259986 GCA_032361145.1 Enteromius fasciolatus
AAGTATACAATATTAATATTACCATACAACATCCAACTCAATTTTCTATACAATTTATTTATACAAAATTATATAAATAATATCTAACCTGCCAAGGGCACCGTATGCATATTTAGCGCCTGCTTCAATCAATGCCTTTTCACCCATTTCCATCAGCTGTACAGTAAGATCCAGTGCCTAATTATAATAAAAACAACAAAATGTCATCTTCTTAATCATTTATTATAAGAAAACAGTTCAAGTTCCTGAAAATGCGAAGTATCAACAAAAGTAAAGCTTAAAAAAAAACATAGCAGTTAATGAAATCAAAACATATTTTAATATAATACCTGGAGAACGTCCCCATCACCGAGTGTAAAAGATAAGTTTGGCAGCTCTTGTACCACAGGTCCGTTAGTAAGACTGGTTTTAAGATGAATGGTGACGTTTTGGCCTCTCTGGGGTCTGCTGTCTGGACCAGCTCCGGCTTCCACAACTTTCTTTCTAAGCTGCCCATTTCCTGTTTTTTCAAACAGAAAATATATCATAACAAGCTAAAAAAATCATCATCATACTACAGCATCCAGATTATATGAAATATGCTGGATATTTATTGCTGCCACAATGATGATGAGGTAAAGCAGGCACCTAAAACATCCAGCCACTCTTCCGGTTCTATAATAGGAGCTTGATCTGCTTTTGTGACTGGACTTTCCTTCTTCTTCTTTCCTCCACCTGCGTCTTCTAAAGGCGGGAGGTCGTCGTCCACGTCGTCCTCCACATCATCCAGCATTGTGAAGTCTTCCCCGCTATCCAGCAGCGAGGCACGTCCTGATTTCTTAGCCGATGGCGCCACCTGCTGGTGTTCAGCAGAGCCGTTCACAACCTCACCGTCAGCCATCTGGAGCAAAAACAACACAATAGCTCATACAACAATTAAAATGTGCTTCAAATCGACTCTCCCTAAACGCAGGTGAGCTTGTTTCTTCATCAGAACAGATTTGGAGAAAGTGTGCATTACGTCTGATCACTTGCTCAGGTGCCGTCATGATGAAAACGTCAAAGTACTCCACTAGAAAAAGCATTATTATGGATTGTGTGTATTTTACACGAAAGCAAATGTCTTGATAATGGATTTGTTTGTTACAGACATGCATGTTTTGACTTCACGAGATGTTGACCGATGGACAGGAACGGTTTGGATTACCCGTGTATTGCCGTGATGCTTTTATCAGCTGTTTGGACTCTCATTCTGACGGCACCCATTCACTGTAAGAGGATCCGTTTGGTGAGCAACTGAAGCAATGCTAAATTTCTCCCAGTCTGACTGAGAAACAAATTCATCTGTGTCTTGGATGGCCTGAGGGTGAGTATATTTTCAACCGACTTTTACCAAAATGGATTAAAAAATTATTAAATTCATTAAATTACCAAACTTCAAAAAGGAGAAGCAGCAGCTTTCAAAAAAGCAGGATATTCTGCTGAACATCTGCATTTGCGTTTCTCACGCAAAACAGTTAAACAAGCTTCCTCCCATACACGCACACATTTATGCACTTCTTTACATGGATTTCTAGGATAAGCTCAACTTTTTTCTTGAAGCAGAAATCATCAGCAAGTGTGACTAGAAGAAAATCTAGAAGAATCAGCACACGTTATTTGCCAAAAGCAATCTCTGTAAATAATAAACCAACGCTGGTTGACTTTTAACTATCCATGTCATCTCCACTCCAGTTTTTATGCATGTGCACAACATTATATAGTAGGCCTACTTATTAGCATCCACAAAATAATTTCATCTATATGTTTAACATACATGCATTGGCATTAAGCAAAAATGCAATCATTTTATAATACCATTATAATCAACTGTATAATTACATAACATGTTGACTGAATCTTTACGAAAATACTGAATGATTATCATATTGACATAGTATTTACATAACACTTCAAATAGCACATGGTACTTCTTGAAAGAGAAACCATAGTTATAGTAAAATGATCAAACATGGTTTCTATTACAAATAACGTTATATTCCAGCAAACCCTCGATTAAATTAAATGTTACTGTCCACCTTATATATTTGAATAAGATAATAAAACCCTTACAAAACCACCGTGGTGCTAATATTTACCGTATTTACATTATATGGTGTTCATAAGATAAGTTACCGTGGTAAACGCGAAAAAAATGTGGCATTACCATAGTATTGTTTATTTTGTTTTTGAAATATAAACTCTAACTGTCCTAGAATAGGCTGAAATATGTTTACAAATATCAATTTAAAAGAAATTATAATGCGCTGTACATGTTATATGTGTGTGTGTGTAACGTTAGTGGATATCTTTGTTATTAATTGAGCGTAAATCCTAAGACAGCAGTTAAACACGTATCTAAAGAGCTCTTACGAGATTTGCATTTGATTACGAGTGCGACGGCATGCATTCACGAAATAATTTCAAAACCCTGCCATTATTTGCAGAAATGACAGCATTTCCAGAACATTCCAGCAACTTTGACAACGAGCTCGCGCCGTGCACGCGCTGCGTTCAATACAGCGTGACGAAACAGCTCTCGTCTCGTGGTTTAGGCGCCGTAAACGTTTTAAAAGTGTGAGGGGAAAATGACATTATTTCAAATGACATTAAAATACTTACCGCAATGGGAAAGGAACCGCACACTGAGATGCGCAGCAACAACTTTGACAACAAAACAAGATCAATCTGTGCAACTTCCGGGTAAAGGTCAACGGTCAAGCTCGAAATTTACAAAATAAAAGTCACGACGTCAAGGTCGTTGCGACGACTGCTGGGGACTTTTATAAGGTAGTTTCTAAAACATAAACACGTTTCATACACATTAGTTTTTGATATTTCTGTTTTATATTAATATTTTTGTATTTTTAAATTAGCTCTATAAACAGCTACAGTTAAATATTTATTTATTTACAAATTTATATCGATGTCTTGCATTGTTTTTATAGGTGTTTCACTCAATTATTTCATTTAAATAACAAAACTGGAACACAAAATATCAAATTACATTTATTGTCGATGCAATCATTTCTTTTTGATAAGCCAAAATTGTTTTTTCAGTCTAAAGAAACTTTACAATATAAAGAAACATACAAAGGACATATTTAGCTACACAAGACACCTAAGGCCCTAGGACAAAGATCTGAGCTACCCTACTATGAAATACAAAGCAAACCCAATGGGACAGACTGCTTCATATCGAATACTGTCATGTCGCAAGAAAGGACAACGAAAATTACAGGAGAAATTTCTGTCATTCCCTCCCATGACCCTTCTTGCTCCAAAATACACATTTTCCTCTCAAACGTTTCTAATGTTACAATATTATACATCACAACAGAAGTGCAGAGATGGCCAACAACCGGACATTGAAGCAGGTCAGTGAGCAACTGAACAGTTCCAGCCTTCATGACCTTTAACTCCATGTAAATTGGCTGAAATTTCAAATATGCTAACAAATTCGATGGATGCTCAAGAGTTTGTGTTTTCACATTCATATAGACTCACAGTTAACTTTCCGTTCTGTTAAAAATCACAAAAACAAGCCGTTTTCTTTACACCAACTAGGTGTTTAAGGAATTATTTTTGAAGAAATAAATGCATAAACCTATTGCGGATTTGATTTACAATAGGGGTGACCATCAATCTGCCTTTTTTTTCAGCAAAAGAATCTCTTTAAAATACAAAAACACAAACAGATTCTTTATAACTTATTTTCAGCTGTACTCATTGGTTGTGACTGACATATCAAAACATGTCAATGATATCAAAATGCATTTTACAGTATTTACAGTAAACCAAAGGTCAGGGGTGAGGGTCAAGAAAGGTTAAGGGCTGCGTACCAGACAAACTGAAAACAAGCATGGAAATCCCTTCAGAACTTACCAGGAGGCTGGGCCTGGTTCTCTCAGATGACCAAAATGCAAATAAAGTCACTGGACAAAAGCATTTTAAACTGGACTGGCAAGTATTTAAATTATTTTTTCAGAGGTCGACCTGAACATCAAGAAATGTGCGATTTTGAATGTCCCACGATGATCGATGTCCTGTAGGCATGAAATGGCTAGTTATGAGGTTACAAATTTGTCAACAGGATTTTTTGTCAATTATTCTTTTATATACAAAGAAATTGAAAAAATTGTTTGTTTGTTTTTTACACAAATTATCATATATATTTATTTTTTATTTAACACAAATTATCAAATGGATTGTGATTATTCGCTTCCAAACTAAAAGTTTGTTTACTTAATGTGTGTACTATGCACTTTTTTTTAATATATTTAAGAAATGTAATATATGTATATATAAATTATATTAATATATACAAATTTCTTAAATATCTATATATGTGTGTATATATTTATATATACACATAAACACAGTACACACATTTTACACACACACACACACACACGTATGTAAAGACAAAATAAAATAAAAAATAATTTAAAAAAAATAAAAAAAAACTTTTATTTTGGATGCGATTCATTTATGTGACAGCACTAGTTGGAATATAAAAAGAAATTGCCTCAAAATAATGAATTAAATGAATCTAATCTTAGTTTAGAGGTAAAATGTGACACTTTTTTCCCCGGCAACCTCATTTGAAGAAAGACATAGAACCACACATGAGCTTCACAGACAAGTAGTGTATTGAAAATACCAATAAGGTCCATGACCAAAAAAAACCAAAAACAAAAAGATATATTTACAAACATGGGACTATAGAGCACAAGGAAACTCGTGCTTGTAAGAGCAGCCTGCCTCCAACTACTGTTACAAACACATGGGTATAATATTTCTAAAAAGACTTCTGAAACAACGTGGCAAACACGTAGTGGCAAAATTACAATGAACACGAATGATATCGTAACTATCGGCGGCAAAATCATCTAGAGCGGATGGTAAAGTGTATCGTTATTGACCGTTCGTGACCAAGGCAAGAATGGATGGCAGTGAATATGCAACGTCACCCTTTCACCAGACTTCGAAATGTACTCCAATCTTAAAATACAGTGCAGACGGGTGCATTAAACCAGTGATTGTAGCCACTTTGCTAACAGAGACACAAAAACTGAGGTTGTACATCTCGGTAGTGATGAAATCAGAACACAGGAAGAGGTATATGCAGACATCTGACGAAACAAACTCAAACGAAGAGACAAACAATTACCTAAAATCATGTAAACAGAAGTGTCATTGTGCATTTGAATGTGTGCTTATTCTGTCATTGATGTTGTTGATACACAAATGTGCCCTTTACAGGAAAATCCATAAAATGAGTACATCATCATCATAGCAATTATGAAAATTATAACAATAATATTATCAATAATATACAAATATATTTTAATGAGACCATTCCTGCCCCTAGCGTCACCAGTTTAGCTTTTTCCATTTTAAAATGTACACAGCAATCAAAACAACCGCAGGTTTCAGTGTTTCATTGCCGACAAAAAAAAAAAAAAAACGAGAAAATGGGGCTGAAATAAAGCCACCAGCCTCAACGCTGATGAGCAGCTGGTTATGAAGTGTCTTCCTGGCACAGTCCCACACACACACACGTACAAACACACACACGGTGGTTCATTCGAGGGCCCTCAGCATCCCAATCCAGTGACGAAGCCTGGCAGGCAAGTTGAGTCCGTCTGAAGGCCCGATGCCCGCTTTCTTTCAGCTTTGTACTGGGCGTCCTTCGCTCCGTGGCCATGTCGAGCGGCTGAAGGGCGCCACCGCGCCAGCCCAGAGTGTTTAAGGGAGTTGTGGGGAGTTGAAGATCGAGCCCAAAAAAAAGAAAAAAAAAAAGAAAAAAAAAAACATGCCGAACGCAGCAAGAGGAGGAGAACAGGAAGTGGGATGGGGGACGGGTTAAAAAAATACAAATTAAAACAAAATTTAAAAAAAAGAAAAATCACACACTCATCGTCATGTTGGGTGAATACTGCAACGAGAAGAGGAGTGGAGGGACAAAATGAGTTTGTGCAACAGATAATATCATCTGATATGTTGTAATGATATTTAGACTATTGCGTAAAGTGAATGTAGGTATATTCGTAATGTACATGTGGATATCGGTATGATGCGGACTTACACTTTCACTTTGGAATGGGTTTAAGAAGTTGCCTGCCATCTCCCCGTCGTCCCGCGGAGTTCCTGGGGGATTATTCATACCTGCCATGTTGTTCGGAGAGTTCTAGAAACCCAGATGTAGGATAATTAGAGACTTGAGCAAAAATACTCACAAAATGGAGTACAACAAACTCTGGCCGATTTTTCCACAGCGAGATCAATACGCTACTTATATTTTTAGTACTTGCCGATACCGATATTTTCATTGCATTTGTCATTTTTAAAAATATTGTATACAAACTCACAAAATGGAGTATAAATGGCATCTAACAGAAAACTTAGGGATGCATAATTTTAAATTCTGGCCAATAATGATAAGCCGATAAATATTTTCAAGTAATGATCAATAACCGATAATTGGCCAGTATTGACATTATTTTTGCTCCAAAAATGAGAGAGAGAGAAAAAAAACCCCTAAAATAATCACTTAAAAGCTACAAGTGATTTAGGAATCCCACCATTAAGATGTACAGTAAGAAAACTGGTTATTAAGATTTGCTTATTTTTTATTAAACTAACATTTAAAAGATTGACATCAAATCCATGATATAGGATGGCAAATGTAACGTAAATGTAAAAGCAAAAGCTAGAATGAAAAATGTATTATCTTATATAAGTTGATTCTGATGTATTTTTTTTTAAACTTAAACATCAGCCGTTTACCGATATTACACCAAAACCTTATGCATCTCTAAAGAAATTGGAAAAAATTTGTGAAATGCACTACTCAGTTTACTATTATTTTATTACTTTTTTTGCCAAAACAAAAATACTATTTTAAAAAAAACACACTTTAGAACGTGTTGCCTTGGCAAATAAATAAATAAATACATTTCAATGGAAATACTAAAATTACTAAAACTAAGCAAAAATAAGCAAAATTTAAGCATAAAAATGTAAAAATTACTAACATTAAAATATGCTTCAAACTGAAATACTAAAATTACTTTCAATTTTTTTAAATAATAAAACATTTAATAAAATTAAAAAAAAAAAAAAACGATTTACATGTATCCAGGTATTAAAGTTCTCACCTTTGGCAACCCATCCATATCACCCGAGCCTGTAATCAAAAGCAGACACATTTCAGAACCATTAGAAATGTCACAATATTTGTTATTTTGTACATATTAGCTATTTGTTTGATGAAGTCCCACCTAAAGACCCGTTCATATGGTGCGGCTCCATCGATCCCATTCCACCCATCGGACCGTCAGGCCCCGGCCCCATAGGGAACTGTAAAAACACATACTATTAACATCTATAATTCTAATAAAGGACTAAACTATTTTTCATACTGCATGACAACGGTCAACGTACATTCGGTCTGTTGCCACCAGGGCCAATTGGATTCATCATTGTGTAAATGTTTTCACTGGAATTCGTAGAGTCTGTGAGAAAAGAGATGATATTACTTCTCCGCAATCTGATGTATTCAAATAACATTTTCCAAAACAAGAGCTTTACGTTTTAGGCTAATTTCCAGTCACAGAGGTAATACCTCAACTATTGTTATGAGCTTTCAATAAAAGAAGGCTCATGTGAAATTCAGATAGATTAGATGAAAGGAAACTGACCTCCTGGGCTTGGCATGATGGGAGTTCCTGGAGGGCCACCACCTCCTGGAGGCCCCTGCAAGATGAACACGGAAAATGATTACTCACAAAAACACATCTCGGACAAATAGAGAGAGGGTGAAACAAAATCTTGTGCGTGCAGCTCACCACATAGTTTCCTGGTGATGAAGAGGAGTATGCTATCTGTGGGAAGAAGAGATACTATGAAGCGGTTTCTCTCAAGTCGTCGCGATATTGAAATTATCAGAAAGTACTACTCACTGAGTTTGCGTTAGGGTTAGGCCATGGCCCTCGACCTCCTGGACCCCTGAAAACACATGAAGAAATGTTAGTGTGTGTATATAAATGTGGCATAGACAGTGTGAGTTTGTTATACCGCGGTGGAGACTCACATGTTCATGCCAGGCATTCCAGGACCACCGAGAGAGTTTGGAGGAGGCCTCATTCCACCGCCATAATTCTACAAATGCAGAGATTGCAAAAGTTAACAAACATACAAAAGATGTCATAGCAATGTAAAAAGAAGGTACTTATGAATTGCTTTTATTTATCATGTTACTTATTTATTTAGAGAGAGAGAGAGAGAGAGAGAGAGAAAGAGAGAGAGAGATACACAGATAAAAAAGGCAAAAATAAAAAATTATCTATCAATACTGATGTATTTTTTTTTCACCGATAATACCGATATAGCATCTGTAAAGAAACTAAAAAGAATGCATGAAATGCATAACAGTGTTGCTACTATTAACTAAAACTATTTAAAATAATTTTAGATAGATGCTTACTTGCTAATTACGTAATATAGGTACAGTATATTGTATGATTACATAGGAATATCTAATCTCCAAATAGATAGACTATTAATGCTCAAATAATGAATTAAATAAGTATTTTCCATCAAAATTGTCATGTTTTTTCATTAGATGTATTTTTAATTAGATGAATAATAATAATCAAAACAACTAATTTATACTTAAGTTAATAAATAAATGAATACATTTTCTATAAACATTTCCCATGGATATATGTATGTATATTCAGAGTGTATATATTTATTCAATTATTTATTAATTCAAACTTTTATTTTTATTTAAATTCTACTGAGATTTCCAGGTTTTCTATGATTATTTCCTGTTTGTTTCTCTCTCTATTCGATTGACAGCAATGTCAGCTAACCTGTGGACCCATGCCTCCCATTCCTCTGGGTGGGTTCATTCTCATCGGGCCGCCCATGTTTGGATGTCCTAATGGAGGAGATAAAACGCATTCATTTTACAAACGCCTGAGCGATTGGACTTCTTCCATAGGAAATATCCCCAAACATAACTGATTGTAAAACTCTATGGCGCAGAGCTGTACCTTGCGGTCTGGTGGGGTCCAAACTGTTTGGCAGGAGTGGCTGTGACCCTGGGACTCCAACGGGAGGCTGAAACCAAGAAAAAGTGCATGAAACAAGAGCCAAAGCAGAGGAAACGGAAATAGAAAACAACAAAAAACAATGGGCTGCGAGTGGTTCGGTACCTGATTTGGCATGCGGAGTGATGGGCGGGGTCCACCTGGGTACCGTGGAGACATGAAAGGCTATGGGGAGAGAGCATAGGAGCTGTCAATCAAAAGACGCCACTGATAACCTGTCATTAGCAGAACAGTAATACGTTAACATGCTGTATGCTCCTGTATATCATGCTTTATTTGTAAGAAAACATATGCCCTATCCCTCTGACGATTAAATATGATGGTAGGAAAAGTGATTCACAGCCTAATCGTGACATTTTACGGATTTATTACTGAATTTATTACTAGTATGTAGTATTTGACATGCGCAGTGCAATAGTAACCAGCAGGGGGCGCTATCACATTACATAAAAGGAATCTGCTGAAGAGGAAGAAGTCATATTGTTTAATCGAGAAAATACACAGCGTTTTAAACGAGACTTTACAGTGAGAACTAAAATAGAAAGAGATTGGACAGGACAGCAATAAGCGGCGCGCAAACAAAAAAATACAGACATCATTCTAACCATCTTGGAAGCGACAAGTTACAGCAACAAGTAATTAGTCTATCCACACTGAAAGCACAAACACTGGCCGACGCTGTAACACAGCAAAATAAGAGCATGTTTGAGGTTTCATATGTAGTCACGAGGCACTGTTTTTTTTAAGCAGCGATTTCGTTGTGGTCGAGGTCATCCAGTGCAACACCACCAGAATAAAAACAAATCATGCGACAAAATGATCTATCGCTCAAAGCTTTATTACATCACAAAGTATTAAGTCATTTTTTTCAGTGTTGGATCCAACAACTTTTTAACCGTCTACCGAGTTTCGGCAAGTTTGTGTATTTGGAAGGATGTGTTGGTGTTTGCGTATTTGTGTTAGAGAGCCTGTGTTTATGCTTGCATGTGTAAACGCAAGGGCATGTTTGTGTGTTGGTGCATGTTGCATTATTAATAGGATATTGATGGACTATGAAGGACTGAGTGCAGGGTGTAGGGAGGGTCCAGGTCTGCTAGATGAACTTCCACTCCTCACGGGCTGGGCCACAGCCTGCATTATTTATTTGGCAACATCGTCACTGTCAGCGAGGAATGTGTGTGTTTTCGGAAAGGAAACAGAATGAAGTAATGTACTGCTTTGAGCTCTATCTAGGGTCATGATAGTCAAACCAGTTGTCCAACAATTTACTAGATTTTTCTCATATTTATATATTCACTTATATCACATACTTTAATTAGATTGAATAATTTATTAAATGGCAAAATAATGGTTTTCATAATATATCAATGATGATTATTACAAATCATGGTAGCAACTCTAAGGTTATAGGTTCTCATTAGCTGATAAAATATAATATTCTTGTAATAATATAGTCTAGTCTAATGATATCAATAACATATCAATCATTATTATATAATTATTCTAATTATGGCAGCAAGTCTAAGGTTATAGGTTCAATTTGCCTTAACTTATAAAGTGTATACTTTGAATGCAATGCCACTTATACAATATTATTTTGTATTAAAATGTTCTTATCCTATAATTACATCAATAATATATCAGTGTACATTGAAAGCATTATAGGTTGTATTAGATAAAAGCATCCGCCAAATGTAAAATGTAAATGAAGTGTTCCAGTAAGTCAGGTTAGTCGACTAGTCATTTAGAAAGCTCACTGACTGAAGATTTGCACACAACTAGATAGAAATAAGAAAAAAAAAATAACAGTGGGGAATGAATGAAGGAAATAAAAGGTGTGAAAACGGAAAGGGTGAATGGAAAGCTGCTCCCAATGCATGTCTATAAGACAGGTTATGTGTGAGGAAGTACAAGAAAAGGGTCTTACCTGGCCGTGTGGACCCATCATGGGGTTGTTAGGGTTGTGTGGAGGGGGCTGTGAGTGTGGTGATGGTTGTGACCCGGGTGGGCCCTGAGAAAGGGAAGAAAGAGTAGAATTAAGAGACGTTAAATTTGAAAACCCATAAACATGCCATTAAATTGGTCCTTGTTGAAGTTGGTTGACCAATGAAGTCTCGCTGGTAAAGAAAAAGCTGATGATTTTAATGGTCTCTAACAACAGTCCTGGTTTGTAATAAATCTACCCTTTATTCCTCAGAAAAGGGCATCTCCTGCAGGGCTGGGCAGCTGTTGAACCCCGTAACGGAGCTCAACCACAAGGCCTCCTTCTTGTCTCTCAATGGAGTCCATTATGGGTAAGTGGGATAGGCATATGGGCTATACCGAGACGCCTGTTCCTGCACCACATCCCTGTAGAGAGTGACTGAGGAACAACTTGGGCTGGATTGTGTGCGTGTGTCTTGGGTGGGGAGGGCGGGGGGTTGTTAAATGAAGCAATTAATAAAATCATTTTCTACCCAGCTAAGGAGATAACGGCTTGGCACAGAACTACAAGCCCATCAAGAGTAGCCCCTCCCGCCGAGAAAGGGAACAGCACATAGTATTCCTAGCGGGACAGTGGCATAGAGGACAGCAACAACCACAAGTCCAACCATTTCAGGGAAGCAATGGCGCTTCCTGACCAAAAGGGGGCAGTGTGTAGCTACTTGCCGAGTGACTGCCGGGACACAAAGTACCAAGCAAAACAAAGCATGGAACAGCAACACAATGCATATTTCATTGTTGTCTCTGTGTACATTACGAAAAAAAATTTCAACCACTTCTTTGGCAAACGCCGCGGGATTGTGCAATTCATGTTTTTGAGGGTGTGCTGCTTCAGAAGGATGGTTTTCACTTGTCTTGGAAGTAATTATTCTGATAAGTGCAGCTGTCACAAAATCTGTCACAAACAGAGACGATAAATGCAATGTGTCGTACCATACAGGGTCTAAATGTAAAACCTCTGGTTGTCAAAAACGGCAAGAAATCTCGCAAACGTATGCGCAACAGGGAGGCAACTAGGACTTTTAAGTCGCCCAAAATGATGCCATCAATTAATTATTTAGATTTCTGTGCAAAACGCACAACTGTCAGGATATCAGTCACAAATTGTGACGATGGCATACCTAATGGACATCTACACGTTGACAGACACCTCTAACTGCCGAAAATGGCAAAATCTCATAAACCTGTCTGCACAAGAAAGGCACTCCGACCTCAGAAGTAACTGAAAATGATGCAAACTCAATTAAAACCATCCATAAGGCTGGCAACTTCGAAACAAGGAAGACACACAAGAAGACAGACATTTGCTCGAATGTTG
Organism: Enteromius fasciolatus; assembly: GCA_032361145.1. Lineage (NCBI taxonomy): Eukaryota > Metazoa > Chordata > Actinopteri > Cypriniformes > Cyprinidae > Enteromius > Enteromius fasciolatus. The sequence continues at coordinate 7,256,838 of JAUMHR010000082.1, forward strand.
GGACATTTCTTTGTCAACAGGACTATTTCAATGTCCCAAGACTCCCGCACCTCGCAGCAAGTCTGAACAAGATCCTCCAGTCCTTTTAACCTTGATGAAACTCTCTCTTTCTCTCTCTCGAGTCTGTCAGTCTTTCACTTTTTTCAGCGTTCTGTTGGTTTTCAAGAGGTTTTTGTGGGAGAAGGGCTGATGAAATTCTCCCACCTTCTTCCCTCAAAACAAACCCATCCATTTCAGATGTTTCCAGCTAACTTGAAACTATTTCTCTTTTTTTCGCTCCTTGACTTCGCTCCCTCCCTGACTCTCCCCTTGCTAGTCTGTCCTCCCAAGAGGAACTGGTGCAGTGGAGTTTCGACGTGAAGATTATTGAAGAGGCCGACCCATGCAATGGATGGGGGATTTAAAAAAATAAAAAAATAATAAAGAAATCATAAAAAATTTCCAAGATCCGGGCCAGACGCCAGCACGCAAGCTTTGTGTTTCTCTCCCTAAACTCTCTTCCTTCACTCCCCGTCTCTCTGCAGGAGGTTACAGGGAGTCTGGGCCTGCGAGGTACAGATTAGGAGAGTCTAGAGAAAAGTGTACAGGAGGGTTTAGCCCTCTTCACCTTCGTCCCTGTCGCGCAGATCACACGGCAGCTACTGCGGTCGCATGTGTTAATTATCGCCACTGCATCTGGAGCAGCACACGAGGCTCAGGCGAGCATGTTTTGGCGGACTAGCTCCACTACCAGAATGCGTTTCAACTCAACTGCAACAGCGTACTTGTGGAGTAGTGGAGTACCATGATTTCTTACGGATTTGTTTTTGTCCCCATTTTTTGTCTGGACAACATGCAATTTCATCAAGTTAGTCAAATGTTGTGAGACTTCTTTATTGAATCAGAAATAAATGCTTCATAAATATCAGACTACATTGGTTTGTAGGGCTGGGACGATACATTGACGCACCGCAAATGATCTGAGATGTTTTCAAATGCATCGCAATTCCTCTGAAATCAATTCTGAGCTTAGTTTTTAACATCAGATGGCGCTACGTGCTTTAGAAACAGTCATACTCTGCTTGTTTCCAAATCCTAACAAACCCCTTTGAACCTAAAATAATAAATCAAATTTGCAAAAAAGGTTGAAGCGATTTATAAGGGTGTTCACAAGGGGTTGTTTTTACATTAATCTAGTAGCTTAAAAGCATTCTGAGCTGAGGTGAAACTCGGTCGAACGCACAAGCAGGAAAAAAAACTAGATTAGAGCGCCATCTGCTGTTGAAATCTAGGCTCAAACCCGATTCCAAAGGAATCACGATGCAATTTGAAAATCTCAGTATCGTCCCAGCCCTATTGGTTTAGTGCAAATACATTGGTGCACGAATTCATCTGAGACAGATGTGCACTAATGACCAATTAGAGAAATACAAGATAAACAAAAAACCAAAAGGCATGCAAAGGAGGCTACGAAGCACAAATGTCCGCCTTTCGAAACAACAAAGTTAGGATTGTGGAATCAGCATGGATTGCGACCCGTTCCAACCGCAATTCTATTAAAAACAGCTACAAAAAGAGCAGCTCCAATTATTAGCACAACTGTGTCCAGCAGTCGTGGCCCATGCGAGTGGGAGGGAGCAGTAGTTAGCTCTTGAGAGGTGTGAAAGAGTGATATACTGGCCACTAGGATATATGCCAAGATATAATTGGTGTCACCAGACCACGGCCACTGGTCGCGTGGTATCGGGGAGTGTACCGGGAACACGTCCTTTTTTTTTTTGCAATTGTTGACACATTGTCATCTCTCTCTTCCTTTATCTTTCATTTTCTGTCTTCACTCTCTCCATGCCTCTCTTCTGCCATGCCCTGGGCTGCTACCAAGAGGGAATTACTGCAGTGGAGCACAAAGTCCTCCCTCTTCCTCCCTTTCTTAGTTCTCTCTCTCTTTCTCTCTCACTCTTATGCACACAGGCACTATTTATAGAATGCAATGTCACTCACGCAACAGTCAGATCGCTCCCTGCTCTGAACACGGCTCATACAACATTAACACTCTCCTCCTCAACTCAAAGACCATGTCAGGGTTCTATCTGCCAATCCAAGGGACGCTCTACCTGGCGCTCATCTCAGCCTCTTCTGCTTTATGGGACGCTCTATCAGCTAATCTACCTGACAATCCATTCTGAAACATTCTGAATGAAACAACTATCTGATGTTGATAGGTGGTTTATCTGACAAACTATTGGATGCTCTATCCTAGCTAATGTTCAATTTGTTGTCATCGGTTCCATTGGACCCTCTATCTATCATCTGGTCTATCTAGAGCTTTATCAGATGTTCCATCTAATCTCTCTGATGTTCCACAAGATGTCATATCAGATTTTCTAACAAACCTATAATATATAGACTCTATAGGATTCTCTATCTGCCACCATCTTCTATCTGGCATTCTACTCATTTAGATGCTCTATCTAACTTTCTTTGTCAAGATATATCATTGACTACGTTGAATCCTCTATCAGCTGCTTCATCTAATCTGTAACGCATAGAAGGCAAGTAAAGAGTGGCAGATAAAGCCCTCTCTTTAGTTGCCTTCTATCTGACATTAAATCTACTCTTTTGGATGCTCTCTCTTATATTCTTCACCATCAAGATATCTCATTGAGTTCATTGGGTCCTCTATCTGCTGCTCTATCAGATGCTCTGATCTTCCATCTACTCTTATCAAGAGTTACATGTTCTATCTAATGTAAGCTGTTTTTAAATCTTAGGGCTGGGCGATTTAATCGTCAATTAATTCATGCTCATTTTGTCAGTAAAGCCGGTTCTTTGATTAGCAGTAAATCTCAATCAGCTGTTTTTAGTATGCGCGGCAGTTGATACACAGAGCCGTAGATCACTGGCGAGCTGGCGAAATCGAATGAATCTTGAATATATATTGCAGAGGACGCTCTATCTGCCCTGCTAGCTACTGTACCTGATGACTGATCATACATATCTCATGCTCTACTAACTATTCAATCCTTTAAATTTAGAAGCAAATATAGAATAAAGAGGTGCAATTTGCATTAGGGGTGGGAAAAAAAATAAATAGATATTGCAATATATTGTTGTGCCCTCTGTCGCAATAAATAATCGATACACTAACGGCCAATATCGATATTTTATTA
>JAUMHR010000082.1:7268862-7287439 GCA_032361145.1 Enteromius fasciolatus
ATGGACATCTTGGATGACATGGGGGTGAGTAAATTATCAGCAAAAGTTTTTTTAAAAGTGAACTTCTCCTTTAACTTTCTTTGAATGTGTCAATTATATTGCTGTCCATGTAGTGTCAGAAAACTCTCAGATTCCATCAGAAATTACTTCATTTGTGCTCTGAAGATGAACAAAGGTTTGCAACGACATGAGGGTGAGTAATTAATGACAACATTTTCACGTTTGGATAAACTATCCCTTTACCTATTTAAAATTTCACACTGCATCTTAAAAAACAAAACACCTTAAAAAACAATATAAAGTGTGACTAAACAGGAAAAGCATCCATCTGCATAAGTTTGGTTATAGAATTGTGTTGAATTACGAGATACAGATCCACCCAATTTCTGCAAAACCTGGGTTATTTATTTTCATATTTACTAATAAATCACAAGAAATTGTTGGGTTTTAACATTTTTAAAAGCTTTACAAAACTACCTAGATTTTAGCAGGATCCAATGATTCTTGTTCGTACTCTGGGAATGCACAGCCGCAGATGCAATATGCCCGGACAGATGGAAACAAATTAGTAACAAAACAGTATTAGCATCCCTTGCTTGCTCACCCACAGTCCACTATCACCCCCCCCCCCCCCCACCCCACACACACACACACACACCCTTACCATCCTCATCTGGCACCGATCTGGGTTTAGTTTCACATAGCCTCCTAGACCAACCATGTTCCCTTCCACACTCTTCGGACCCCTCGTTCCCCCCCACCCCTCGGCCTCGCAGCCTCATAAGCTTGCAGAAAAGTGCAAAAAAAATCCTTTGGTAGGTCGGCCAGATTAAACTGCCACTGTAATCCGCTTGGCTTTCACCTCCTTGTCCTCAACCGAGAGATGAAGAGAGAGAGAGAGAGAGAGAGAGAGAGCAGTGAAGAAAAGGATTTGTAAAAAGATAAGAATACCTAAATAGCAAGGGCAAAGACAGCATTATGAAAAACAAAGACTACAAGTAAAGTGAAGTAAATAGGCATTTTAGAAAAGACATTGGAACAGATGGGAAAATTGGATGGAAGGGAATGAGGAAAAACAAGCAAGAAACTTACAAATAGTTTTTAAAGGAAGGAAGGAATGTATAGCATCGCTACAGCCTTCCAGAGGCACATCACCTCAACTGACCACAACTATCAACCAAGGGGCTATAAACAACTCAAACACACAGTAAAGATATCATGGGTGAAGACCGGCGTGGGTGTTTGGAAGTGTGTTTAAGTGTGACTGGAGAAATAGAGTGTGGAGAAACCGTGCTCACAGTCAGGTACACACACACACAAAGTCTTGGAGAACCCTGCAGGAAGTGGGAGGACATCCAGCGAGAAAGGGCGGTGATATACGACTGGAGCACTTCAAACAGCGAGAGCAGTGATGGACAACTCCTAAGACCAATAAAACCCAGCAGGGGAGGAGGGTGCGAGGGAGCAGGGCAAAGGCAAGAGGAAGTAACTTTATCTTTCAGACAAAACAGGAGGGGGTAAGAACAAGGGTAGTAGATTGAAGAACCACTTCCTAAAGATGTTAACAGCCTTTCCATTTCCAAAGAAAACATTTCAAACACTGGTGTAGCTTGGTGCTGAAAACCAGCACTTTTAGATATGTAGCCTTGATCTGAATTGGCTGGGTAATTTGGGGGTCCGGCGATCCACCATACAAAAAAACCTGCACTTACCATCTCCAGATAATAAAAAAAGACCCTAACTTCCAAAAGTATGACCTATGTTTTTATTAATCCACAGAGTGATTTCCTACATAGGTTGTCCGCTAGCATTCATTGAGGGAAAGAAAAACTACTAATTAATATGGTCCTCAGCAAAGCAAATGTTTTCAATGAGTAAACTAGTCAAAAGTGTTTTCATTTAGGGGTTTTCAACCTTTTTTTGATGCCAAGGTCCGACAAAGGAACTCAGAAGGACATCAACTTAATATTTTCAGGTATAAAGACCCTGAACGACAATAACACCAACATAACGTATGCAAGTTAGATAATTAACTTTAATATTTTCATTGAACCAAAGCCAATTAAGCAATTCAGCAAGGTAAATGTAACACGAGGCGAAAAGCTTTTCACGTGAATACAAAAAAAACTGGTTTAGATAGCTTCAAGTGGAAATCCTGTTGTCTTGCCTTTCGTTCTGAGATTCCAGGTAATGGAAAACTGATACATATAATTATGAAAAACCAGAAGAGTAGCGTGCATCCATCACAAATGACGAATATGAATGCCTCATAATCTTGGCTACTTTATAACCGTAATCCTTTCGGCTAGGTGTGTTAACCTTTTCCTTCTGATGAAGCCCATTACAGAGAATAATCGCACGCCAAATGAAGACAAATGATGTGACCGCAGTGTGCACGGAGTAGGAAATCCCTGATCACTGAGGCCCCCATTCAACGGCATTGATTAGCTTCCCAACCAAAGTAGCCAGCCAGAGGAACTAAACGCTCAGAATCGATGCTACTTAGCAGATTATTGACCAATCGCTGCCTCTCCCTTTGACATTAAAGCAAAATTCAAATCCGAAGGAAGCGACGGACAAACATATAGCTATAACATGTTGGAAACTGTATTATGTTAATCCGGACCTCATTTTTAATTCAAAATATTGATCGCGGCGCGACAACAAGCAAACGAACTGAAGCTGCTAATACCACGGCTCAACCAAAACAACTAGGTGGAGAGCGTCTGTGTGTTGGGGGGTGGACAGGGGGAGGGTGATTTAACACCCTCCAACGGTCCCTAAGCACTGTAGTATTTTGCATACACTGCACAAAGTTACCATGGTGACAAGACCCGATTCTAGGCCCTGACCCACGAGGCACATCCAGCTGAAACCATTGTGTTAATCGAAGCCATTAGAAACGACACTGACTGGTGTATATGCGTTATCAAAAATAATGTTCCTCATATTGTTTAATTTCATTTGGTTTTATGCATACTTGCATCTAAACGCCGACAGAAATCAGTTCCGCGTAAAAACCTGACCTCAGGTTTCAAGGTCTAAATGTAAACATATCTAATACGTCATCATCGTTCAGTCCTTTTATATAAATCCAGGCACTTGTTTTATTTAACTTAAACGCGTAAGACTATACACGTAAACAAACTCCGTATTCAGGTTGGACTTGGTTTTGTTTCAAGCGCGTGAAGCATTTTCTGTTTTTTTTCCAATATGAGATAAATATTTGTTTCCGTTGTATACATATCTGAAATTGTATACATTTCTGTCGATGGTATGCAACTGGCAAAGTATGTGAGCGCCTGTGTGTATTTGTGCATGAACCTGTGATGAAAGGAGGGGGGGTTCGGGGTTTTTGGAGAGAAAGAGAGATTTTGGTTCAGCTGAACCTCATTAATTCAGAAATGGAAATCATTTCTGCATGGAGCACAGGAGAGACGAGAGACGGAGCGAGAGAAAGCAATAGAGAAGGAAAGTCTGAGAGAACAAACAGGAGAGAGAGCGGAGGGACATTCGGCGAAAGTCGATATTTCTCTCTTTTTCTCTTATCAAGAGTGTCAACCCTCACAGTTTGCCAAAAATGTCTGATATTAGAGCTTATTTTTGTTTGCTGCAAGTTTTTTTTCCAATTAATATTAGTAGCGGGTGGTATGACCAAAATCTTCCATCAATGGTGTGAAGCATTAGTATCAGAATATAGCTACTTACTCGAGATATTCAACCCTGAAATATAGAACTATTAAAAAACAACAACTAATAATTAACTTGTATTCATTAATTAAGAAAATATTTGTGAGGTAAAAACTAGACATGGTTTTCGTAATAATCGCACGGGTCAAATGACTCATCAGGTCCGTCTTGCACATCACAGCATGTTTCCAAAATCATTATAATATCATAAACTGTGAACGGCGACAGATGTCAAAACTATTCATTTGTATCACAACCAGGCCAAGAAATAATTATGAACCAGAGTCATTTCAGTCAACCATAATAATGCCACAGCCAAATAATTACATTTGTGAAGTAAAAGCCACAACAGGAAACATAGTATTAATATCAGAATTACATTAATGTTTTGACACCGAGCCTAGCGCATATCGATGTTGAAAAATCGGATTTGGCAGTAACAGGCTCAAATTAATTAGTGCAATTAAACACAATTTGCAGCAGTGTCAAACCCTTTATTTTGGGTGGGCATTTGCAACGCGTTGGGATGCTTATTACCGACAAACATTTACTTTGCAGCATGCACTAATAGCCTTTCGTGATAAATCAGCGAACAAGAGACAAGGAGTTGAAAATGTGCCACGCAAATGAAAAATGCTAAAGCAGACAGAAACTGTATCAAAATAGTTTAGAGACGAACTATGCCAACGTGAGCTGCACAGGTTGGGAAATACACAAAAAGGTGAATTGGTATGCATTCTGGTTTGATATTCAGTCACAGCTAGGCCCCAGAAATATACTTCATTAATTTATAATGAAATAATGCAGTGTGTAGTGTGTCGTAGAACTATAAAGTAACATTTTAAATATAATAAATGCAATAAAATGTGTCCCTGGACAACAAAAGCAGTCATAAGCTTTATACCTCATCTGAATAAGCTGAATAAATAAGCCTTCTATTGATATTTGGTTTATTGTGATTGGACAAGATTTCAAAATCTGGAATTTGAGTTATTATAAAAAAGAATAATTTGAAAAAAAACAAAAAAAAACAAGTAAATTATATGAAAAGTTGTCCAAATAAAGTTCTTAGCAATGCATATGACCAATAAAAAATAAAGTTTTGATATATTTCCTGTAGAAAATTTACAAAATATCTTAATGTAAGATGATCAGCATCATACAATGTATTTTTGGCTACTGCTACAAATATACCCCAGCACCTTGAGACTGGTTTTGTGGTCCAGGGTCACATAAGTTGGTAAGACCCATCAGATTTAAGTGCATTTGTAGGTTTAATTTTTTGGTACCAAAAACCATGTCAAATACAACATACAAAATACAAACATGCAGAGGGAAAAAGAAACTGAAAAAGTTTGAAAAAATATTATATATATACACATATACACACACAGTGCCCTCCACTAATATTGGGACCCTTGTTAAACCTGAGCGAAGGTGGCTGTGAAAATAAATCATCCTCTTGATCAAAACATGTGCAAAATTCTAACCTCTCATTGAATTAAAACAATTGAAATGGGGAGAAAATCTCATTGTGAAATAAATGTTTTTCTTATGAGTAAAATAAAATTGAGCTTCATGAAATAGTGAAGTGGCTTTAAGAAAAGCCAATCAAATTTCACATTTCCACCATCAGGGAAATAATTAAGAATTTCCAATCAACATACAATCTTAGGAAACTGAAATAATGAAATATACTGCTGTATTTTTGATGTTGTGGGTCTATATTTTTGCTGGAGGTCCTGGACATCTTGTTTAGACACATGACATCATGGATTCTATCAAATACCAACAGATAACAATCTAAAACTGACTGACTCTGTTAGAAATCTTATAATGGGCCATGGTTGGTCTTCCACTGGGACAATAATCCAAACACAAACATCAAAATAAACAAGAATTAGTCACTGAGCACAAAATAAAGCTTTTGCCATGACTGTCCCAGTCCTCTGACCTGAACCCTGAGTGAGGTGAACTAAAGAGGAGAACCAACATAGAGATCGTATTCTAAAGGGTCTGGAGAGATTCTGCAGGAAGGAGTGGTCAGGTGTTCTCCAAACTCTTCAGACATTACAGGAGAAAACTGTTATCTTGGAAAAAGGACGTAGCAATAATTGGTTGCCATTAATTGTGGCAGCATGTATTGGAGAAAAACATTCACCTTTCATAGAGTTTTTCTCCCCATTTCCCCATTTTACTTCAATAAAAGGTTAGAATTTTGTAATTTCTTTTAATAAAAGATCAAAGGATAAACTATGCAGATTTATTTTCACAGCCACCTTTGCTCAGATTTACCAAGGGTGCCAATATTAGTGGAGGGCACTGTGTTATAGTGAATAATATAAAAACATATATTACTAAATATATTTTCTGTACTAAAATATTTTCATACTTTTAAATATATAAAAATAAAATTTAATATTAATAAAATATATTATAAATACACAAAAGTAACCGACAAGTACACTCAACATTCCCACAAATAAAATAATAATAATAAACAAAACATTGTAATAGAAGAAGAGAAATAAATAAGCAAAAAGCCACCTTCCCCAGCAGCTGATCTTTTAGTGACATTCTCGCCCTCCCCTCTCCCGGCTCTTGTAATATGGGGCAGTCTCTAATCTGACCGTGCATCCCTTGGATTACAAACCCTCCAACAACACCACTATCACAGCCTCCACAGCCCCCCAAAATCAGGTCAACAGCCCCTCCCCCGGCCTCTTCATCACCCTCCTCTTCCTCAGTGGCTTGCTTCATGAAAAACATGCCAAACTGTCTGTGCATGCATGTCAGATACAGCATCGACTTCTCGTGTAAGTTGCATTTATAGTTATTATTTGGTTGCTAATTACATACACATGCTAAATACATTTCAGGTGACTAAAATCTGATAGGATTTTTCCCACAATGACATTATCACTACAAAACAGAAAACCAAGGCACCTGCACACTTGGTAAACAACGCAAGGTCAGATTTTCAGGGCAAGGTGTGATTTAACATTTCAGACAGCAGCGGTTCGAGATTTCTGATTGGCAGTCGAGGAGCCTGCGACCTTTGTTTGACCCTGTAGCCTTTATAAACTGCAGCAGTTATTGAACACTCGATCTTGAGAGGAGAGTCGGAGGTATGAAACCAAACGAGAAAAGAGTGAGAGGATGAGAGACATACGAGACAAAATGAAAATCAGATGCGAGAGATGAAGGAGAAGCAATGCCAGAGGATAAACACAGCATAAACATCGAGGAGGAAGCTCAAATCTATGCAAGCTTATGTGTGTGTGTGTGTGTGTGTGTGTGTGTGTGTGTGAGACAATGTGGCAATAAACATAATGCATGAGATTAACAACCAAGCAATCAAATCTGAATGTAAGTAAAGATAAAGAAGCCATATTGAGTGTTTAAAAAAAGAAGACAACAATGCATAAAAGCACAGAGGAGAGCGTCATAACTCCACAATGCAGCTGTGGCTTGAACACACACACACACACACAGAGACAGAGGGGCTTGAGCACACCTGATCAGCTCAGAAACAGATGCATCTTTAGCTCTGCGAACAGAGCTAGCCTCTCACAAGGTTAAAAGATGATAGGTATTCAGAGCAAACAGACAAAAAACAACACTAAACTATATTGATGCACCATGTTTTTTATATAGCACTCAAAGTTACTTCAAAGTATACCATGGTACAACAGAAAAGCAGGGTAATAAAGCTAGAGTATTGCTATCGGTTAGCATTTTTATTAGCAAAAGAAAAAAAAAAGTGCTGCTTTGTTACCGGTGAATAAACGGTAACGTAGTGCATTCAAACTATTCATCGCTTTCAAAATAAAAGTTTTTGTTTACATAATACATACGTTAGATAATATGTGTGTGTGTATATATGGTGTAGGCTACATTATGTATACAATAATGTGCACACACATTATATTTTTAAGATACACATTTAATACATTTAGAAATGTTATGTTTATATATTAAATATACTTACACATAAAATATAAGATTATACATATATAAATGTACACACACGTAAATATTTTTTTAAATGTAAATACACACACACATTGTATATATGCACACAATAAATATACTATATTTACTATACTATAATATTATGTGAACAAAAACTTTATGAATGCGATTAATTGTTTGACAGCACTACTAATATCTTAGTTATCAATACTCATTGCATTTAATAAAAAGGAGGACCCATTTTTTAAATAACAGTTAAAAAGAAAAAGGAAAAAAAAAGGTAATACCAAAAATTAAAAAAAGGAAATACTATGGTACTGTACATGTATAAAAAGTATAAAAGGTAAATATGACAACACTGACTTTCTAAGGTAGAGAGGAAAAAAAGGAAAAGAGAGGAAAGGAAAAAAGCAAAAAGAAACAGTAGCATGGTAAAATAACTTCTATTAGTGAAACAGGAAAGCAAGCAGCCCTACAAGAAAGCAAAAAAGAGAAGTTACCACGGTACATTTATGGTATCAGATGATAATACCACGACACTTTAATACAGTCCGTCTCCACAGCACTTCAAAGAACATCACCGCATTTACATGGTACTTTTTTGTGAAAGCAAGTGAAGAAGAAAGAAAGGATCTTGTGAAATGTTGAGACAGTGAAAGCAGTGAACGTGGCAATTAAGACATGTAAAAAACCATCCCAGTTAAGCCCCGTCATTTTGTCGCTGGGGCAGCGGGGTACAGCTCTGCCAAGGTACGACTGGAGGCAGGTGTGGGCACGGCCTCAGAGGTAATCAGCCGGTCAGCGGGGAGCCATTTTGATTTCTAGTGAAAGCCTCTGGAAGCACATGGTATAAAAATAATAATTACTCTGCATTACGCTCACTGTCTGGGAATAGACCCACGGCAGTACAAGACAGAGACGATGAACTGCTGCGTCTTTCACCACCGCGTACTGTGTGTGTGTGTGTGTGTGTGTGTGTAGAGGTGAAAAGTGGAAAGACAAACAAACACACACCCAAATCAAATAACGTAATCTCCAGTTATAAACTCTGCCTGTGTGAGTAAACCCAATCTAAAGACGGAGCTTGTTTTGAGGGATTCAGGCTAGTTTTGTGGCTTTTTCCTTGCGATCCGTGGAAGCCTGTTGAAACTTGATCCCGAGCACGCCACTGTATTACAAATGGACAGTTTTACTTCATTGCGCCAAGTCGCCACTTGAAAGCAGAGCGGAGAGGGATGGCCCGCTATGCCAACGGTGCCAGACGTGGTAAATGCCAGCTGTGGGACCTGCTAACTTAACCTCACTGCCCACCGCTGGCGCAGCAAAGAGGGACGAAATGAAATCGAGAGACTTGGAATAACTGTGGTCTCCCTTGATTCACACCCCCTTGCAAGGTTATGAGAAAAACACACCACTGCGGTCTCTGTATTGACACTCGCAGAAGAACCAGATGGTTTATTCGGACAAAACCCACAGCAGTGCAAACAGGAATCTGAAGCGTTGCGCAGAAAGCAAGCAAACACCTCCGGCTTCTGAAGAACAGATCAAGACGGAAGGGTGAGACAGTCGATGGAGAATGACTTTAGTTCATTGTTTGCGACTCCCTAGTTCATCTTGATAACCTTTGATGTGAAGGTCACCATAAAGTCATTGGTCAGGAATGCTTTCATATACAAAAAAAACGCAAGATGGAGGTTTGAAAAATTATTAGATACTGGTGCCACATTTTCACAAATGTGCTGCGTCCGAAATCACATACTGCTTAAGTAGGTACTACACTTAAAATTGATATATAGAATATTGAATATAGTATGAATGGGGGTAGTATGAATGGAATTCGGACGCACTACATCCGCCATATTGGTGGTCACGTGTCGACAATTTAAACTTTCAATAAGTCATCCGTTTATTTAGATTGTGTTAAACAAATGTAATTTAAATCACAATAAACAAAAGGTTTTTTTTCTGAGGTACGTACTTAAAATGAGTCGCGTCTTAACTTTCCGCCATTTTTCGAATATGACGCCTCCTCTCCCAGAGCCTCATGGGATAGGAAAGCGTCCATGGTATGCTTACTACAGAATTCGGCCGGAAGCAGTAGGTCATTCATGTACTTTCCGCCTACTGAATTTGAATGCTATAAATTCGGACAACCTACTCGCCTCGCATACGGTTTTTCGCATACTATATAGTAGGGAAGTAAGCGATTGCGATTTCGGATGCAGAATGGAAGTACTTATTTCCAAATTAATAGTACCAGAGCTGGAACCACACACGCCTCAAATTTCCAGTTGCTTTGGACTTTAGTTGTGTTTAAAAATTTAAATATCTGCAACTAGACTGCACTATTGCCCAATCGTATATAATCATGAAGTGAGAATTGCCATTATGTCAATATGTTAAACTTCATGGTTTTGTTTAAAATATAATAGCAATCATTTGTTTTGTATGAATATTCATATTTTGAATGTTAATTTATGTCACCATGGTGATAAGCAAATGTACTTTTTAGTAAGCATATTTAGTCACAATTGTCCTGTTTTTGTTTAGCCAAGTTTCAGTCAATTAAATGCCTGAGCATTTTAATCCAATCAATGAAATTTGATTTGTTGATTTTAACTTTTGATATCCAACAACCGCATACATGAAAGCCGCAATATTATTTTGCCTCCATTTGTGCAAAAACTAAGATTTCTGCATATTTTAAAATGCATCTTTTATAATCAAAGATATTGCATGTTGATATATTCACAATTATTGTTTATTGACCTCATTGTGGTCTCATTTTACAAATGGGAAAAGAGCCTGCCGATTAACATATTTTTGTCATAGTTTTCGTTTATTAACAACAATAAGCAGTACATTTTTGAGTGGCTGCCCCTAGGGAGCAAAATGCAACTATCATATACAAATGAAGGCCATAATGAAAACGCAGCACATGCAGAACATAAATTAAGCTGGCAATGTTAAGATTTATTGGTTATCGGTTATAAACTAAAGTAAATGTTAACCATCGTATGACAATGTCAACCCTGCAACAAAATCTGCAATGCTGCCTGTGGAGAGTCACCAGTTTTTTTGTTTCACCCCCCTTCCTATTTAATGCCTGTAATTTATTCCATTTTCTGTGACAAACCAGTATCTCTAGACCTAAATCTAGGTTGGCCGGCCATCTTCAAAGTAAAGACGGAGTTTAGATCAAAACAGCACTTGGGAGGGAGACTTGCAATTGTGGGAATTCAGACGAGTTCAGGTCACACCTCCTCCAGACAGATGACATTTAAATTCCATTTATTTCTTGGCAAACGCCGCCTTACCAGAGCAACTTACAAGAAAATGCATATACTGCATCGTGACGATTGCTTCAACACACAGCAAAGGACAAAGCGGTACCAACAAGCCGGGGGACTATAAAAACAGCGCTAATAAGACAAGTAACAATGGCACAGGATTGATAACATACAGGTCACCTCTTCAAGATGAAATAAGCCCCTAACGCTACATAAACTTCAGATCTTCATAAATATATAGCAAGATGTGAGAGAATTTAAATATAAATAAATAACCCTCAGACACACCTGTCCTTTAAATCCAGATGCTCTGACATGTAAACACTAAACAAAGGGTCAAAGTCACTCTTGATGTCTTTTATGGCTAGTCAAAACAAACAGACCACATTTCACACTAATTTTTAAACAGAACACGCTCATAAAAGCTTGATGAACTCTTTAAAGGGTTGGTAAAGAGTAAAAAGATTTTTTAAACATTACCATCCTGGATTAACAAAACATAGCTAGTTATGAAGCCTGGAGGGGACACTAGCATGCCAACGTCTCATGCTGAGGACCAGCATCCAAAATACAACATACGCTTCTCTCCTGGTGTTTTTCAGCTGGGAAATGAACAAAGAGGAAGATGAAGGTGAACAACGACGAAGCCTTTGAGTGAAAACGCGTGTGAGTCATTGTTAGTTCCTTTAAAGTTTATTCCTTTTCGTCATCTTTCCAAAAAGCTGGTAATTTTCATTGAGAGCAAAAGAATGGGAGGTATTTTTGAGAGATTTGAAACGAAAAAGGCAGAAACTGAGCATAAGAAAGGGAAGAAAAAAAAACAGACAGGTGAACGCTAGGGCAGATGATGCAGTGAGAACAGCTCAGATTGAGAGGAGAAAAAGCGGCACGTAGCTCGCATTTAAAAATCACAGTCACACATTAGTCATCAGGACCACCTGGAAGCAAATGAAACAAGAAAGGCAAAGACAATGACCAATGCTTATTCACTTTCCACTTTTGAAACGCTCGGATGTATTAAACCACCTGTTCCTCCTCTCGTCTCTTCAATGACGCACTGCCACTACGAAAAACATGTTCGTCTGTCGCCCTTCCGTCCTCTCCAAGTTTTCCGCTTCGTAAGTGTGTCATTGAGGAACGCTCGTTGTCTGTCATGTAGGCATATGTGACGGCTGAAATCGCTGTTAGTTATGTTCCAATTTATACGGTGTAACTGAGCAACTCAAGAACACTGAGGGTCAAGAAAAGGGCCTCTATTATGTACTTGTAGTGTGTCTGTCAGAACTTAATGGGATTTAACCATCTTTCAGAGAGTGACACTCAATGTAGCAGAGAAGTTGGGTGACATTATGGATTCCCAAAACTGTTTTTTTTTAATGGACTAGTCACGAGGTCACCTGAACTACTTCACCTAATAAAAGTTTTTCCAAATGTGCATGTTGTCAATGCCATTTTGGAACACCCCATTGACCATAAAAAAAATTTAACTTCCAAGAATTCAGGAGGCTGAATAAATGGTCCAAACTAGATTTTTTGCTTGAATTATCAATCTAAGGCGGCTTTGCATAATTAGGCTAGTTTTGGATTCACCTGTCCCGGTTCTTTGGGGAATTTACATCAGACAGGTTCCTGTTAGGGCTGGGCAATATATAGCACAATATATTTATCTTGTCAGTAAACCCAGTTCCTTGATTAGCGGTAATTCTCCATCACCTGTTTTCAAATGGAGCGGCAGTGATCTACAGCTTATATAAATAAATATCCAATGCCAGCATATTTACAATATCAATAACGGACGTACAATATCAACCGATATGGATAAATTAATGATACAGCTTGTTTTGTGAAATTCCTTGTGGTGCAGTTCCTGAAGGTCTCCAAATAATGTGCAATTATTACATTTCACAGAACCGTGATTACCATCTAGATAAAACTGGAAAAGACACTATCTGCAAAAAAAAACAAAACAAAAAAACACTACTAAGCCGCAGCTCTGACGGCATTCGGAAAATAAAGGATAAGATCTTTTAAATCACTCACCAGAACAATATTGTTGTGAACTAATCTGTTTACAAGCAACTTCACATGCAAAATTGCGCGACAAATATGCAAACCATTCTCCTGGTGCAACTAAATACCAAGATTTAGACAAAGGCTCTGATGGGAGACTGTGGGAGTTTTGCAGCGAGCAGGTACCACACAATTTCTGCCTACCCTACCCTACCTCAATGTTCTTCTCTTTTCCCTTCTCTCTATTTAGCAAGCGCCCCTGATATTGGACTAACTGCTGGTTTCAGATCCTCTATAGACAGAGTAACAATCAATAGCTTGTCTATAAGTAGACTGAAGTACTTCCAGATGACCCTGTCTGTTTAAAAGGTGAGGATGGGTGGAAAATGTGCGGTATCGAGGGTTTCTTGGTGGCACTAATGGCTTGCTCTTTTTTTTGGTGGAACTGGCTCTCCACTTCTGGGAGCCCAGCCAGAGTCACAATCCTATAGCAATCCTCGGATTAGTTATGAACCAGATTCCACAGATCTCAAGATTTGCATGTTATATCCCATTATCTTTCCTCCCAACTGGAGGACTTACTCACACAAAGTGGATCACTGGCCACTTGAGGTAAAAAAAGAAAAAAAGAGAAAAAGGGGGATAGACCAAAAATAGGGTAGAGTCAGAGTTTAGCGAAATTTCATCCTGGGAAGTTTACAAACAAAAATGTAACAGTTTAATTCAACAACTGCAAAAAACCTAATCACCGATGAAGCCCTGAGTTGGAGAACCAATATAACTGCGGTGCTGACAGTGAGGAGGATTTGACTCATGGGAACCCGCTTGTTTTTCTGCCCCTGATCCACTGACACGCTAGGGAATGGGCACTGTTATCAGCCTTGCCTGAGATAGCAGGCTTGATGGGGCGGCCGGTCCACGGGGATCCCAGAGCTGAAGTTAATCAGACGGAGACAGGTCTGGAGCGACCCATGGGACCGCCGCCGCCGCCTCCTCCTCGTCCTCCATCTCCACCACCCCCATCACCACCAAAACTCGTCACGACCTCCACCGTAAGACTCTTCACACAACATTAGCCTGGTGTCTACAAAAGGCTCAAAAATAGACAGAAAGTAGCCTCCGGTCTTCCAAGAAGTGGCCAGCCATTGGCTCGAGAGTTGACGGCTGGGGAAAATCGCTCAACGGTGCAGAGTAGCCCTCGAGGAACGAACTTGACGTGTTCACTTCATCCCAGCCCAATTAATAAAACACCCCAAACCCACTGGACACAACAATCTGAAGGCAAATGGAGATTAATAGCCTGATGAAAAGATTTGGGAAAACATTCAGAACGGGACACAACACAGGCCGGATACGCTCCGACCTCCTGAACTTTGCAGAGGGTTAAAGGTCAGGGGAAACCGGTCATTAATCCTCAGACTAGAACTCGGGGGGGACAGCCTTTCAAACTCGCCGAGTCCCAGAGGTTCAGTAGCAAAGCCTAGAAACTGATCTGGAGTTTACTCAGAAAAGGCCATCGAGCATTTCAAACAGTCAATCGTAGCAGGCAGCCTGTTTCACAACAGCCGCGTCAACTTCGAACACGGGTGGTCAGTCGAGCGGAGGAGGGGGTCGTCAGAACACTCATTTCGACAATCCCAGGTGTCCATTGGGTGTTAGAAATGATTAGGCGTATAGATTAATTGAACACACGTCAGACTTAATTAAGCATGGCGTTTAATTAACCGTGTAATTAATCTTATAGAGGCCGTACACAGGAGCGCAGATTCCAATTGGTTGAAACTTCAGCAGGCAGCTGACACAAACTTGTATCTGTTCTCTGCTAGCGAGTCCAGTAAATTAAAATGTCTGAGGTAAGAATAGACGGATAATCTCTTTCATGACTCAAGCCCCGAGATCTGGCCCAGGTGAGACTCCGGTGCTAGCAGTTAGAGTAAATCACAGTTACTTTCATATAATCTTTGACATATTATCCTCCTCTGGAGCATATTCACGAGGTTTTAACACTGCTAATGTGGCGGGGAAAAGATATTTTCACAATTTATATTTGACGCAAAATTTTTGCCAAAGAAAACATGCAGAGTGGGAAAAAGGTCCCGGTGTACTCTGCAAATTGCAGATACACACTCAAACTCTTCAAGACTCAGCCCAAGGGTTGAGCAAGGGTCAGTGTTTGTGGTCACATTAACATGGTCATTTGCAGTTGGAAAGCCACATCAACAAAGAGCTACCCTTTTTGGTGGAGCTCAAGGGTTGTCCACACATGCTACTCCAGTTCTCCATTACTAACTTAAAGGTCTTCCGCAGATCAAGGGGTCAAAAGGGTCACGGTGCAAACCTTCAAAACAGCCCAGCCTAGTCTTAATCCTCCAGCTTTGAAAGGACAGATCAACCAAAAATTTTAATTGTGTCCATCGCCTACTTGTTGTTCCAACCTTGAACGACTTCTGCAGAACTAAAAGCAGCAAATCTTGACGTTGGCGTCCAACTGACTTTCTTTTTACGGAGCGAAAAGATATTCCTCAAAATATCTTCTTTTGTGTTCCACAGCAGAATGCAAGTCATACAGGATTGAGACAGCATAAAGGCAAGTACATTTTTGGGGTGAACGTTCCCTTTTAAGCGTCTGTGCTATTGTACCAGAAGTTACTTTAGAAGCAAAGGTGTGTCCTGGTATGTAGACAATAAATCTACCACATATTTACAATGGTATTTATTGATATTACACAACTGATAAAGTCACAACCTGGGTGAACAAATTCATTGCACATGCTTTCTATCAAAACTGACCCGAAGCTTCAAACAAGCATCACCGCTAACTGTTAGGCAGTAAACCTGATCATTTGGGTTAAAGTCACCAACAGCAGAACTTCAGGTTCACCTAAACCCCACGGCGGATAAAAAAGGAACTCACATAGTCGTGGAAAGCCTTGGCCTCGCTGGAATGTTCACATGTCTCCCGTCGATCTGGAGCTGCACAGTACAGATCCCAGAATACACTGCAAAATAAGGCAGAATAAACAAAGCTGAGTATCAAATACATGGGTGAACTTCACCGTACTAAACAGCTGCCGAACTAAACACAAACAGGCTGTGGTACGCTTAACACATCAAGGCCATGTGAAAAATAGTACTGAATGGAATGGTTTCTTCCAGGCCTTGTTCTAATTTCTCCAATTAGCCTAATCTTTACCAAATATGTTTCATAGAGAAGCTTGATGCAACTCACCTACTTGAATAAAAACACTGGAGCTGTCATTAACAACACTTACTTAAGGGTTCATTTTAACACTCAATATAATTTAAATCAGGGGCTTTTCACTATTTTGAGCTTTTTTGACAGAACTACCAAGAAACCAAATTCAAAGCAATGAATTCATAATGTATTGTAACATTCAAACAAAATTTAATTAAGAGTTATTATGAGAACTTCAAGAAAATGTTCAAGTTAGTGATGCAAGATGTGAGACCCGCAGGGTTTAGGGGGCAATGCAGATTCGATTTTATTGTGGTGTAAACGTGCAAAAGGTTTCAGATTAGGCTTAGGCTCCAGCACGCTACAGCAGCTAAAAAAGATCTTCTTCAGTCTCACACTCAGAAGAACTTGACAGCTCCCATCAAAGCTGGGTCACTACAATCATAACCCCTGGATAGCTTCCCACTTCATGAGGTGTGACCTGCGAGTGGCTAATCAATTAGGCTTGATATTTGTTAATTAAGGAAATACAGTCCTTAAGGGCTGCTAGGGGGAGCGGGTTGCACTCCAAATGGTCCCTTAATTACTTCATTGAAAATAAGTACCTGTTAAACAGGTCGGCATTAAACCGCTCTCACTCTTTAGATATTGATTTAATGGACGCTTCATAAAAGCTGCTGAAGCAGGGCTTAAGAAAACGAACGCAAGTTGTTCCATCTTCCGAGGCAGCACTTTTTACTGCTGTGCATTATTTCTGCTGATGTAACAAAATTAGACTTCTGTTCTGAATGTGGGGAAAAAAAAAAAAAAGCTTACGTTTGATGTGACAGATTGCAAAAAGGACAAAATAGGCCACTCACGGCACGGCGACAGGTCAATGGGGCTAATCAGTTTCCACCCATTTCATATATCTTGGCGTGGAGTGGAAACCGTTTGACGGATTTGTGTTCGTGAGCATAACGCAAAGGATAGCTCATGACAGCTTTCATAAATCACTCACTGTTTATGGGTGGAATAAGAGAGCAAGGTTAAACAACATTCAGCTCATCAGACTACAAAAGTAGAGGAAGTGCGGCAAAAAAAATAGAAATTTCGATTTAAATACAGATTTAATTCATACTTATGGGGAATAGGTCAGGCTCAAAATCACACGTATTTGGAACAAAATGAGGGTATCTTCCATGGCACACACACAAAAAAGACATTTTAAAGACCCCACTGATCACCCTTCTCTATGAAATTACAATAGATCATAAAGGTAGTTCTTAAGATGCTTCTGTGAATTCATAAATGAATCATTCAGACCATTTCTGAGAAATGGATGAAAATTCTCAGACTGCAAATGATTTATTCACAAATCAAAAGCAGTAAGGGTACATAGGCCTAAATTTCAATCTGATCTTCACACAACACCATTGTAAAGCTTCAAAAACTGGTATAGCACTCTTAGGACCAATGCTGCTTTTTCTCATTTCGGAGAAGTAGCCTTAGTCCTCATGTCAAGATGTTCTTCCAAAATTCCCCTTTTGTGTTCCACAGAAGAAATAAAGTCACGTATTTGTAAGAATTTTGGGTTCAACTATTCCTTTATAATGTGGAGGTGATATGTTTATAACAATGGTGGAGATTATCTACTCCAACTAAATGAGAGAAGCAAGCAGAGACACAAAAGAAAAGCAAGACAAGATGCATTACAAGAACCATAGATAAGTGCGTAAATGAGCGCTCTGCAGGAGGTACCATACATTAACACCTCACATCCTATAGAAGCCATAAACCAGGAAACAAAACAGGTGAAAGAAAGGGAAAAGAAAAAGCAAGAAAGGCACTTTGACAGAGGAACGTCATGCCTGTTCTTCGCCCTTCAGTCAGTGCACAATAAAGCCAGGCGGCATTATCATATCTATCAGCTGCCGTTAAAGAGATTGCAGCTTTGTCGGAAAGCTGCTGGAGGGAGACAGCAGGACCATCTCAAATCCAATCAGGGTGCAGGGGAAATGAAATAAGACGCCAGTTACACTTTGTTACTGAAAAGCTGCAACTAGACACACATCAAGGTGGGGAGGAATGGCGCGCACGAGCACGGCACGTTTTTTTTTTTTCTGTGAAAGAGTGAGTTCAGTTAGCTTGATTGCAGCAGGAAAACTCGGTTGATGCTTGCATGCTTTGCCTGCACGAGGAAACGTGGGAAAGTTTGCCTTTAAAAAGCTGGTGTAATAACACTGTGACATACTTGTGTGGCTTATGGGACACTTATGTTAGTCTACTAAGTGTGAAAATTTCTTGTCATGTGAAAAATAAGGTAATACTGAAACTGTTTATTTAAAAAAAAAAAGTGGTAAACCTTAAAACACATACAAGAAAACTAGATGTATTTTAATAGGTAAATGTAGCCTAAATATTACAGCGAATGACC
>JAUMHR010000082.1:7296708-7318261 GCA_032361145.1 Enteromius fasciolatus
ATATACATATATATATAATTTGTTTTTAAATGCTGTTCTGCTGAATGTCAAATTTTTTGATACATCCTGAAAAAAAAAGAAGAAGAATTTTATTTTAAAACAATTTTAACATAGAAAAGAAATAGAAATATGTTGATTTAGTGCTAATATGAGAGTGGAATAAAAAAGAAAAAAGATTTTGAATGCTAGTATTTATGCGTATTAATATTAGTTTACATATTTTAAAAAAACAGTACCATATAGCTGGTAAGTATATCGTTTATTAAATTAAAAACTGCTTTTAATTTTCAGCTGGTGTAATTATTAAAAGTAAATTTAAAAAAACAAATAAAAACAGGGTCTTTCAATTAAGCAAGATTAAATTAACTAATCTGGTGCAGTTACTTAAATAAATAATGTGAGTTAGCTAATTAGATAAACAAAAATTATAAAAATCAAAAAAAGACATCTCATAATTACTCTAAATAAATTAATATGGAGTTTTCCAACCATCTGAGCAATTAAATCAATATTACAAAGAGTCACTTTGTAATGTGTATTAAACTAATCTAAATGTAATCAAGTGTAAATGTTTTTAATCTTTCAGCAAATATTGATCTGATTAACTTAATTACTCAAAAATTGTAAAATTGACAGCCCTAACAAAAACACATTATCTATCCCCGCTCAACACTCCCCATTACTATTTAAACAGCATCTCCACAAGAATAGCTTCAAGGATCAAACACCAAGGACTCATTTTCCCCTCAAACGTCTGAATTATTTCTCGGTGTTTCATCAGACGTACTCATTTTGGGAGCTCCCCTCAAGTATATACAGCTGTCAACAAAGTTGTACTTTTGTGCAATGCAGGAAAAGATTTCAGAGTTTTCTTCTAATTTAATTACGCTCACTTTTAACATTTAGTAAAATGGAAATTCATAATCTTAAGCGTGGCGCTCAACTCACGTCACGCTTCATTTTCTCAAAAACAAAGAACATCTTGCGCAGGTTCTTCTAGCAATCCGATGGAAGCGCACAGAGATGTGATGAGTTCACGAACACCCACGTCCATCACCTGCCTGACAGACTGACCTCAGAAGACCATTAACACCCACCCTTCACGTCATTCCCAAAATGATGGACTTCCTCAGCTTGGTAGAAAACAGCTAGATGAACAATTCAAAATCTTTATTGAATCCTAGATGTTTAGCGATCGGGCTTAGATTAGAATTTAAACTTATTTTCGGGCGACTACATCCCCACAAGCGTCAAACAACCCAATCTCTGAATGGACATCCCATTGGGGGTAAAAGGTCCATTCACACCAAGAACGATAACTATATCGGCATCCATATAAATGGACAATAACACTTTGTTTATTGTAAGCACATGCTGCAGTTGTCACCAGCTTTTAAAGAATGATAATTATATCAATAACTAATACGGTGTCCGCATCAACGGACAATAATGATAACGCTCTCTATTATAAGCGCGCAATGCAGTTTTGTTGCCAGCCACTTTAAATGCTTTAACTTTTTAAGTATGTTAATTATAAAAGACAACTATGATTGCGTTCACATCAACAGAAAATAACGTTGTTTAATATAATTGCACGCTGCAGTTTTGTTGCCTGCTGCTTTAAAAGCTTAAGCTTTTTAAGAACAATCACTATACCTAGGGCTGGGCGATGTATCGCACGATATATTCATGCGCATGTAGATCATTCACAAGCTACGCAATATCGCATGCTTTTTTCCAAGTGATTGATTCGCGATATTGAACCCGATATTGCGTAGCTTGTCAATGAGCTACAGCTCTGTGTATTAACTGCCGCTCAATTTGAAAACAGTAATGGAGATCTACCGCTAATTCTGTTTATTGTCGCCTATTGATTGCCAAATGCTCAGGCTTTGTTTATACCTAAATTAGTTTCTTACAAGCATGCACTGGGGTTTTATCGCTTGTCGCATTAAAAATTTACTTCTTTAGCCTCCACATCTACAGCCAGTGCATGCTGCAGTTTTTTCAGCTGCCACCTTAAACCCTCCAGGTTTTTAATAACGATAACTATATTAGCATCCACGCCCATCAGACCATATGTTCTGTTCACAGTAAGCACGCCAAAGTTTCCTCCTCTGCCATGCTACATGCTCAAGCTTTTTCCAGCGGACTGGATTCTGCTCGGCTGTCAACGTTCTTAGCTAGGAAAAAAACAACTCTGAAAGTGATTCCAACAGTGTTCCTCAATGCCGTTATCATTATACTTGTGAACTTCAGCATATTTTATCTTCTTGGTGCGAATGGGCCTTAAAACTAGTCAACTATTTTTTTTTTTTTCGGGCGTTCCACCGGCTAGCCAATTTCAAAGATGTAGTTTGCATGGAAAGACCTACAATGGTTGGTTTATTGAAAACCTGACCTCTAGATGGACTCATGTACTCGACAGCGCAATTCAGCTCGTATGAACCCAACCGGCGTTGCGATGGATCAAACGGAGATTCCCACGAGTGGCTGGATGAAATTTTCATCGTAAGCTCTTGGATGATCTGAGGAGCTTCTGCAGGTTGATGATGGGCTCCTGCTCTCGGCCTGATGCATTATTGAGAAGGACTTCATCTACAGCGGGCTTCAGGGAGCGCTTTTTGTCATACTGACAGAGGAACATATCGGTATTTCGACTAATAGCAAGACCGCAGGTGGAGGATCAACAGGCAGAGAAGCTCAGTGTGCGTTCGACTAATCCTCATGCAATACAACAGCTCGGGGTGCAATAAGAAGGCGGACCTATTGACTTAATATTTAGATTAATAACTCCTTAAGACCGGTCGAGGGCTATCGTTTTCACACGCCTGCTTGTGAGAGCCGCGCAGCAGGGATAATTTAGACCTTGACAGCGGCGTACGAGCGGCTGCGCGGATGTCGATACGTCGATGATGGACAGGCATATCTGACGAGGTTCTGCTTTTGCTCTGCCATTCAGGCATGGCGGCTCGCTGTGTGTCCGGTCTCATCATGATGAGCTCTCCTGACTTAACCTGAGAACACATCTTGACATCTCGCCTGAGGCTCCCAGTCAAGACTCCGTTTATACATAAAAGAGGCAGAGCCAAGTTTAGCTAGCTTAAGCGCAGACAGTTAACAAATGAACTTTGCTGTCTCCATTTCAATAATTTAGCTGTAGGGTCTCGTGTGAAGACGAACAGCATGCGAGGAGAGCTGAAAAGGTGGCTGAAGTTTAGAAGTTGAGGCGTTTTATGCATCAGGGATACATTAATTGCATTTTTTAGACATAAAAGCCAACCTGTATTACTTAGTTAACATAAGTAGAAAAAAACTTATAAATTTAAGTTGTAAACAAAGATTATTGGAATATGTTTTATAAAAAAAAAATAATACAATTTCAGTCTTTATCCTTAAAAAAAAAAATTCTATCTAATTTAACGTGCCATTTGCTGTTTATGTGTGATTAATTAGAAGTAGAGTTAAAATTAGATTTTTTTGAGTGGATGTCAAGAAAACGTCCATACTGGCATCTGTTAAATTGCTAAATTGTAGGAATGCACCAATTCTATAATGCTGGCTGATACCAATAAGCTGGAAACTAGGCTATTTATTGGTCAATAAATTATATTGAATGTTATACTGATTTTATACCATTTTGAATTTAAATAAATTAACAATAGACAGTACAAACAATGGTTTTAAGAAAACGTGGGCATGAAAATTCGAATAGATATTAATACAAATATTTTGGGATTTACTAAAGATTACAATTAATGTTATTAAATTATAAATTATTTGTGAAATAAAATATTGACAATAAGTGAATGCTGATGAAAAATTGTAATCTAAAAGGTAAACATACAATCTGC
Organism: Enteromius fasciolatus; assembly: GCA_032361145.1. Lineage (NCBI taxonomy): Eukaryota > Metazoa > Chordata > Actinopteri > Cypriniformes > Cyprinidae > Enteromius > Enteromius fasciolatus. The sequence goes on from JAUMHR010000082.1 coordinate 7,300,563, forward strand.
AGACAGCAATAATAATAATAATAAATGGAATATAGTACTAATTTAAAGTGCGGCTGTGATAAAATATTGTGTTACCAGAAAAAAACTATGGAACATATATGCAACCAATCACAAGTGGCCTGACATTCCACTGACATCTTGAAAAGTGCTGTCATAATATTGTTGGCGTGGCCTTGTTCCACACCCTTGTACTTTCTGACCCAACTTAGCTGATCTTTCATTCATAATAACCAAAAAAAATGACAGAAAAATCCAGCAAAGCAATAGTGCTAAATAAAAAAATGTTGCTAAACTTTCATGAGGCAATCCATCTCAATTATTCTGATGAAAGCCGAGCGAGCGCTCTTTTAGAAAAGATTTCCAAACACGCGCGCACAAAACAGACATTTCCGCGTTACAACTGAGAGCGATCATTAAATATGCCCCTAAATAATTACAGAGAACATCTCTCTTCAAAGTAAACTTAAAAAGCCATACATCCAGCTATCCAAGATGGAAAATTAATTGATTCTCATCCACGTCTGAGAGCGACGTTTATCCAAAACAGAGCAAATCAGACGCTCTTCATAAGAACAACGTCCTGTTTCTGTGTGCATGCTTGATTCCCTTTATATGTCGCTGAAAACACCTCTATGAAGGAGGCTGAACCATCTGGATGAAATCAAAACCATGCATTCAGACCTCTTAGACACACCAATAAACTCAGGGAACCTAGAGAAGTGCTCAAGATGTTGGGGGAAAACAGGAGATGGAGACCTAGATCAGAATCTGTTTTCATTAATTTCCACTCCGAAAAACACCCTCGCAATTTCTAGTGGCATTCCAACTGATTCGCGGAGTTGGTGGACGCTAAATTTTGATGAGCTCCAGCTTTGAAATCCATTGAGAACTAATCAAAGTCAACAATGCTGCAATAAACTTGACATTATTGATTCGTAGGGTCCTCAGAGTTCACTTTTTTAAAGCGGTTTCTCCTAAGCAAACTCGCCAACGAACATCGTTTAAACTTCGTTAGTGCATCCTAAACCTAAATCAGCTCCTTGAGAAGTTTAACGGCACCTTAGCGTTGACAAATTTATTAACCTCCAATGACAGAACAAAGCCTGTGTGGTCACAACACCTCGGCTTTGAATATAAACACGTGACAGCAGTAACCAACACTTGAGGAGCCTTCTACATCCTTGCATAACCTGTGAGACCAACACACAACTCAATGTTCATTACGATAAGAGTCGAATTGATCATTTTAGCTCCTTAACTGTACATTTTTTGGAAAAATAACTTTGTTTATATGCAAACTTTGGTCAAGCGCAAACTTTTTACACAAAAACCACCAGAAAACACTGAAAGCAGTGGTTTCAAAGAGATAAACAACATCTGAACGATGAAATAACCGAGTTTGAGAATCTCAAAGACGGTATTGTAAGCAACTTCTCTCCAATGCTGATCTTCTATACATCATCTTCCCATTCAGTCTAACCGTGACCACCAATATTTCCTTACATTCCTCTTTTCTAAGCGTGTTAGATCTCCAAAACAGCTGCAAATCATCTCAGACTCCCATACTAAACGTCCTATCACAGTCTCCGAGTCTGACACAGTAACCTTCGACCCCATATGACAGATTTATGAATATTACAGGTTGCTTTATTACATTTAGGATTCGTAAGGTTGTCTCTATGGCAACAGATTGTACACAACAGTGGAAAGATCACATGGTGATGTACTACCATAAAATATTACAATGCGCGGCGTGGAGAAGTCAGCGAAACTTGAAGCAACACGAGTTTTCAGAAAAACCGGTGCTTTGCGCTACAACAAATCGCGAAATATCAGAAATGTATGCGCGTTAACGTGTCGGAATTGCTAAAACAACTTATATAACAGTTAGCTTTAAAGCCCAAACGTCCAAATGAACACGCGACTAGATAAAAATCGCATTAAATAAGAAATAAACCAGCTCAAACAAACACGAACACCTCCACAACTTTAATACACGCGAGGGAAAAGGCTCAGATGCGTTTACCCGGCAATGTAACTCTTAAACAACAGATGCACGGCGTGTAATGTTGATGCAAAAGACGCACAAGCTTGAAAACGAGAGATGCGAGCATGCAACCTCACTCGGACTGGATGCATCGGACAGTTCCGAGTGTTCACGTGCGCACCAAAACTTGAATAAAATCGAAATTGCACGGACAACTCAACGCATTAAAGTGCTACAAGCGGCTGTAAAGTTGCGAGGACTCGGGGACGATCACTCCAGAGCGCAAGTTCGCACTAAATACACCTCCAAACAATAGTACGCGCAGTTTTAGAAAGTTGCGAGTCCGTAATAAGCAAGGCGAGACTCTTTAAAGAGCGGGCAATTCACTTACTTTTCTCTCGCTTGACTATCAGAAGGGACGACAGCTCCTTTACCTTTGGCGTACATGCTGGATTCTGTTTTAAGACTTTTACCCCACTCAACACCTGTCAAAGAAAGCAGCCAGGAAAACGTTCTATCTCCATAGCTACCCCCTTTAGTGTTTTCCCTCCCCCCCCTCCTCCTCTCTTCCTTTTTTTTTTTTTTTTTTTTTTTACATCTCCAACATTGGCCACAAATCAGGCACAGTTTCTATTGGGGGGACTTGAAACAGGTCGCTGGTGATTTTTTTCCCTCTCTCGCGCTGTTCCAGGAATGCGTTCTGCCTCCCGCCGCGTCAGGAGCGGTGGGGGCCTCTTAAAGGGGAACGCACACTCTCTTTCAGTGTTTACTAGACTCGGGGACTGATATGGAAAAGACGCTAACATTGCCTCGGGCCTTCGTGTATGACTTTGAGCTTTTGAAAGTAAGAAGTTACGCTTGTGCTCCGGGATTGATAAACAGAGGCGTTTTATTGCTACATATTTTGTTTGTCCAGTCATCTAACTGAAGGTTTGTTTGACAATTGAAATATTATGCGGTTTGGTTTAAGTATTTCTGTCTGAAATCTTTTTTTCTTTTATTTTTTGTAATTTGGATTCTGTTTCCATTGAACACACAGTCTTATTTTCATTTTTGTCAACAATTAAATATGGCACCAATATCTATTAATCGTTACAAGTTAAAGGGATAGTTCACCCAAAAATCCACATGAGTCAAGCGGTCTAATCCAAATATGGTGACGAGATACAATTATGATAAACAGGTTTAATATGAGCTTTCATTCGCATGTAAACAAACCTACATAGACCTCAGTAGATAGTGCTGTCAAACGATTAATCGTGATTAATCACATCCAAAATAAAAGTTTTAGTTTACATAGTGTGTGTATATTTATGTATATATAAATACGCATGCATGTATATATTTAAGAAAATATTCAAATTTATATATTAAATCTAGTTATCTATAATATATATATATATACACATATATTACTATATGTGTGTTTGTATATATATATATATATATATACATTATAAATACAGTACACACAGATATCTTATGTTGATAATTTTATTTTGAATGATAAATCGCAATTAATCGTTTGACCGCACTAATAAAAATCTAAACATCTAAACACTGTAAATAAAAGCCTAAATTAAATCCGTTCATCATAGAAAGCAATTGTATCTCTTCACAAGCTCAGTTTATACTGATTTGTTTCACAACGCCTTTATGACCTTTTTAGATCTTCTTAGTTTTGGTTCAGCGGACGACAGAAACCTCTCAGGTTCCGCTAAAGTCTGAATCCATAATTAACCAAAGTTTTATTTTTGGAGGGATAAAAAAAAAAAAAGATATTTAGACAGCCAACAGATTAAATTGAGAGCAAATGGAGACCTTTACTTTACACAAGTGTCTTCTCTAATCCAGATCTCAACAGGGTCTGTATGCCACTGTAGATTTTAATACAGAGATCTTTCCAAAGGTTTCATGCCAATCTTGGGGTTTTCCAGGTTCTTATAAAACAGAACATGTCTTCTAATTAAACCCAAATCATATTTTAGTTTTTACACACACTGCTCAGTACATATATTCTAGCTAGCGTATGTATACTTTGGGTTTTAGGGGTAAAATACTAGGAATTGACTATGTATCATTAGCCCTGGGACTCGTAATAAAGCTTTATGGTTACAAACACATGGAAAGAGAAAATAGGGTTTGTCTGAATGCTTGTGCTTCCTGCATATTGTACGTTTTAGTAGCATAGGATATTGTGGCCAACACAATCGGTGAATCATTTTCAATAAAAAAGCTAATAAGCAAATAAGAGTCTAATACATCATCTGAAAGATATGCCTCTCTGTTTTATCATCTTCATAAAGTCTCATTTGCTAAAAGAGCATGACTGGGGTAATGACATCAGCGGGTGAACCAAGGCATAATGTAATCGCTAGTGTTCAGCGTTCATAGTAGCTGGTGTTTCACCATTCTTAAAATTTTACAGTAAATATTCAAATTACGACACTTAATGAGAACTGACACGTCCAAAAATGTGATTTCCATGAGACTATTGAACATCTCATGGCAGAAACTACTGTAGCATCTCATCATGCAGCTGGATCACTAGTGAAACGCTAAACGTGCTTCCTGAAGAATTAATTGTGTGTGTGCTTAAATTCGTTGTTGATATGGGCACCTAAATTTGGCCACAATTCTTACTAGACCCACTTCTTTAAACCCTTAATCTTCTTAAAAATAAAACTTAAATGTTATTAATGTAAAATCGAAGCCATTATTTATTCGTTTTTTACAATGTTCCCCTACGCCTACGACAATGTTCTTTCCCCCAGAAATGAACATCCTGTCATCATTTATTACTTCCCTAAAGTTGTTGAAAAACTAAAGTGACTTGAAGGTGAGTAAGTAATGACTGCATTTTTGGGTGAACTATTACGCAGAAAAAATAAATTAATGTCGTAGTCAGATTTTAGTAATTTTTCCCTCGTTTTAGTTCAATCGTGTCATAATTTGTTAAATTGTTACAAACTGAGTTTGTTGCAATGTTTAATAAATCGCAACTAAATAAACTAGTCCTGTCAATTGGTTTATGTAAACAAAGACCTTTATTTTGCGCGTTTGTTATATCGCGAATAATCATTTGACGACACCAAAATAAACATCATTTGGTGGAATTATATGTGTATTTTACCTTAAATAGGCAACTGCATCACAAACAAAAGCGTTTTGAGATGAATCATCAGCTGTGTAACTATAAAATGGGCCGTAAATCAAAACAAGTAATAAAACATGAATAAATACAGAAAATTCAGCTCAATAAAAATGCTTGAGATGATTGTTTTTTACTGCATTTATTTTAAAGTACTGGATTGATGCACACTGAATGGTGGGTAAGCTTCCTTCTCTACTTCCTGTGAAAAAAATGATCGATGTTACCTTATCCCCGAGACAGATCGCAATGCCCTTTTGGTTTTTGCTCACACTTTTGAGTGTAATTTAACTTCAGGAATCAAGCAGTGGACATTACATTATGCTTAAAATGCCACTTAATTTCCAAAATATTTTTAAAATAAAAAGAAATTAGCTTTTTTACAGTTATTTTATCAATTATTTATCTTTTGCATTTATGCATGTGTAAAATAATTACATTATAATATAAAATATATAAATACATTGCATTATAATATAATTCACAATTTTAAATGACGTTTTATATTTATAGTTTTTTTATTTATATATATATATGTGTGTGTGTGTGTGTGTGTGTTTGTGTAAAAAACAAGCACATTAAATTACTGTCTTAAATTGAGATTGAATCACTACAAAATTTAAAAAAAAAATGTTTACATGGTTTTAATTTTTATAATATTTAAATATTAAACGAGTGTGTTAAACAGAGAGGTTTAGGATAATATCATTCCAGCTCTCTTTCTGAAAGATGTGGATCCATGAGAACGTGTGAGGCCCCTCAGAGAGGAAAGACAACCCAAAACACCCACAGACCTGACCGCTCCTGTGACTCAAACCTGACGCACGCCAGCCCTCTGATCTTTCACACTCCTTCACTCGGCCCCTCAGAAGTCTGACAGACCTTATTTACTGCCGTGGAATAAGGCGCTTAAATGAGGATCTTTAAGAGAGACCATGCGACTAAACACAGGGATTCAGTCAACAGCCCCGGGTGACAGAGTTACTGTGTCGAGGCAGCGCCTTTCCTTTATGTAACACACACATTTCACAGTCTGGCTTTTAGCATTATTTCATACCTTTACAGTAATAAGAACAAATCTAGATAATATCAAATAATAACAAAAATAATAATGATTTATGAAATATTTTATATTTTTCTAGCTTCTTTTTTTTTATTTTATTAATCACATTAAATTAGTATCATAAATATATCATAAATATGTCATTTTTAGGATTTATTATATCTTTATGAATTTAAAAAAAAGTTTTTTGTTTTTTTTGGACTGCATGTATACTTATAAAAAACTAAAAAATTATAATATACATATATATTGATATTTTTATAATTATAAATAAATCTTTTACAGTTGATTTTTAAATTAAAATATGACTTTTTAATCACATTTTATATTTTCAATCATTTTTGAAACTCATTTAGTCAAACTCATCTGGTAAATCAAATATATACATGCATGTGTGTATTTATATAGACATAATAAATATACACAGTACACACATATATATTATGTACACAAAAACTTTTATTTTAGATGTTATTAATCATTCGACAGCGCTAAAATCATTACACTGAATTAGATTCATAATTAAGTGGCAATATTTAAAACATTTGTAAAGCTGAATGTTTTACCAAAAATGATTAAATAATGTTTTTTTTTTTAGCAAATTACGTTTTGTATTAACAATAATAAAAAACTTACATTAAATTATTGTCTTAAATTAAGATAAATTACATTTGTAAAAAAATAAAAGAAAAAAGTAAAAATTAATCAAATATATTTTGTTAAGTAATTTAATTAGAAATCTGTCTAAAGTATAAAGTTCTTAAGAATAATATGTTCTATTTAAAATGTAATCATTTTTCTATTTATATATATATATATATATTTTTTATATAGAAAATGTTTTTTACATTTTAGATGTATAATTGCGTGATATTGTTTTAAAAATGCAATAGCATTAATTACATTTAGAGTGTGTTAAATAGAGAGGCTTAATAAATTTGTATGTGCTTATTTGTCTTGAAAATATGTAAAACACTTATATATATATATATATATATTCCATAGATGTCTTCGTAAATAAAATATTTTGTATGCAGGAGTATTGTTAAAGATGTTTCTTGTTAGATTCAGTGCAGGTTACTTTTCTCAGCCAGATGTAAATATCCGTGAGATTTAGCAGAGGAAGCCACAGTCTTGTTGTTTGCCAGTCGTGTTCTTGTGGTTTTGATGCAGGGTGAAGCAGAGGCATGTGTGCGGGCCTGTCCCTTTAAGAGCCCAGCTCCTGTGTATGTGTGCGTGTGTGTCTCTGTGGGCTGATGTACAGTCCCATCACAGCACACTGCATGTGTGGGTGAACACATAGGTGTGTGTGTGAGGTAGAGCGAAAGAAATAAAAAATTAAAAGAGAGATGGATGGGTTTCACTTCTCTCCTGAAAAGTTAGTGGATGAATATCACACACAAAGAACACTGTATTTAAAACTGTAAAATAAAATAAAACATTTCATTAAAATTAAAACATTTAACAGAAAATATATAGTTATATAGTTTTATAATACTATATTTCTTAAATAATTAATCACACTAAATGACCATGTTAAATTGATAGGCATAACCATAACACATGTTGCTTGTACGAATGACAAAATGTGCAGTTTAATTAATTGCATTATTTAACTAATATTAAAAGGTACTACAATGTCAAATTAATAGTTACTTAATTATTTAGTCAATAAAGCTATTAAAACTTAAATACATACACACACACACACACACATATATATATATATATATATATATATTTTTTTTTTACACTGAATTAGCATGTTAAATTAACAGGCCTTATCTTTCTTTCTTTTCTTTTCTTTTATTAATTTGCACTAGTGGTCTGATTTTGAGGTGAAACACGAGCTGGCCGTGTTCGTGACTGAAGTGAATGAAAGCTATTGACATCACAGCGCACAACAGAGTGATGTACATCATCTCCGGCATCAGACCCCCCCCCCTATTCACTGTTCACTAGTGCACAAAAATCTGAATGGTTCCCATTATTTCTCTCTCTCTCTCTTTCTTCGCTCGCTCTCTCTTTCTGTCTCGCACAAAACCACCCACGTGTGCGCGCTTGCCAAACCTGCTTGCCCACACAGACGTGTGTTAAGTCTGAACCCCCCTAACAATCCCATGATCCTGTGTGCTTACAACCCTCTAGCGATGCTGCTGCCTGACCTCACTGTGCCTAGAGGGATGAGCGAGTGTGTGTGTGTGGGCACTCGGAGTGGGAAGGGATTTAAGCAGACGGGTAATGGAGGCTGTCACATCAGGGATCAGACAGTCTGGTCTGATACGGATGGAGCTACGGACGAAAGTGGAAAAGAGCACGTCCATTTTAGAACAGCGTATTTTTGGCAAATTAATTTATTCAAAACAAAAGTAACTTGCATTCAACTGTTCAATATAGTAATTTCAAGCATAATAGCAATTTTAGAAACTGATGATTAATTGCGATTAATCACATACAAAATAAAAGTTTTTGTTTACATAATATATATGTGTGTGTACTGTTTCTACACGTACATGTATATGTTTAAAACGATTATTTATTAAATATATTTATAAACTTTATACCTATATATATATATATGTGTAAATACATGTAAATATTTTCTTAATATATGCTGTATGTGCATGTCTTTATATATACATAATACACACATATATTATGTTCACAACAAAAAGTTTTGAAATTAAAATTCATATATAAATATATATAATATATGATTTCGAATTTTAAAATGGTAAATAAAATGAAATATAATCAAATTGAAATAAACCTACCTACTTTAGCAGTTAAATTCAACAATTCTACAAAAGTCATTTTAACTTAATTATTATTTTTAAAAAACTTTAAAAATTAAGTTGAAATTATGTTACAATGATTTAAAGATCACATAATTTTCCCCCCAGTGTAAAACAACCTTAAAACGAATAACAATGACAAAAACACAAGAAAATTACAAAAACGTTAACTAAAATTAAAATAAAACAGTAACACTTTAGTATAGGGACCAATTCTCACTTATTAGCGTCCCTATTTTTAATATATTGACTGTTTATAAGAACATATTCTACATTACCATTTTCCCTAATCATACCCAATATCTAAACTTAACAACTATCTTACTAACTATTAATTAGGAAATGTATTATTAGGAACAAAATAGGGGAAAGAAATCATAGTTAATGGTTTGTTAATGGCGAGAATTGGACCTTAACATAAGGTGTGATCAATAAAACTTACAGTATGTACAATATTCATAAAAACTATAGTAACTCAATGACACTATAAAAATAGTTGTAAACTAGAAAAACATGTAGGAAGCCATTTAGTGTTTTCCTAATCCAAGATGAACATCTCTGGTGTGACTTTAAATGCAGACCTTGATTCAAAAACTCAATGACTTGTACATAAACATAAAATTGTATTTCCATTTCTGTTGCAACAGCTTTGGAAAAAAGGGTTCCAATACTTTTGTCCATATATATATTTACCTTGAATGTTTGAAAATGCGTTTGGAAATGACTGAAATACACTTCCGAACAATATTGTGGTGACAAAAAAAATGTTTCTGTCTTAAAATTTCCCAGTGATTTGATTTCTGCATTGAATCTGGTGTTTAAAGGAAGTCTAAGGAAAAGTTAGTAAACATAATGGAAAATGTCCCCACTTTTTTCCCTCCACTTTTATTCACTTTCCACATTTAGCCCTATTTCTACATAATGGTTTTACTCATTGATGTAATTCCAGTATTCCGAGATTTTATCTCTTTTCCGGCATATATTTCTTTTGAAGGAAATTCTTGGCAGAATTGGAAATATCAGATTTATTCTGTAATTGAACTCTCGTCCGAATCATATACGATGAGACGAAGCAGTTACACCCAACATTTAATTTCCAAAACATTTCCAAACAGATTTAAAATGATCAGGATTGCTAACAGACAGCTTTCTCCGCTGAGCTTAACTGACATCCAAATGCATGAGAGGTTTTTCGCGGAGAAGACATGCAAATGTTTTTTTGCAGACACCACCCTGAGAAACAGATCCCATACGAATAGTGCTTTTGTCAGCTGTATACTAGTGGAAGGAGCTCAACTTAGCAAAGGACTATGCAGTGTTTCTGCAAAACACTGGGGTCAACAAAGGGACAGAGTGAGGGAGAGAAAGAGAAAAACAGAGCTGGGCGGTAGATGGGCAGCACTGTGTTCCGCCCCCTGGCTCTCAGAAAATGACTAATGCTCCAGAAAGCAAACAGTAGTTCTTCTCCAACACCTACGCCAGCAGATGACAGATGACAATACTCAAGAAAATGAAAAACGTGTACAAATATAGTTCATGGGCACGACTGGCTGTTTCGACATGGCATGCCTGGTGAGAATGGCTAAATTAAATGGTTAGGGCAGATTATTCCTCATGCTCTGATCGGGGATGGATATGTGTGGAAAACTTCAACAATGTAAGTGCAGCATCAGGAATTGTTAATCTCATCCAAGATGTAGATGAGTTTTGCCTCCATCAAAACAGATGTGGAGAAATTTTACAATACTTGCTCACCAGTGGATCCTCTGCAGTGAATGGGTGCCGTCAGAATGAGTCTAAACAGCTGATAAAAATATCACAATAATCCACAATTTATGGTCTCCATAAAAGATGAGTTCTCCATAATATTTCTTTCTCTGGTGAAATAGTCATCTCGTCGGGAGAGAAATCTGCACGGGTCAAGTAACATTCACATAAGCATATAGTCCGAAATCAATTTTAAACAAATATGTTGGTGGGTTTTTATCAAGGAAGACAGCAGGGGAAGGACTTTTTCACAACTTGAAGTGTTGTCCATAAACAACATTTCAACGTTAAAATGCCTAAAAGTGGCCTTATTATGGACCCTATTATGGTCTCTCAAAAGAAACGACTCATTGAAACGAGTCATTTTTAAACCGAGTTCCAAGCTGCTTCATGTTGATGTCAAAATGAAACTTTAGCATATTGCCCACCCACTTGTTATGAGCACAGACCTGAGACAAACTTGATTTTTGCCTTGGTCTGAATGAAAATGCACATTCGTTCTTTGCCACTAGGTGCCACTTTGCAAACACTGCTTTAAATGAAATTGATAAATCGCCGCAGATTAACATTAAAGGAGGGGTTTGGAAAAGTTAATTGCTAAACGAATCGTGTGCTAGTCATTGAGCAAATAGTATTATGAGAAAATGAAAATGTTTTTGGCCTTGCATGCAAGTCAACTAGGGGCACTTTAATGATAGAATTGTTTATTACAAAAACACATTAACTGGTGCACTGGAGTGATGTGGATTACTCGTGGACTATTGTTTTCATCAGTCGTTTGGGCTCTAATTCTGACGGCACCCATTCACTGCAGGGGATCTATTGATGAGCAAACGCTACAAACTTGTTCTGATGAAGAAAAAAACGTATGTGAGTGGCGATTGCTTGTGTAAAACTAGTTATGATGCCTTGTGGGTGTTTTAGTACATTGCTATACTTGTTTCGGTTGGCCGCTAGGAGGTTGCCAACCGCTATCATTTAAAAGAGTCTTACGAGTCAATTCTTTTTAGTGAATCAAAAACCTACAGCGCATCCAGTGAAGTCTGATTCCTGAGAGAAAGAATCTCACATTCATTTGAATCACTTTCTATTAATTTGTATCACTTACTGAACCAAAAGTCCTAAAGTTTGTCTTATTTTGTGTTCAATAGTACTTAGGGCTCATGAAATTGATGTGTTTACTGATTGATTTTTTTCCTGTAAAACTTAAGAAATTAAAAGAAATGAACAGACATATTGATGCCTTTGCAGAAATCACACATTTTTAGTTTACAGTTGAAGTCTATGTCTGAATGTGACTGTCATCATTAATCCAATGATTGGCTTGTCAAAATGTCTGTCTGTGTTTGGAAGGGTGTTAGTGGGCGGGTGATATGACCTACATATATGCACATGACTACTCATTAGCATAGCCCCCATAATCCTCCATCACATAATAAATAGTGACTTGAATCAGGCAGACAGGTCAGTGAGAGAAGGCCATTTACATTATTTACTCTGGCTCTTTGTTTGACGTCAACTGCCTTACTTGCATCCATACCAGATGTCTGTCTGTTGCTCTGTCTCTTTCTTTGTCTTTAGTAATCTCTGTGAGATAATAAAATATTGGCTGTTTTATTCTTCTTAAGAGTCCAAAAGAGTGAGATGTTTATGTTAATGAAATGCACTATAGGCAGTGTTTTTTTAAGTTATTGGATCATGCCTTCTGAGATTTTGCTGAATATATTTGTTTTTACCTAATGGAGCTATATTAAATGTAAATTAGTTAAATAGCAGTGGAAAAATTAAGTCAGTTCTACTGAAAAGAGTTTCTAATTACAATGTATTTAAATAATGGAAACAAATACATATTTCTAATAAAGTCACTCATTTAGTTCCCAAACTAGATGAGTGTAAGAAAATGCATAGACGGACGGACAGATGGACAGACAGACGGATAGGATGGATGGATGGACGGACGGACGGACAGACGGACAAACAGACAGACAGACGGATTGACGGATGGATGGACGCACAGACAGACAGACATAAAGACGGATAGATGAATAGATGGATGGACGGACGGACGGACAGACAGACAGACAGACGGATAGATGAATGGACGGACGGACGGACAGACAGACAGACAGACAGACGGACAGACGGATAGATGAATGGATGGACGGACGGACAGACAGACAGACGGACAGATGAATGGATGGACAGACGGACGGATGGATGGACAGACAGACAGACAGACAGACGGATAGGATGGATGGATGGATGGATAGATAGATGTATGGATGGACAGAGGGACGGACGGACAGACAGATGGATGGACAGATGGATAGACGGATGGACGCACAGACGGACAGACAGACGGATAGGATGGATGGATGGATGGATGGATGGATGGACGGACGGACGGACGGACAGACAGACAGACAGACAGACAGACGGATAGATGAATGGATGGATGGACGGACAGACAGACAGACGGATAGATGAATGGATGGACGGACGGACAGACAGACAGACAGACAGACGGATAGATGAATGGATGGACAGACGGAAGGACGGACGGACAGACAGACAGACGGATAGGATGGATGGATGGATGGATAGATAGATAGATGTATGGATGGACAGACGGACGGACGGACGGACGGACGGACAGACAGACAGACAGACAGATGGATGGACAGATGGATAGACGGATGGACGCACAGACTGACAGACAGACGGATAGGATGGATGGACGGACGGACAGACAGACAGACGGATGTATGGATGACGGATGGACGCACAGATGGACAGACAGACGGATATGATGGATGGACAGACAGACAGATGGATAGGATGGATGGATGGACGGACAGACAGACAGACAGATGGACGGACGGATGGATGGACAGACGGACGGATGGACTGATGGATGGATGGATCGATAGATAGATAATGGATGGATGGATGGATGGATAGATAGATAAACAGACAGATAGATAGCGGCACCTAGTGTCAAAGAATGAATTAGAATTTTCATTCAGACCAATGTGAAGATCAAGTTTAAAAGTGGGTGAGCAATATGCTAATACTTCATGTTGACAACTTAGGAGTCATTTTAAAAATGACTCGTTTCAATGATTTTCTTTTAACACTTTCTGCACTTTCAGATTTAAAACCTTGCAGGATGTTTTCATTTAGTTAGAGCTGTGTTACACACTGCATAAAAGCTCATTTTCAAAAATGCATAATAGGGGCGCTTTGAATATTTTATTTTGAATATGTTCATGTATTAGAAGTTATTGGTTTACTATGCCATTTATGATATCACTATGTGTGAGCAGGGCCCATCAGAGGGCCCCAAAAATTTGTGGTTCACCACTGCTGGGGGGTCTTTAGTGTTTTTAGGTCACTTGACCGAGATTGGTCCAGTGTTAATCTATTTGCTCCCTTTTTCACTCTGCAGTCCTTCCCGGTACACTCATTAATCACAGACAGAAATGATAGATGTTGTGCACACCAGCAATACCATCTATTACTATGCATATCTCTTGCTCTCTCTCTTTCTCTCTCTCTCTTACACACACATCCTCCTTTGCAATGATGCACCACCAGAAAGATGCTGTGCTTGACATTAAACGCAAGAATGACTGTCCTAGCATAATGGTGCATTGCTGATTCTTCACAGTTGCTTCTCCAAACAGGGATAAGAAATCCTTGTCACTGGCACAGAATGTCATTTTCACACAGCGCTCAGCTTTTAAAGAACCCTTGAAATCAAAATTTTTTTGATTTTTTGTGTGTGTGTGTGTGTCTATTAGCTTTGAGGCCATCTGTATGCTAGCTTACTATTTAAAAGTTGACAGAATTATCTTACAAATCTAAAAATGTACAGTCTTTCTTGTACAGGAAAATGGGCCAAGAAAATTCACTTTATATGCTATACCTATATTTTTGTCAAATCAAATTCTCCCTATAATGGGAATGTCTCTTGCTGCTAACGCTCCTCATTTCTGATTAGCACTAGCAAGTACAGAAACAAAACTTAAAGCTATAAGAATTTGAATGTAAGCCAATCTATTCTAACGGAACAATTAAACATTAATATAGTTTATTTTTTACTACAATTACTCTTTTCAGTTGAGACAAATTACATTTAGCTTTAGCATGTTAGCATGTGTTGTTTTCATCAATATTTCGTCGTTTTCACATCCACCATTTTGTTCTTTCCATTGTGTAGGAAAATCTGCGTTAGTGACTATTAAGTGTCCAACATCCTTTGTTTATCCAGTTGAAAACACCATCTGTTCATCATTCATCAGCTATACACAAGCTCCTTCGTAAGGTCTTTAAGATAATAAGATTGGCATAGGGTTTATTTTCTACCAATGATCATCTCTTTTTCCTTCGGAGTACAACTGAATTGGAACACCTGGATGCTTATACGGGGAGTTGGCTGGGTTGGCTAACACGTTTCGAATCGATACACACTGACTGATGGGTAATGTGGAGACTCTACTCTCAGGGTGTGATTGCGTGTTGTTTTCACTTAATGGCTTAATAGCTCCAGGGTAACTGAGCTGCCTTGTTGGCAGCGGAGATGTGTGGAAATAACCTTAATAAAATACAGAGGGATATATGTGTGTTTTTCCGTACTAGTTGGGGACTAGGACTAAAAAAGAAGGGATAGCCCACTCATGGATAAATGTTGAGGAGAAATCGTAATGCTTAAATTGGCAGTTGTAGGACTGGGAATATGGTGTATGTAGTACAAACCTGCTTTCATTCATACTACCTACATTCATACAGTCTCACATGCTTTTCAGTGATTACATACTGGATGCTGCTCATTTTATAGCACTGAGATATTAAAAAGAAGCTCCATTTATGTTACCATTGCTAATTTAAAAAGATAGCTCACCCTACAATTGTAATTCCGCATGAATTATTCACTCATATTCAAAACAAATGAAGATATTTTTGATGAAATCAAATAGACATAGACAGCAAGAGAACTACCAAGATCAGGGCCCAGAAAGGTAGTAAGGACATAGAGCACATCCTGATTTTGCCAAGTTCGATGTGTCCCTAAGAATAACATTTTAATGCAAAAATATAGTCTTGTCCATATCTCTACACACCACACCTACCCTTACCCATGAGTAATGCCTAAAATCAGAGGAAATGATAGATGACTGACACTGATGAACTAGCCCCAAACACTGATTGTAAGCATAAACTTCACAAAAACTGTGAACTGTTTCTTCAAATCTGATTGGTTAGAAATGTTGTCCCAGGGTCAAGATGCTGGACATGTTGCACTTGGTAAAATCAGGTTAGTGTAAAATGGTCATGAGTGGAATAGTGGCGAACTAACCCGGAAGAGAAGAATAAAGTAATTTTTGTGTTCTTTGTGCACAAAAATATTCTCATGGCTTCATGAAATTAAGGTGAACCACTGATGTCACATGGACTATTTTAACAATGCCTCTACTAACTTTCTGGGCCTTCAACGTGTCAGTTGTGCCGATGTCCATGCAAGCACAGAAAGGTCTTGGATTTCATAAAAAGTATTTTAATTTGTGTTCTGAAGATGAACGAAGGCCTTATGGGTTTGGAACGATATGAGAGTGAGTAATTATTAACTAGATTTAAACCATTTTGGAGGGATTTGGCTTTTTCCCAATATAAGTACAACTGAGCCGTTGATGCCGACCTACAAGGAAATAGTTGCACAATAGTTGCATTTCCAAGATGGACAACAAATTAACTGATGTACCTCAAAGGGACATTGCTTAGAGCAAAATTATTGTGGGGTCTTCAGACACTGCACCAGCACCAGGAATAAAATCAACCCTAACACAACACCTCTCTTTTTCTGCATCCCTCCCTTTCTCTTCTTTCATATTCTCCAGAGAGTGCCTTGCTTTTAATTCAGTGTGCTTGCCATGCTTAAAAAAAAAAAAAAAGACATGCTCCCTGTGCTGAAGCTGTGTCCAATTACTCCGGTGGGGGGATGGGCACTGCAGGAGCGGTGAAGGATTGTGACCTGCAGAGATCCTACGCACCACAGAAGTCAGAGATAGGGAATCATGTAGAGTAGAAGCAGTCTGTGAGGATTACTTACCACTGGCCTATTCCGGCTGGCCATGAGACAAGACAAGGAAATGTTAGGAAGTTAGGATGGGTCAAACGTTGTCTGTAAAGTCTGTACGTCCTTCCCTATCTCTATTTATCTCTGTTACGGGCAAGCCTGACCAATAGTTTCATTGCATACATCTTTCCCAATGCTGGAAAATCATATATCTAGTCTACACCCATTGCTTCGTCAACAATACAGAGAAGATCGCAAATTAAAAATGGTTGTCATTTAATAACAAACAATGCCCAAACAGAGGACGTCCCAGGGAATTCTTCAGATGAAAGCATGTCAATAACGAGACCGCAACTTGCATCAGAATCTGGAGCGTGCATAACAATAATCATCTCAATATGTTGGGTTATGTCCAAAGAGATAAATCAAAAATAATTGTGCGCCCTCTTCCCATTTTCCAAAGCCGAAGTTTGCAATTTAGGGCAACAATGCAAGACAAGAGGATGCAACATTCCTATTAGGATGTGGAGATTTACAGCATCATGATCCACATAAAATGATGGGCAAAGGGCACAGAGTCCAAACTAACCCATAGACGGAAGGACTAGTTGGGATGTACCTACATGCAGTATTTACAGTTAACACTGCATCCAGAGACAAGCCAAGAAGTAGCTCCCATGTCACCTCTTAATAGTTTATGGATGATTCCAAGCAGACGTTTAAAATACTTGTACTTGGAGGAGATTCTGGGTTCTCAATCGCTGAAGAACGACATGTTCAAATCAGTTTCTGCACCATTTTGATTGTAAAAGTCCACGGGTTTTTATCAGTGTGCCTGGAAAGTCGTGTTTACAAGTTCC